>OZ026834.1:15619537-16074244 GCA_964023205.1 Lutraria lutraria | reverse complement strand
GTGCATGCAAAAAAAAGAACCTTTACTGGACTAGAGGACTACCGTAACTAACTTGAAAACATTATTTAACTGACCCACAGATCTGGGGAAGAAAGTAATAATTAAATTAGTTCTTTTTAGATGTTCTTAAGATGTTTTGTCATGTACATAACAACATGATGTAAAAAGATTTCACACAATGTTTACAAATACAATACACAGGAAGTAGACAAAAATGCTTAACATAAAATCTTTTTGTCAATGTTTAACATTTATATTCCAAATTTAAGTAAATAAATCACGGATAGTTATTTTGTAAATTATACATCAAAAGACAGTACTTGACCTCGGTCTAAACTGCAAGGTATTGATTTTATAGTACCTCTCGTAAAATACACACAAAGATAATTTGTTGAGAAAGGTACTTGAAATAGTTTCATTAAATGATGAGTCATAGATTTTACTTCAATCACTGTTTAATGTATAAATAGTTTAACTTATAAATAAACCTTAAGAATATTACTAACTAAATAAAAATGATAATTGAGTTAAAAAGAAAAAAAATGAAATTGACGCAACAAACAAAATTCTTGTCACTATCAGACAATGACAGATCATCCAAGTATTCAATTTATGTTATCTGCTAACCTCACCTGTATATGGATTTCAGAATTAGTCATCATCTTATTGTATCACATTACAGAGTTGACATTACGAAATCATAACAAAGGAATATTTAATCGCATTACGAGGGACAACAAAAACAAGAATAAATGCACTTTCGGCTTTCTTCCTGTTGACTCATAATGAACAATTCTAATATATTTTGTTTCAGACTAAGAATGGCTTAAATATAATGCACATGAAAAAATATAAAATTATTGTAAGATTTAAGCAGCTGTGGTTTGAGAATAAAAAATCGATCAATGGTCACTCCAATGACAGGTGCCTGGCCAATTTTATTCCCCACAGTACATATATGACATTGTTATGATTGTATAGTATTACTTAGTAAGGAAAAGAATTGGCCAGGCACCTGTGAGTCCAATAAACAAGAACTCCAGTGTTTTCTTGTAGTTATAATAGTAACATGAGAAGTACACAGAAAGATGCCATGATTAATTATCTATGGGTCTTTTTTGCATCGTATTTCATAAAACATTCAATATCTCTGTCCCATTGAATAAGTTTATATTCTAAGTTATCAACAAAATATTTTCTGCATGTTGAAAATAATTAGAGTAGACAAAAGATATTTGGCTAAATTAAATCATCTTGTCAGAAAAATTACAAAAAATACCATAACAAGAATTTTTGTTCTATCTGACAACAATTACATTGTTTATCTGTTGTTTAACGGCTCATTCGACAGGTATGGACATTTCAGAGCTGCCTCAGAGAGAGCAAGGAGATAAGATACAGGAGAACCTGGCATTTATATCCCAGCTCTTATTGCCACAATAAAAATCACTTAATACTCTTTATGGTGTCCAGTGCTTGAACACATGAATCTCAATTCTAAATTTACATAATTATACTGTAGTTGCATTTATTTAGTTGGTACAAAACTTCATTGATTTACCTATAGATATCAGAAATTTTGTGCTGGTGGGAACATAAATTTGTAGATTTTCAAATTTCTGATAGATGCATTATGTAATTTTATAAACATCATTCATAATTAAAATCAGAAAGGTCACCCACAAAATTAAATGATCCACAAAAATTTGTTAAACCATATTAATACATAAAAAAAAGATTATGCATAATAAAGAATATATACCTCTTGTAGCTCAATTTTCTGAGCAATCCCATCCAGACATTCATGTCCAGTACTATCAGATGTTAATGTACACTCCAAGAAAGATCCATCCAGCATCTGTACTTCAACCATATACACATTTTTAGTAGAGATGTCATATCGACGAGTTTTCTTAAAACGTAATCCAAAAGGCATTGTTTGTTCAAATCAATGCAATCTGAAGTAAAACAATGTTGTATGGTTTTATTACTACTTTGAAGGCTTTGTATCAATAATGATGAGACTATGACCTAAAGATTCACAAAGTCATTACCGAACTAAGTCAGTTAATGTAGTGATTACCATATTTAAAATGATTTGCTATCTGATCGGAAATGTCAAATACTTTGAATTGCAAAATAGGATAGTTTTTTAATAGTCATCAAATGATTCATCAATCCATGAGAAAACTTACATTCAAAATGAAACATTCAAGTAAATTCAAGTCAAATGCAGGTTTCCTTATCATTTCAATGCCCAAGCCCTGGTTTTATAAAACTTGAGAATGATCTATGAATTTAAATCTCATTTTGTCTCTAAACAATACACAACCAAATTTGTTATTTGAAATAAGGGCAAGTAAATAATTTCACGAATCAATTTGTGTACTAAGTTTTGTTTGAATGGTAGTATAATCTTCTCATAACTCAACTTGAGAACACACAACATTGAGAGTTGAGCTTGGAGAACAACGTCAAGTTTTATATCCTTCAACCCAGGTCACATAACAAAAACTTCCTATAGTATTTGTCAAACATTGAATGTACTGACTAAACATAATTATCGAAAAAAATTACAGTAGTTTATACTTAGTAAGTTTAAGACTTAATTTAAACTTCTAAATAAAAAAAAAATGTTTAATGATCCAATGTCAAAAAATGACTAAGTCAAGTGTTCTCACAAACATTGCATACAAAGTAGCATACTGAAAATTGCCTCGATCTTAAAGAGTGCACAAAATGACGAAATAATGTCAAACAGTGATTCAGATTGCAGATCATTTTTATGAGACAGCTGTCCTAAGTGTAGGAAAATTCATAGGCCATTTTGTCCTAAATGTCAAAAAACTTTAGGACAAAAAATTTTTTAGCATATATTCTAAATTAATTCATTTCAAAACATGAAATACCAGCCTCAGTTTCATATACAATACGTATGTACTCGTAGGTTTTATTTTTCAATGCATAAAGTCTGTTGTCAATGCTGAAAATTTCAGTAGCATGCACTAATGCAACCTAACGCTGTTTTTTCACACCTGCTACTCGATAATTTGATACTTGATATTACTTACCTGTATTTTAACACGTATGTGTCATTGTAAACAAGAAATCATTAGTCCATAAAACATATAAGTGTGAAACAAAATTTGTGCATACAAGAACTGATCAGTAATTTGCAGATCACGGAACACACATTTTAGTATGTTTTAAAATGGTCGAAACATATTATCCCACTTGCTATTAGAACAAGGTGGCACAAATGACGTCATTACTTTTTTACGTCATGGTTGTGTTAGACATGAATTTCAACGCCTGCCGTTTTTTCTTCATTTGATCATTTCGGTTTAATCAAAGGCGGTGAATTGTTTTAGAAGTCGGTATCAAAGAAAATTGGCTACAGCAAAAGGAGGCCGACATTCTATGGTCCAATTTTGGAGACAAATTTAGTTTTCATTGTTCGCCTTTTCGATTCAGTAAATAACCCGTTCGTGTAGTCATGTGATCAACTTGGGAGAATATCGTTTGTATGTTACACACGTATGTATTTATAAGAAATGTATTTTTATTTTCTCACATGTTCAGCATTGTAAACAGAATGTGCGTAACTTTATAAATCAATACAATGACATATTGACCGCGTAACAATCATTTGTGCAAATGGTTTTGGGGCGAAATTAAGATGGACTGGTTCTATGTAAAATACGTATTTTTCTGCTCAGAAAATCATGGTATGTAGATTAATCTACACTATTTATAGAATCAGTCGCTGAGATTTTTTAGCAGACTCAAATACATAAGACCTCAGGCATAGGGCTCATTTGGCCGGATTACAGTCAACTGGTACCCAATGTCAACTGGTACCCACTATTTTTTGGTCAAGTGGTACCCACTATGAAGTCAAGTGGTACCCACTATGAAGTCAAGTGGTACCCACTATGCAAATTTTATATTTAATTGATAATTGGTTGAAATTAAAAAAGTGATTGCTAATTTATCAACAAACTGTTGTTTATAATTGATTGAATTGACTGACAATTAGAAATGTTTGCTAAGTAATTTAACAAACATTTTTAATTTTCAACCAATTAATCACACAAATTAAAAAAGTTTGTTGTATCATTAACTATCACTCCTAATTGCTAATTTACCAAACAAACTGTTATTTGTGTTTTATCGAATTAAAGTTTTGTGGTACATTGACTTAGTTGAATTTTAGTGGTGTATCAGGATATATTTATATGAAATTATGTTTTGGATTTAGGATAAATATTATATTGTATATGTACAATAATATCATATCAGGAGAGTGGGTAACTTACATTTTCAATGACAAAAACATAACTTTCTGACTCGTATTGAAAATATGTTATTTTCTATCAATTATTCAATGTATGGTGCTATTAGTCCACATTCTAACACCAATAAGTGGGTACAAGTTAACTTCATAGTGGGTACCACTTGACTTCATATTGGGTACCACTTGACCAAAATATAGTGGGTACCACTTGACATTGGGTACCAGTTGACCAGCTCCCCATTTGGCCTCAGGTGACAAGAAATAGAAATTGCAGAGAGCAAGCTAATTTTATCAAAGTTTTCAGAATGTGCGAAGAAATTGCAAAATCAAAAATGCAAACATAGAAAGTGTAAGAATGACATCGAACTTACTTACCACAGTAAATCCGTGAACAAAGATGACTACCTTGGCGTTATCATCCAGATTTTATTCTAATAGCAAAAACTTTACTGTTCCATCATACTCCCGTAAACCAACTGTCAATCATTGATGTCGTAAACTGGGCTTAACGATAATTATTATAAAACTTGTGGAACAAATTATACAAATTATTATTATTTTATATATCTAGGAATCTTTTTACCACTTCAGACTAGGCATGAAAGGTTGTTAAGTCGTCAAACAAAATTTGTCAAGAATGTCGTAAAATCCGAACTTGTTACGGGATGGTTAGGTTTTATCCCAACTACATAACTCTTCAAGCAATATCGTCGGAAGACACGAAAGGTACCCGGCGAAAAGATGACTACCGCAACGGATGGTGTTAGAGAAAAAGCTCTTTCTGACTACAGAAAGAAGCTTTTAGAGCACAAAGAATTGGAAGCCCGTTTAAAAGAAAGTAAGCTGTCTATTTTGAATAATCACGCCACGAAATTCATGCGTTATGTTTACTTAAAGCCATGTCTTTTTTGTGTTGGTAATTGCTGAATCACTCATCTTTGCATTGTCTTTGACACACTTTCTTTACATCTAGTGTATTTTTTGCTACTTAGATACTCTAACATATTTATACGTCCGCAAGGTATGGTTAATATGGATACTGTAAGTATGTATGTAACGCGTACATAGCGTAAGGACTAGTCGAAGGCACAGATACTTGGGGTTAGGAGCTTTAAAAAACCAAAATATTTGTATTTTTGTCAATCCCAACACATAAACTTATCATATCTATCAATAAAACCTAAAATAAGCCGTTTTGAAAAAATACATTTTTCAACGTCAACAATATATACTACAAGATATAAATGTTCGTTGGAAAAATAGCTCACACGTACCTTCGAAAACACCTCGTATTTTATTCCATTTCAAACATTTTCACATACTCCTTGTGTCAGTCGATGTAGTACATATTATTCTTCATGATTATTGTCAAGTTTAAGTTTCAACCTCAACATTAACACCAAAATATCCAAAACAATTAGCAAAATTGTCAATATTTTGCATCAGCCACATTTACAATCTATATGGTTCCCGACTTTGTAGCGTTTGAATGTACCACGTATTGAACACATGAGAACCAGTATGTTATTTTGCCTGCTGGTTCTCATTATTTCAGTACTCGATGCAGTCATATACTACAAAGCCGGGAACCATATAGATTGTAAATGTGGCTGATGCAAAATATTGACAATTTTGCTAATTGTTTTGGATATTTTGGTGTTAATGTTGAGGTTGAAACTTAAACTTGACAATAATCATGAAGAATAATATGTACTACATCGACTGACACAAGGATTATGTGAAAATGTTGGAAATGGAATAAAATACGAGGTGTTTTCGAAGGTACGTGTGAGCTATTTTTCCAACGAACATTTATATCTTGTAGTATCCTCGAGTGGCCATGCTTCGACCCTCTAAGCCTTCAATACGAACAAAAAATGGTACAGAATGTAATTAACATTAAAATATGACGCTTACTTGTTCATTTATCCATTTTTCCTTACAAATGTCCATTTTTTAATTCAAATAATAATCCTAAGTACTTTAAATAGTATTGAACAAAGGTCAAGGTAATATTTGTCCGCCATTTTGAAATAGTCCATGCTTCGTCTCTGCGCGCGTGCAACAAATTAGGCCGATGCTAATCAGTTTCGATAATCGTCTTTTCGATAAAATTATTGAAAAATGTTAAAGTAGTATTAATTTAAAAGAAATGAACTGTTAAATTGTATTTTTAACCCTTTTATCATGAATCACTCCTCTGCTCACGATGGTGACAGAAAAAAATCGTCAAGTTTTACATAAACCTCACAGGAGTGCAGTACGTAATTAGTACCCGAAGTTTGACAGGAATAATGTCTTCGCATACACTGCTGATATGCAGTTGTCAAATTATTTGCAGAAATATGCCAGTATTTAGGCATATAATACTGATAATTTTACCGTTAAACGGTAATTTCTAGAACAGAAACTTAAATTTAGCGCTAAGGATTAACGGGACTAAAACACACTGTAAAATTAATTTGGCCTATATTTTTTCAACATTCATCACGTGACTTACATCATTTGCATATGCACAATGCAGACGAAGGCATAGAATTTACAAATATCGTGTAAGTTGATATAAAAACACATTTTATTAAAGGCTGTTATTGGGATTAGTAAAAAATTGATTTTTTTCCAGATCGTAAGTATTTTACAGTTTATTTATCTATGTATAACCCATTTTTGACGAAAATCTATGCTTCGTGTAAATAAATGTGTAGTAAACAAAAAGTTCACGATTTTCGCGCGCAACGGTCATCTCGCGAGATTCTGTGACGTAAACAAAATTGGGGTCGAATGAAGGACAGGGTCGAATCTAGGGCGCCGGACGATATATATTGTTGACGTTGAAAAATGTATTTTTTCAAAACGGCTTATTTTAGGTTTTATTGATAGATATGATAAGTTTATGTGTTGGGATTGACAAAAATACAAATATTTTGGTTTTTTAAAGCTCCTAACCCCAAGTGTCTGTGGTCGAAGGGCCTTTGAGTTTGACGATGATACGTTAATTTGCATTGCAGTTCATCGTCAAAGCCATTTGTACTTTAAAAGCTAACAGGTAAACGACTCAATCTGAGTCGCGTTCGTTTTCCTATTTAACGCACAAATTTCCATTAAATTTGTGTACAATTCAATGAATCGTAGTATAATCTATCAATATGACCTAAAATATATCTTCAACAGACAAAGTTATCAAATAATTTGCCGATGTTTCATACTACCTTTAATTTCAAAATTTTCCTCGTAAATTTTTTGGATTAAGTCCATAGCATTCCGGAAAGCATGTAAATTGATCTGATTCAATAGACGCATGAACAAGCATCTTAAGCTGTTGACTTTGTAAGAGGACAAGTCCATAACTAAAATGGTCAACAAGACGAAATAAAAAATACCAATTTATTTATGGGACCCAGAGCTACGTAAGGACAACCCCCAATACTAGTGTCTAATATCCCTCAGACAGGCTCAGTCCCTTGCACACTTAAAACCGTGATATACACTGGACAGCGAATGCCCGGATAATAACAGTAACTGACACATGCGTGCTGCCTCCATTTCTGTGTCCGCCTTGCATTTGTTGGCAGGGAACCAGACTTTTGTTTACATTGCATGCCGCAACTTTAAGACATTTTTCATCGATGATTTTTAAATGTCATTTCTACAGTCAAGTCAATATATCGTTAATACAGTCATTTGAAATCAATTCACTGAAAATGCATATAAGCATATAGGCAATATCCTGGTTTAAACCCCGGGGCCTAAACCAGGAGTACAACAGAATGAATGGTATATTATGTACTCCTGGTTTAAACACCAGAGTCTAAACCGGGATATTACCTAGGCATATGCCTTGAAAAAAGGTGTCAATCAAGCATTTCAAATAAGGAAATCTGTCGTTTCAAGTACCAACATGGTGGACATTTAGTATTATCTATTCTTCTTTGGAAAATTCTCCAGAATTAAACATTCAGATATTCACAGTTGTAAACATTTGGATCATTGTGAATATTTTCGCTGTTGCAAACATGATTGTGCATGAAATCTGCATGAAAACTGAAAATATGGAAGTTGTGAATCCATGTGTGTATTTAAGTCCTTTGGCCTACCTTGCCAAAGTTGGCTAGTTGAAGCTAACATTTTTAAGAACATTTAAACTTTAAAAAACATGATTTGATGTTGTATTAATGATTTATTATGCATTTATGTTACATGTACAATTACCAATATGTTTCCTATTTTAGTTCAAGTAGACTTTTATCAAACCTATTTTACCATTACTTCAAAAGATACATTCTGCGTCTGCCAAAGTATATATGACAATATACAAAATGAAGTGACAAACAGGCCACTGTTAAACATGGTGTTAGAAGCTTCATCTATCTCTTAATATGTTTGTTCTCCATTCACTCATTCATTGATATCAAGATAGTATCTAATTCTTGAATGTTATGAATTGTTCATTTCAGTGAGAGAACAATTGAAAGATTTAACAAAACAGTATGATAAATCAGAAAATGATTTAAAGGCATTACAGAGTGTTGGTCAGGTAATTAAGCTGTTAAATTTAATTTGTTTGTAATTTGTGTAACAATTAAATCTAAATGTGCTAGTAGTTTCCATAACTTTTTAATAGAAGTATCTTTTTGACAGCATTGCTAAAACTGACTTATAAATAAAAGTTATATTTTGAAGTAAAAATCCAGTATGAAGACCACAGTACTTAGGTGGTATCATTACATACCAGTTTAAGCAGATGAAACAATGTTCGAAGCCAGTAAAAGAAAACAAGAAGTCATAATAATGAGATGGTCTTAATGTTGAAGAGACTATGGTTTTACTGTAACTAATATCCTGAACACAGTCTGCGAAATTAGCATTTGTCCGGTTGTCCGGGACAAATAATTATTGATTCGGACAAGTACAGACATGGGGTAATCATAATCGTTAATCATTATGATTATTAATCGATTACTTTTATTCATTAATCATGCATTAATCATTAATCACTGCTGTTTTTGATTACTTTAATCATAATTTAATCGATTACTGCTAAAAAAGGCCAATAATCATGATTATTTTATGATTACTTTATGATTAGTTTTGACCAAAAAGCAAATCAAGGATCCAATGTGTTATTGGCTTTAGTACAAAATTCCATGATGATAGTTGACAAATTTATTACCCCAGACAATTGTCAACTTCACACCTGCTAATTGCTAACCTGGTGCAATAGGTGTCTGCTTGAGGGGTATTAGAAGCTTAAGGATTAAGTACATACAAAGGAGCTATTGTATTGATGATTAGCATGAATGCAAAAAGTATTTTTACTCCAACATATTTGAAGGTGGGTATAAAAACAGTGAAGTTGTCAAAGTGTCAAAATATATATATCAAAATGGAATAAAAAAATAAAAGGAGTACATTTAAAGAAAAAAAGAAGATATAATTAAATATAACTATGGAGACTTTAAAATAGTTGTCAGATATATCTAAACTTAAAATGGTACCATCTGAAAATGTATGCTATTAAAAGAGAAATAGAAATATAGAAAAATTAGCATACAGTATAGACTCTTCTTTCTTTTGAATTAGATCACTATAATTATATTTGATATCTATTGTCGTTAAAAATTGTTAAAAAATAGACACACATACAAACTTCTCTAAAAAATAGCTTATATATTATGTTAGATTTTAACAAATTTATTTTTATAAAAAAGGCTATTAAACAAAGAGGGTTAGAGAACATTTTATTTTCCCGGATAAATTTGAACCAGGACCAGTGAAAGCCCAGTGCAAACACTGTTATTCATTCATTACTGGAAGTTCTGTTTAACTGTGTCTTAATATTCTCATCTAATCGCCAAGTATACTATGTTTTATTGTAATTATACAAAAGTCACATAAAATCGATAAGAATGGCATCCAAGAAGGTACCTAAATTGTAGTGTTTTAGTGGTTAATACCACTGAAAAGTCTTATAGCCAAACTATATGTAAATGTTTCAAATAATCGATTAATAATCAATTACTTTAGTTGTGATTACCAATTATTAATCGATTACTGATCAGAAACCATTAATCGTTAATTTAATCGATTACTGAAAAGGGAGTTATAATCATTAATTTAATCGATTACTTTTTCAAGTAATTGACCCCATGTCTGGACAAGTAACGTTTGTAGTGATTATGTATAGAGTATAAATGAAAACTATTCACTTTTAGTGATTCAGACAAGTAGTTATCACATTCCAAAACTTGTTGCACAGAAAACTTCATTATATCATTTACATTTTTAGATTGTCGGAGAAGTATTGAAACAGCTTACTGAAGACAAATGTATGTACAAAGTGTAAAATAAGTATATTAGCATTACAGTTCTGTTCAATTTAACTTAAAATTATTGTATTATTAAGTTCAGATTTTATTATGCATATTGAGCCCTAACAAATAATATTCTTTTCTGCTCAAAACAAACAATGAAATCATTGAGAAATTCATAAAAAAAAACTTATTTAGTAGTTCCGACTACACTAACATAATATGTACAGGTCCAAGTTGATACTGTCAGTCTAGTTACTCATTTCTCAGACTTAATTCTACAAAAAATGTCTTGATTTGGTATTTTATTGTGTTTTTTCATAGTCATTGTGAAGGCAACAAATGGTCCCCGTTATGTTGTTGGATGTAGGCGTCAGCTGGATAAAGCTAAATTAAAGTCTGGTACCAGAGTGGCTCTTGACATGACTACTCTTACTATCATGAGGTAACCACATGTTTCTGATGTTTTCAGTTTGCATGTTAATTAAATATTGTCGTTGATTACATCTGGATAGAACTTAAGAAATTGATTTGTGATTAGTTGCCACCAGTCATTATGAAATAATTACTGTTTGAAACCTATTTGTTACTGTACATTGCAAGTTACATGATTATTTGAGTGTTTGACTTCAGAGCATATATTGTTGCATTTCTTGGAACTTTAACACATTTGTTCTTATTTGGTGTTCTTACAGTATTTCTTGCATAAACTGTATATTACAGACATTTACCAAGAGAAGTTGATCCTTTAGTGTATAACATGTCTATGGAAGATCCTGGTGATGTAAGTTACAACCAGGTTGGTGGTTTAGGTGAACAGATCAGAGAACTTAGAGAAGTAAGTGATCATTATTTGACTCAATGAAAGGTGTGATTTTGAATTTCACAAGTTTCGAGTATGAATTAAGTGATTTAATTAGAATATTTCAGGATGAAGAGATTCTTAAAAGTAAGTTATTATGACATGTTGAAAGCTATATTGTTGAATTGCAAAATACAAATGCAGCAAGTGTTGAACTAATTGCTAAGTGTGATCATACAAACTTGGTGTAAAACAAAAACTAACTTGATTGTACACATTATACATTTTAACTGAAATGCTCATATTTTTTCAGGTTATTGAGTTGCCACTTATGAACCCTGAGTTATTCCAGCGTGTCGGTATCACCCCACCAAAAGGCTGTCTGTTGTATGGTCCTCCTGGCACTGGGAAAACACTGCTTGCTCGAGCAGTTGCTTCACAATTAGATGCCAATTTCTTAAAAGTAAGTTTTGTAGATGTTTGTTGTTATTGAGTTTTCTTTAATTTGTAGTTCATTTTGAAGTTTAACTCAGGGTGAACAAGAACAGGTATTAGAAAAAAATAGAAATTAATTTGAAAGTGGTCTGGGTGGCTATTTTCTCTGTACATTGTATATTAGTGTCAGCCATATTAGTGTATATTCTCTGTTTTTATGCTTTTATCAGGCACACACTGCAATTTGTATACATAAAATTTGTTGGGTAAGTAGTGTAATTATCTGACCAGAAATATATTTATAAAAATAACTAAAATATCTACTATACAGGTTGTTTCCAGTGCTATCGTTGATAAATATATTGGTGAGAGTGCAAGATTGATTCGTGAAATGTTTGCTTATGCCAGAGATCATCAGCCATGTATTATATTTATGGATGAAATTGATGCTATTGGTATGTATATATAATTCACATAATCACATGGTGCTTGTTATACCTAAATTATTGTATCCTTTTTCTGTAGTAAAAGACAGATTATGCTTGTACTGTATATAATAATTTATATTGAGAGAAACACTTTATAATTACTTCATATTAGTTATTCATATTAGTTATTATACAAAGTATCAACTTCGTCTGATTTTGGAATTCAAACACTGACTTATCAGTTTTTCATTATGAAGAGAAAGGGGTATATTGCTTTGCACATGTCTGTCGTCCATCCATCCGTCCATCTGTAACCAAACCTTGTCTGACCAATAACTATAGAGTTGATTTGGCCTAAGCTCTTCAGATTTGGTTGGGAGGTTAGTCATCGCATGTAGATGACCCCTATTGATTTTTAGGTCAAAGGTCACAAGGGGGCATAATGTGTTTCACAAACACTTCTTGTTTAGTGATAAAATAGTAATTGTAAAACAATATAACCATTATTTACTCTAAGAATGCTATAATTATTTCAGGTGGTAGAAGATTCTCAGAAGGAACATCAGCTGACAGAGAAATTCAGAGAACTTTAATGGAGGTAATTTCTTATAAAACATTTTCAGTGTTCTACAGATTATACCAAGCATATCAAATGAGCTACATAATTATACAGAAAGACCGGCCTCTATGGTTGAGTGGTTAAGGTTGCTGACTTCAAATCACTGTAAGCTCTCACTGATAGAGGGTCATGGGTTTGAGCCCTGCTACC
This sequence comes from Lutraria lutraria, assembly GCA_964023205.1. Classification (NCBI taxonomy): domain Eukaryota; kingdom Metazoa; phylum Mollusca; class Bivalvia; order Venerida; family Mactridae; genus Lutraria; species Lutraria lutraria. The sequence continues at coordinate 16,061,205 of OZ026834.1, read as the reverse complement.
AACCATGTCTCTTTATGTGAGAAAATAGGAAGTTGCTTATGGAGGATGGGAGTCTAGTACTGGTTCTTTCCTGAAACGATGCTTAGGTAATCTGTCTGCCTCATATGACTGATTGTTGAAAAGGTGGGTAAAACTTACTGAATAAATAAACAAACAAACATACACAGAAAACCATTACTATTGTGTATTGATGTATCAGCCTCCTTGGTAGGAACACGGTACTCTAGATTAGAAATTTTAAATCAATTAGGAAGTAATATACTGTTACTCTGTTACTGTTCACTGATTTACCTTTGATTACTTCCAGTTGTTGAACCAGATGGATGGGTTTGATGCTCTTGGTAAAGTAAAGATGATTATGGCTACAAACAGACCTGATACTTTAGATCCTGCTTTATTACGACCTGGTAGATTAGACAGAAAGATTGGTATGTCATATTGTCTTTTATTCCCTTAATTTGATTATAAATTTTACCCAGCTTTATCATGTTATTTACAATATAGTGTAACTCTATTGATTATCAATTAAAGCAAATGTATGCATTTTAATATGTACTAAGGTAAAAAAAAAAAGAAGAAAAAGGTTCTTTAATGATCTGGGCTTTATCTAATTTGATTAGATTAACAATTAGCACAGTATTGAAGTGGTGAAATAGACAGGTGTCAAAACAGTAGCATTCTCCCAAAAACCTGTATGCAGATAGTGTACCAGTTTAGACTAGGGGGCTATGAGGTAAAACTAGACATCCACTGGGTGCCAGTTCTATTGACAAGATAAAAATTTAGCTGACTGCTATGTATTTGGATTATACTATCATATTGTTATATTGTATGTTAATACAATGCTTATAATGTAATAATTTTTATAATATATACATAAATAACATTCAACTTTCTTCTTGTACAGAGATACCTTTACCAAATGAACAATCCCGAGCTGATATCCTCAAGATTCATGCTGCACCTATTGCTAAACATGGTGAAATTGGTACGTTTATTAACAGTTTATTTTTTAGAGAAAGCAAAGGTCTTTTTGCTTACAATTGTACTCAATCTAATTCTTGCTATCACTTGTTTGTTTGTTTACAAAGTTATGTTCATATTTTCTTATCAAAATTCATGTCGTCATCCATGTATATTTTTATCTTATTTGATTATGATATAGGTATTGTCTATCTATTTTATTATACCCCCACAAACAAAGTTTGAGAGGGGCTATCTTGGGAGTTGGTCGGGCTGTCGTTCGGTCTGACTGCATACAATATCACAAGTTTGTGGAGCAAACTTCTTCCACATTCCTTAAGTGATTGCGTTGAAACTTGGAATATTTCATCACCATGAAGTGTAGATATGCAAGACAAAATTTCCATGCCAGTGATCCACACATTCCAGAGTATTGTGCCCTCAGCCATTTATTGTACAATCAAATTCTTAGTGTCAAAGCGGCAGGGGTATTAGTCACCTCAGTGATAAAGGTCTAGTTTGTGAACTCTTGACTTTATGGATTAATGTTACTTGTGATTGTTTCAGATTGGGAAGCTGTTGTAAAACTCTCTGATGATTTCAATGGTGCTGATCTGAGAAATGTTTGTACTGAAGCAGGTATGTAATATTCTGTTGTTATAATCACATTTTGTACCTAACAATTCATCAATATTTTTTGTTATAATTTATATGAAGCTACTATAAATTTATCATTATTCTGTTGTGTGGCAATGCTATTGTTTTAGAACTGCTAAGTAATGTTTAGAATACTATAGTTAGATTATATATGTGATTGATAATTACCATCTTTTCAAACGAACATCTTTTTTAGTACAAAAACGTATGCCTATTATGTTATTTTGTTGGAGAAAACGGCAAACTTAATTTTAGGCTATTGATTTATGCTCACTTAAACTAAGTACAGTCAAATCTGTGTAAGCGGCCACCTCTGAATAAAGGCTATCCTGTGAATTCAGAACAAAATGACCTCTAAATAAAACTTATGTCAATCTGTTTCAGGTATGTTTGCTATTCGTGCGGAGAGAGATTACGTCATTGAGGAAGACTTTATGAAGGCTGTTAGGAAAGTGGCTGATAACAAGAAATTGGAATCAAAATTGGACTATAAACCATTATAAGGTGTGTTCTGCATGACACCCTAACTGAAATTTGGAAACACATTAACATACAATATTGAGTTCTTAATCTGTGGATAAAATGTGTTGATATTTTTGTTATCACCTGTGGGTATAATTACCAGATTATTGTTAATATCTTGGACTAAGCCTAGTTTATGTATTGTTTATCTACATGATTCATTTATGTTTTTGACATACACTGTCTTGGATATGGAATCTTTCATTTGTAATATGACTTGTGTACTATTGTATGATAGCATTGAAATAAACATGTTCATTTATCATGCTTAATTTGTGTTTTGAATATTCACCTACATGTACAAAAAATCTTTTAATGCATGGCATTTGATTGTGTGATGAGGCTTTCAAAATTTGTAATATCTGATGTGATCATGCTCACATTTGAGTCATATACATAATTGAAACACTCTTGATTGTATGTCATGTGTGAAATAAAAATTAGACATGTCTTCCAATTTAAGATTTAGTAAACATGCACACTTAGTTTATGGATGTTTTCTTACTGTTTATTGGTGATATTGGAGAATTGACCTGTATCTAGGTAGGTTGTCTAAATAGCAGGACTCTAGAAAGATCAAATGAAAGTTATCACAGAAAAGTGACAATTCTAAGCATTTCTGACAAGTTTTACTACACACAGGCACCCTATACATCTGTAGGAAACCAAAAGGGAGAGAAATCAGCTTGGCCTTGAGAAACACCCATTATCAACAAATTTCTTTTGCCAACAGTCACTCTTATGTAATTATGGAGCAAGTTTGATATATTAAGGCTTCATCTGTATGTCCCCACATCTGAAAGAATCGATAAATCCTAGTGAAATGGTTATTTGTTATGTCATTAATTGACATATTTTTCATAATGGGAGCAAATATGAAACTAACAATTATTAGAAGATTGCACATTTATTTCTCTATTTACACATACATAATACTCGAAATTTGGTACCAAATGTCTATATCTGTACAAAATATTTCAATATAAACAAAATCATGATGAAATTATTGACAAATGATTACAAAACATAGCACAACGTATACAAATTACTCCCCAATAATTCTAACCTACTGACAAGACAAAGAACACAAATGTTGATACACGGCAGTCAAATAAATCAGTGCACTAAACATGGTCAAATACTCGAAACTATGTGATAACCTTAACCTTACTTTACTTACAACATAAAATACTAACTATAAAGTTAGATAACCACCAAACACAGCTCAACTTTTCTCACAACAAAGTAAGAAAACAACCGGGCTTTCATTTCAAACAATAATAACACTAATTTAAGTCTTCCAATTTAAAAATTCAACTACAATAATAACATACCCTTATATTGTATTTTTTCAATAAAGGCTAACAGAGAGTAAATGATAATGAAATACATAATGTACTTGGAAATCATAATATTCTAATCTTTTCAAGAAGAACAAAAATTGAAAAAAAAATAAGTATAACATCATTTGAGCACTCTTACTATAAGAACATAGTGAAATATTAAAATTAAAAAAACAATTTTACATCTAGGTAACAAAAAAAACCTGAAATAAATAGCATTCAGTAACTTAGAACATGTCATAATGCCAAAGATTAAATACATCGTAGAAAAATACATTTTATAAAACAAAATACAGCAACAGGAAACACAGTAACTGATAATTTCAGGTTTATTGTTCATGGTACAAGTAAAAGGTTTATTGCATCCCTTTTTAAGTTGAAAATGTAAAGTATGGAAGCATAGATACACATAGGGGGTCATGAAATTACCCTTATATACCCTTCATCTAACCAGCTGCATTGTTTTGTTGTATAAATTATGTATAAAAAACTCCATAACATTCCTTTCTGAGTCAACTTTGGAATATCTTATTTCTAATATGACAATAATTGTTACAGTCAAAGAAGAAGAATTTAAAACATGTCCAAATGGTTATCATGCATTCAAAACAAGCCAGTGTTTGATGATTGCAAACTCACACAAGTGAACGGTCAATACAGATACTAGACATTTCTTAAGGTCGTACTCAAGTTCTCCTTTATTTTCATTATCTCACTCTGTAACCTAACATCAGACAAGCTTACCAAGAACAATATTCCAAGCTGTCATGTCTAGTATGAAAGTCTCTGGAGATCTGTACAAAGTCATGGCTAATCTAATACATTCCTAACCATATAAACATATAAATTGTTGACATAAACTACCAGGTATTCAGCAGTTAAGGGCATACACAATGTATAAAACATAATAATTATCTACACACTATATATAGACATAATATCTACATACAATATATAGACATAATACATGTATCCACATACAATGTACAGTCATAGTATCTACAATGTAAATAAATTAAATCTACATACAATGTATAGACATGATACATGTATTTACATACAATGTGTAGTCGTAAGATCTACGATGCATTGACATAACATCTTCATTATATATAATATATATATGTAAAGAGAAAGATCATGATACAGATGGTGTTTTGTTGTTATTTGGTTTGATCAATGGAGGTGGTTGTTGAAGAATTGTTCTCTGAGATTGTGGAGGTAATAATCTGAAATAAGGAATTCACAAATATAGTCAAAACATTACACATGTATTTAATTTAACATAACTAAGTTTACTTCCACTAAGCCTTGCAAAGAATTGACTAAATTTTTGATTAATTGATAAAAAGTGTCACAGTCAGAATATTTCAGACATAGACTGTTAAATCACAGTTTTAGCCAACATGCTATGACTACCACCAATAAGACAGAGACCTGTTTACTTACCACAATACAAATTTAAATGGATAACATCTCCCCAGCTTTTAAATTGGAACTAACATTTAATACTTGTAAGACAGTCAACATTTAGGTATGCCTGCTTTTCGAAACAATGTATGAATATATTCTAAGGAATTTAACAATTCTGAACAATGGTATGAAGTTACCTTGGTTGTACTTTTTGTGGGGAATCGACCTGAGGCTGTTTCAAGAGAGGGGGTGGAGCACTTACTGGAATGGGAGATGTAGATTTCACAGGTTCAACGTCTTTGGTATCAATCTCCATCTAAAATAGCATTTTTAATTCACATATATAATTTTCACATGAACAATATACATAGTATACAAAATACTTAAATACATCAGAGTTTAGATAAAATATTGAATTTCATTACACAAACACATTAGATACTTTTTAATCAGTTATCATTTAATCTCGATATGTTCAATGAATATAGTAATTATGATATTATATCCATGGTGAAGTGTTTTAATAAATTAAAAAAAACACTTCTGTCTGTGTCAATACCAAAGTCCAGAAATTAGAAATCCATATATAGTGAATTAGTTCAGCAGATTCATTCAAGCAAGTTCATGAAAGAAAGATGTTTTTGTTTACGTACAACTTCGACATCATTGTCAATTTTGTCTTTAGAAGATTCCAGGCCATGTTCCGCTTCATATTCAGCTAACACTTCATCAAGATTGTAACGTCGACGAAAATTGACAAAGAAACTTCGGACATGTACTTCTGTTTTGGTGCCAATCACTTCCGCAATAGCACTAAACTCTTTCCCGTATTTACGTACTCCTAGAATCATTTAAGTAAGTCATCTCTTAGATAAGAGTATTCTGTTTCCAAATAATATGACCTTAATTTAACAATAAACAGAACTCCATAATATTGTAATTCCTACAGAATTTGCATATCAAGGCACTCACAATAAACAGAACTCCATAATATTGTAATTCCTACAGAATTTGCATATCAAGGCACTCACAGATGCCACAGATTTACCGTAATGTATTATTGAGCGGTGTATTAAAATGTATAATTCTGACAAGAAATACTACATAAATTTTTAAAAAAGTGTTTTCCCAAAAGAGTGTTTTACAAAAACTGTCTCTGTAATTTAACAAACATGATTATTACAAGTTATCAGAATAAAGTGTCAGAACATTTTAACAATTCAATCAGCGTTTGCTGAATTCAAACATGCCCCGCTTGCTTTCCTAAACAAGAGGGCCAAGATGGCCCTATATCGCTCACATGACAATCACTGTTCACTTATTAAAACATTGTTTTGAACCAGTGACCTAGTTTTTGACCCCAGACGACCTATGTTCGAATTTGTCATACATATCATTAAGACAAACAGCCTGACTAGGTTTGGTGAAGATACGATCAAAATTTGACATCTACAGTGTTAATAAGGTTTTCATAAGATTTGACCTTGTGACCTGGTTTTTGACCCTAGGTGACCCATATTTAAACTTGTCCTTAATATCATTAAGACAAACAATCTGACAAGGTTTGGCCAAGATCCAATCAAAACCATGACATTTAGAGCTTTTACAAGATTTTTACCTAAGATTTGACCTTGTGACCCAGTTTTTGAACCCGGCTGACCCATGTTCATCCTTGACCCACATATCATTGAGGCAAACATTTTGACAAGGTTTGGTGAAGATTCAAATAAAACTGTGACATCTACAGTGTTAACAAAGTTTTCCTAAGATTTGACCTGGTGACCTAGTTATTGACCCCAGATGACCCATATTTATACTTGACCGTTATATCATTAAAACAAACGATTTGACAAAGTTTGATGAAGATCCAATAATAACTGTGAAATCTACAGTGTAAACATGGTTTTTCATAAGATTTGACCTAGCGACCTAGTTTTTGACCCAAGATGACCCATGTTCGTACTTGTCCAAGATATTATGAAGACAAACATTCTGACAAGGTTTCATGATCATCCAATCAAAACAGTGACTTCTAGAGTGTTCACAAGGTTTTCCAGCAATTTGCCCTAGTGACCTAATTTTACTACAGAAATGACCCATTATCAAACTTGACCTACATATTATTAAAATAAACATTCTGACAAAGTTTCATGAAGATAAATGCAAAACAGTGATTTCTAAAGTGTTCACAAGGTTTTCCCTTATTTGGCCCTGGTGACCTAGTTTTTGACCCCAAATGGCCCAATATCGAACTCGTCCGAGATTTTGTTGATATTAACGTTTTGACCCAGTTTTGCTAAAATTGAGCCAAAAATGTGGCCCCTAGTGTGGTCACAACAAAAAGTTTGACGACGCAGGACGCACGACGGAGAGTGATCCTAATAGCTCACTTTGTCACTTTGTGACATGTGAGCTAAAAACTTAAACAACAATGTATTTTACCTAGGAAAACTATGTGTGACATAGGAAATTTTGTTGATTTTTAATTTGTGAGTTATCTCCCTTACATTCCTATTTATATTTACAGTTCCTTTGGTATGAATATCAACAGACAGACAGTTATTCTGCAAAAAAATATGACTGTCAGATACAGCTGCTTTGTAGACTTTAAATTTAACACCAAGTCAATCACAGGGGTAAATACAAATTGATGGAGCAAAACTCACCCAAAGCACAAACAATATATCATTTACAGAATGTACACATCTTCAAGACTATTTACCTTGAACAGCCAAAAGTAACTCTTCATTTGTCCATTTTGAATTGAGCTTGTTCCCACTATCATTACACTTGTACATTTCAGTGCCAGCACCTAATTTATGTTTCTGTAACCCAAGCATTTGTTTGTTATTCTGAACCTGTAAAAAGACAAAAAGTCGTAACAAAAATTGCGCAAGCAGCTTTCAATCAATTTAAAAATAGACAAATCAATTTGGGAGACAATTCATTATCCAGACAACACATGAGCTACACAAGATCACACAAGATATCAATTTATTCCTGATGTTTACGGTTGCACCAACAGCCAAAGTCATTAGGCCACTTTCAAGTTTTGACAGTCAAGGAAAAGCCCTGACGTCGTACACCTTAGTAGAACCTCCAATCTTCTATACAATAACAGACTGTCAGATTCCTCCCATGTGAGATTTGTCTTAACCTAGGCATGATTCAGTGAGGAGTGAGAGTAATTACTAGTCAAACATCATAATCACTTGACCATGGAGACACCTACAAGATACTGATCAGTCTATTACCTGTCTTTTAGCTGAAACCAGTTCTGTATCCAGAGATTTTAAAATAGCTTCAGCTTGGCCAACTGGTCCTGTTACCATAGATTTGAGATCATCATTACTTAGGTACATCCCCCTCGGCGGTTTACGTTTATGTCTCATTGGATTGTGTCGATGTTGACCATGTTCATGTCTCTTTGGTCCTACACTTCTCATCACACCAGTACGTCTAAATAAACACAATAAATAAGTAGAGATATTCTCAATATAATACTAAATAGATCACTTAAAACCATAATTATCATAAAAACATCTGAAACTATTATCTTCTTGAAACCATCCTGTTGTTTGATTTGATACCAATAAGGAGGTCATTTTGATCTAAATATTCAATAACTGTTTTTTAAGAATGGCCTTTACTTGCAGGGTGGCCATTATTCAGAGGTGGCTGCTAGCACAGGTTGGACTGTATGTTCATACAACTTTATCTATACATACGTATGTTTTACAAATGTACATACAGATTTCATTAAATCAAAACTTTTTCTAAATATGTGACTTTTATTGTCCTATTACAAGGAATGATCAGTAGTCAAGTGTTAACATGCTGAACTACTAAACAAAAGTCAAGTACTGCTTTACACCAGGCCCCGAGGTTATAAAACTTGAGAACAGTCTCCGAGCTCAAAGCTCAATTTCGTTCTCAAAGTATTATGGTTGAAAAGATAGAGCTGATAAATGTTTAAATATATATTCCGATCAATTATACTGTCAGATTAATGTGTCAATAATATCATTACTGTCTGATCACAATTAACTTAGAACTATTAAAAGACAATATAATGTGATTTGAGCTCAGAGACTGATCTCAAGTTTTATAACCTTGGGGCCAGGAATGATAAAGAGCCAGGGAGAGCTATTTGAAAGGAGTAGGAATATAAATGCCAGGTTCTCCCCTCTCTGGGGTGGCTCTGAAATGATCATGGCTGTTGAATGGGATGTTAAACAACAGATAAATGTCAAATTACAATTGGGATACTTACCTCCAGTATTGGTAACAAGATGGACACATAGAACCTTTTGGTGTAGGATTCATTTGTGAGGAAGTCACTCCACAATTAGAGCAAACATTGTCATCTTTCTGAAACCATTAATTAAACTTTATTTACTACAATGCATCAAAATAAAGATACAGATAAAATGTTTAAATTCCTGACGATGACTGCCCAAGATATATCAGTAATGAAATACATAGGATTCAGCATTTACTACCAAAAATTGCTCCCAAAAAATAGATGACATAAAGTGATCAATATCTGAATGTCTCTCTTGTGGTAATTGTTTTAGTATGGCATAGAACCATACCATACTACTTTTACACATTACTATACTTTCACAATTGACTGTTTGTTAATATTTATAAAAAAAGACCTTTAACTGACATTCTTGAAGTTGAAATAACAACGAAGCCTATGCAGTACTTATAGAGAGGCAACATGTTGGGACTATTTCTATACAAAAGAAAGAGCATGTTTTAAACTTAACATACCACATCTTCCTTATTTTCCTCAGTATCAGAGTTATTCTTACTTCCGTTCTCTGAATCTTCTTCCCTAATAGAATTAAACAGAATCAATTAGTCTGCATACAAACTTTATTACAACATACTCAAGGCAATATTCAATTACTTAAGACTTTCATTATACCATACAATTTTAAACTAGAATAACCATTTATTTATTGTAAATTATCAAAAAAAAATGTTTACATATATTTGACCTTATCAGTGACCAATGAGATTACATCAACTTACATTTTGTCACCCTCTCCTTTCATTGTAAATTTTTTTGCCTGTCTGTCCATCAAACTTGTTCTAGATCTTGTTTTCTTCCAGGAATAATAATATTTCACAAGTGACGCAATTGATTTGTCTGGTAACTGAGGTGATAAAATTATTTCTTCATAAATACATGAAACAAGACAAATCATGACAATATAGAGCACAAGTAAAGTATGTGTCCAGGTCATAAATAATGACTTCAATCTGATAATCAGAACATTTTATTCAAAATAAAGGGAATATCTCCAGCTTACATAAATTATCAAATTTTATTATAACTAAGGTCATCCTTAAAAATCATTTTGTTTGCGGTAACGCTATCTACTCACCAAAAAGTATTTTTTCAATTACAAAAAACAATCTGACATGTATTTTGGGTTCAATATATATAGAGATCTATAAAAATTAAATTGTAAAATAAAATATTTCCTACCTACCTACCGACTAAAATTTTCTGGATAAAGTTACTGCAAGCAAATATTTTTTATAGATGGCCTAAAAAATTCAACCATTTTATGTTAAGCTTGATATGAAATTTATCATGACTTAACGTCTGTTATTTTATTATTTTATTGTTATGTCTTGATAAAGGCGGTTGCCCAGAAACATTGACTAAAGAAGAAATAACACGGTTTGAAAATTTACATGTTTTGTTGCGAAATCCACATCAATTTTATAGATGGCCTTACATGATACTTACCATTTGTCTGATTCTATGAAAACTTTTTCCATGGAAACTGAAAGCTTGTTCAAACAACACTTTATCCTCTACTGTCCATTCATCAGGAAAAGGTGTGAAGTTAGGAAGATCAGCCAATGCTTTCTCTACATTATGTTTATGCCAGAACAACATACCAAGAGCCTGATAAAATAAAATCAATTCAAATACAAGAATACGTTCACTTAAATGAGACAAATTTTGACTAAATGTATACATATGATACCTCAATCCACAATTCTTATTTCAAAATGTCCACAGAAAGTTTGAAGTTAAAAAAGTAATAAAGCAATAAAAAGGGAGATAACTCTTAAACACATGCACTACTTTGCAAAGTAGATGTGCTGAAATCAACTAAATATTACCTGTTCCATGTTATAACCATGTTTCTCTTTGGCAATCTGTAAGTATTCATCAACTGAAAAATAGCATAATCCATGTAGAACTATTTTATATAAGCTACAATAAACTAACATAATAAATACTTCTGTTCAAGTAGTCAAATCTAAATATTTTAAAAGTTTCCTAGAGAAGTCAATTTGAAAGGCATTTTTCCAGTATTCCGGGCTTCAGGCAAATATGTTATTCAGGACAGGGTTAATCTAAAAATAGACTCTTAATGTCTCGATGGTTATTTGAAATGTTGTCATTCTTGATCAGTTAAGATTCTAATTATTGTAAACACTTACTTTTAGCATCCTTAAGATCAGGACATGGTGCCCAAACAAGAATTGCATCTGCTTTATTGTCTGGTCGAGCATCTGTAATATTAAAAATATAGAAAATTTAAAGTTAAAAATATTGTTTGAAACACAAATTGGTTGAGTTAAATCAATAACTACTAACATACTAGACAAAACTTAATAAAATTATGATATTCACAAAATGCATGGAATTCATTAAATTTCCTTTTTATCAACTAAACATCAACAAAACATTTTATATGAAAGCCACAATGGTCTAGTGCTACACAACTGCACGTTATACCTGAGAAAAATGGTACAGAGACTAAATGTTATGAAAAAATTGCCAGTGAATAAAACATAAAGAAAATCGCAATAGTCAACAACTAAAAACATTAATTGGATCATGAAAAATAGAATGACACGATTTTACACCATCAGTCTGAAATTTGGAAAATAATCATGATTTTAAAAGAAAAAATTATGACCAAGTGATTGACCCAAGGTGAACCTGTCTTGGAACTGACTGCAATTTTATTAAGTCAAATAATCATCAGTGTTTCTTGGGGGTGGGGGGGGGGAATTTCAGCCCCATTTCCCTCCCTGTCAGACTGTCAGTAAAGTACAGATTTTCCCCATAAATTCATAAAAAAATCTCCATTAGTAGAAATTATTTTTCTTGAAAATAATTTTGGTAAAAATAATTAAGTTATTGTGACTGTTAGATTTCTCCTTAGAAGATACAATTTCTCTCCTTTCTAAGGGCGAAAAAAAAACCTTGAGTGAAGTTGATTGAGGCAAATAGACCAGTTTCGTGACGAGGGGGGATACCTTGACTATCGTAAGAAAACGTATGTACCGAATATGATTTGAACTGAACAATATGAGTTGAACTGAACATTTATTATTCGTAATAGCAGGGCCATCCTTAAAAAATGTTTTGTTTGGAGTAACGCTACCTTCTCACCGAAAAGATCGTACTGAGCTTTTTTGGGGGGCTCTCAGGTAAACATTTTTTAATTGAAAAAAAATATTATTTGGTCATGCATTTTGGAATCAATATAAAAATAATCTGTAAAAAACTACTCCTACCTACCTACCTACCCACTGAAAATTCTCTATGTATGGTCAATTTTGCCTGCCCAAGGGGCACACCCAAAGGAATTTGTCATTTTAAAATGTTTAATGCCTAAATCCCCACCCTAGAGAACAACCATATTCACCTAAATCTGCACCCTAAAGCCTACTTGGTGTTTCAAATGTCCCAGGGGTGGGGACAACCCTCAACATTTTTTATTTTGTGTTGTCAAACTTCCTGATACACAGGATGTAAAACCAGGTCATAGTCTATTTCCCTGGACCTGGAGTCATTAAGTTCTAGCCAGTGGGAAATGGTTTTCTGTCTAAATTTAAGTCTCGCGAAAACAAACATTTTTTAAGAATGGCCTGGTAGAATTAAAATGTAAGGCTGTAGCGTGTCAAATAAGGAAATTACTAAGATTTGCAAGCAAGAGATCCATAGTGTATATACAATGATCAAAATCAAAGACTTTCTTAACTTTTTTTAAATGAATAAAAATAACAACTCTAGCATTTTATGAACTTACAAATTAAAAAGAACTAAATAATTATGATAATAAAATATGGGATAAAGAATACATTTTTATTTGATATTAAGAACAGTAAAAAAATCATCACGGCCAATTTAAATAAAAAAAATAGATGTTTGCTAAGGTCGTTCCATCCGCTCTTTATTATTTAAGAAAGTCTCATTTATTGTCTCCCTTTGTTGACCACGATCGGGACAATTTTCATCAAATAAGTCCCAACACCTTAACTTGACACATTTTAAAAAATAGAAACTGACTTTTAAAAATGAAAATCGATACACAAACGCTTCGCTAGATCATTTAAAGCAGACAAAATTGGAAAGAATGCCAGAAATACGCGGCCCTATTTGAAGAAGATTGAGGCCCTTCAAATGGTCAACATTACTTTACCTGGATCGAACGCTGGCACTTTCACTTGAAAATCATTGCCGACCCTCATCCCACCTCCGCCTGAAAGAAATGATATTATTTTTAATATGTAGACAATGAATCAATGAATAAAATTGACAGATTTGAAATAAAGCTTCGGTCATCTCATTCGTCCCCGCGCTACGGAACCTGAGCAAGAACAACGCAAACTTACCACGCTCTTCGTCGTCGCTGCTGTCCTCAGAAAAGCCATTTGCAGGACTTGCTCCACGATATCGTCGTCCATTCCTAATGTCTTCGACGTATCTATCAGCCATGACCATGCTTCAGTTTTCTGTCCACAAATTGTTTTATATTTTCGGTCTTTTGAAGGTGCGTAACCAGTGGTTAAACCGTACTGCCTGATAGCAACTGCAAATCGATCCCACCGCGTTAAATAGTTCAGTGGATTCAAAATATTTATCCGTATTGCGATCAGAAAAAGGATAACTTGGCCATGTAACCACCTATAAAAATGTTTAATTTGAATTTTTAATCGGGGTCGGAGTTCTTTAAACCATATTCGTGTCGATTTGTGTATCAATAATTTCATTGTATATTCTTACGCCTACTACTTGGACCTACTTCGTACTATTTGTTACAAAGTAAACGGGATTTGTGTTAGTGTCCAAACCGTAGTGTATGAGGCTCGACCAACCATACTTTTATTTCATTTTGTTTTTCGTAAATTCGTCATTTTCCTGTTTAAGTATTGAATATATGTGATTAACGTACATAATTTATTTCTGTGTTGGTGTTAACTGTATTAATATAACTATTGCTGTTCATGGGTACATATATATAGTGGGCGATTAGGTACACTTGCTGTGACTCGTACATATCTCATTTAGGTAGGCTGGGCCCTGTAACACGGTACACCGGGGCTTTGAAAGATGATCAGTGAAGGATGGATTTGTATCAATCACTAGAGAATTTACAAATCAGGACATAACAATAGCAAAAATGGTCTAACTGTGATTTTTGGGAAACGACCTAGTCTCAATACATACAATGTCAATTCATTCCACCATAGTTTTAACGGTATTAGTACTTATTCGTTTCAAGAACCATGCACCAAACTATATATAGCAAGTATTAAATAAAACTAAGAATAAAAATCTCAGCAAATTGCATATCAATTAAATTATGAAGGAAAATATGTGTACTAAGTTCCGGATTCGCGTTTACAAGTTTATATCCTGATAAGTTTAATTAGCTCGTCGTCTGCTAGATGTCAATCTATTTGACCGCGTATGTGAGGGGTTTGGCAATATATGTGTATCGTACACTCGCTTATTAATAATATTCAAGTTCTAGGAATATCTTAGTTCTTATAACTCCTAAATAGACAGGCCAATACAATGTAAGGACATAATTATAGACCTACGTGCCGCCCCTGTACCCTGTACCCACCCACTACACGTACCTACATCGATGACCGAGATTTTGAATCAACAACACAAAGGAGTGAAATTAATCGTTAAGGAAGTTCATCAGTTGTTATTGCATTCAATTAGATTCTGATCTGCACATAGAATATCACGTATATACGCATCCGTCGAAACTGTCACGTATTGAAATTTACAAGCCAGACTAAGTATTGATTAATTATTATACGGCGGACAACAAAGAAATCATGCGTTAAGGAAATCAATAAATGAGGTCAATACGCCGTTTTATTAATTACGTACAAATTCTACGTAAGGAGTTAAATCCGTTTTCAGATCATTATATTTGTCTATATGAACGTATTTCCCCTGTTTATAGGTCTTAAAGTAAATTCTGATCATATAAAGCGTCGAAGAAAAATAGTACGTGTTATGCATTAAAGCTTAAATTTCACTCGACGGCTGTACAATGTATACTGATAAACCGTGAAGGCCTCGTCACGATCGGAGACAATTTCGCTCGATAGTTAAAAATAAATTAATATTACCCAAATGTTATCTTATAACATCTGTTATAATAACATTTCGGTAATTGTTTTATATGTTGTACGTCGTTATAGGTTCATGATCATGTCTAAGGTGTAGGCTATATGTATACACAAATGTTAACTAGATTTTAAGTACATGCATACAAATTACCTGATCTAATATAGACAATAAAATAAATGTAGTCCTACATGCAACATGCATGTATACATGTATTATTTTCTTCAGATCGCAGAGTATGTAATTAACATTGAACGCTGATATATACGGCACGTAACACGTACTTCCTATAATAAATGTATTATAGGCTATATAGACTATGGGGCACCAATACCCCCCTCCCCCCCCGGAGGCATTTTTCTACAGTATGTTTTTCTGAAAGTGTATGGAAAGACCTACCAAATCCCAATGTCTACCGTCTGGGTGTTGGGGCTTTACTCCGTTACTGCCATTTTGGGGCGTTACCATAATTGAAATTTTAAAGTTAACACAATACCGCAAAGATATCAAAATAATTTGTGTTAAAGGCTTTGTAATTATGATTATAAGCACAGAGAATGTAAACAAGAGTGTAGAAATGTTAAACTCATCATCAAATGTGTTACAATTTACGTTACCAATATTATATCACTGAAATAAGGTCACATATATTCAAAATATTCGATTATCATCATATACTTACTGTTTCTGGATCGAGCAGAACACTATCTAATGAGTAAATGGTACTCAATTGTATTATATGTTGACAAGGTGAAAACACGGTCACAATAATGCAGAAAATATATATGTGTATATTATTAACCGCATGCGTTACCAAAATATAACTATGAACATAAGTGCATGTATAACTAAACCTTGATATTTTTTGCATCAGACATTATAAAATCTAAAGTGGCATTTAGGCTTATATTAAAAAAAAACCATTTCATTATAAAATTTTCATATCAATAAATCAAATCAAAGCAATCAATTGTCAATAAATAAATAATTTCATTAATCAAATAAATATTTAATTTAGTGTATCAATTTCATAGTTATTTATAGATTTACTTCTTTTTTCAATGATTATGCAATTGTAACCTGTGACCTACCAGTGGCCATGAAATCGTACTCATTGGTTTGGCAGTTTCCGGAACAAATTCACTAATGTCATAGTGAGAATGGGTGTATTTCACACACTTATGCTCCATCTTCGATACATATAGGTAAAGTAATGAACGACAGTGGTCTCGCGGAACTTATGATAAATTCCGGAATTGTGCCAGTGGTTCTCTTGACAAAGTGACGTCTGGAAAACACTAAAACCAAGCTCTGTGGGAGCACAGGCCCTTATCGAAGGGTCAATTACACCGGCCAAGATTTGAAGAAACACAACCTTTCACACAGAGTATTTCAGCATAATATAACTCAGATACGAGCAGAACGTAACGCATTTGGCCTGCTTATGCTCCTGTCAGTTCAACATGACATAGCCCTGAAGCTTACCTGGTCATTTCTTCTAGGTCGAGTGCCTTATATTGAATCACCAATAGAACCAACAACTAGCCATTCTACAGAAGGCGCATCCTATGTTGTTAATGGTAACGCCTAATTGGGTAACTGCAGAGTCTTATAGCAGTTCCGGACACATTCGAGCAAGTAGCTGAAGCGATTTCTTATCAGTTGCCTAAAACGTTTCATGTAGACTTTATATCAGACACTTACAACAAACAGTCTATTAAATCAGATGAGTGCCGATGACGTTTGGCAGCTCCAACGTTCTTGTTCTCAGGTAAAAAAACAATAACTCCATGAAATCGGATGGGCTTCATATCTAATGACGACAATAAGACACAGTCAATGAAGCTAGTCTTTGAGCAGTCTTATAGAGATGGCGTCACAGTCACACTAACTGAGATTCAAAGCACTGAGATTACAGTATGGAGCAAAGTTTAAATGTGTTAGACAAAACCATCGTTAAACCATTTGAAGGCCTGTGTTATTATCATTTTGAATTAAAATTTGCATGTCAAGTATGTATAGTCTGTACAGATGTACATCATTTTACCAATTAACCACAATTACCAAGGAAAAGCTATCATGTGTCAATACGCAATCTTACTAATCTCAGAGACAATATAGTGTTCCAGCGCTACTTTACTGAATGAAACTATTTTCAATATGAAGTGAATTTCGTTACCTCAACAGTTAATGATGAAACGGAGGAAACAAACAGAATCCTGCATATATCTCCATCTTTTATCAAAGCTGCAAAGTCTGCAATGTATACTTATACTATTTTTCAAAGCGGATGTATATGCGTCACGTAATTGTAATTAGAAAAAGTAATGTATAGCTATAGGAGCTTTGCTCCTATAAATGAAGATTACATGACAATATTAGCCAATTTACCACGCATGTTTGTTCGGATGACGTTTACAGTGCCATTGAGACATTTGTATGTGTGTTGTTTGGTCATTAAAATACGACATCAATAAACTGAGGTATGACAAATATCAAAGCCATGATTGTGTTCTGAACGCTTTAAGTGGTATGGACATGAGCTTACTCACTCCCTGCAGATCCCGTCTCGTACGTTCAATGTGTTACGGATGGTTATAAGGTGTATATTTGGACCCATGCAAAGAGGGCAATCTTGATCTTCTAAAAGTGGATGAAAGTGGTTGGAAATTCAGTCCTGACAACATGCTGGAATACAACTGGTACGAGGATAATAGTGTGCCAAAGGCAAGCGACGCAGAAGACACTGGTGATAAAAACGACATTGAGCTCATTAGTATGCTCGATGCTGTCTATGAAACAGAAAAGTGATGAGGATTTGTGAAATTCGTGAACGTTTGCCATCAGAACAACAAAAATACCTTGATGACAATATGTACAGCTAATGAAATCTGACATAACATACAATATTGCATTTAAGTATATATATATAAATAATCATGTAACAAATGGTAACGTAAATGACATACACGTGTTTATGTGTGTCAATGGCACAATGTTTACTGCACTGTCGCTGTCATTGTAAATTTGATTGTTTCATAGATACATATTCTTAGAATACATTCGATGATGATTTTATAACAGTTTCATAGAAATGTTGTTACTCGTTTATGAATAATTTCAAACGTAACACAAATAAAACCATGTAACGTAAAACACAATCAGTGATGAATTAAAAAAGTTGGAAATTCAATGTTAATTTATATGTACGTATTGCCAGTAATCAAGTATAAACATTTTGTATATCAAATCAATGTTTTATGCATTGTAAAGCGTGTTAAGTACTTATCGTGATAAAGGTAACGTTATGTAACGTAAACTACTATTATCCCAGTCAAACTTTACAACATTTGTAACTAGAAATGTTTTCCAGTTATGGGTATTAATGAATGCATCATGATTACCTATTACTGTATACCTATTTGATCATAGCATGTGATCACAGTAATATAAATGATTTCCATGTAACACGTATACTTTTATATGTAACGTATTTTACGTAAAATGAAGACATAAACGAGCATTCAATGAAAGAAAAACATGAACATGTGGTAGTATTTGCCTAATATGAATAAAAACATTGTTTACGACTGCTTTTGTGTTAATTTAACATATACAACTGTCATTTCCTTGTCATTTTAGGGTAACGCAGGGTAACGTAAATTACAGAGCATATATAGTGCAATTAAGTGAAAAACATGCATTTGATCGACAAGTAAAGCCGTTGCTAACTTATTATGGTCAAAGGAATTGTTCAAATTGATGAATTATTGAAAATATCTAAAATAAGACTTCTAACAAAATAAAATTATTGTCAAACGTATTTTTCGGTAACGGTAATTAGCATGCTGTAGTTCACAAACGCCCCAACGCCCAGATTGTAGACACTGGAAAAATGATCAGCAGGCATTGAGCTTTCAAAAAAATGGTGTCTACAAAAATGCCTCCGGGGGGGGGAGGGTTTCGCCCAGTAGCCCATAGCCTAATAACTGCGCTTACTGACATCGAATCCACGTACGCTTTCTAGCTTAATTGTATATAAAGAAATGGTAAAATGCTGTGTCAAAACGTGGTAAAAAGCATGAATATTGTAGATTGTTGTGTTCACAAATACAACCACGGACGGTGCAAGTTATTTTCCCATAGCCTGGAAAAAATTATCACGAGCTCCGATAAAAAACGCCAAAAACAATTATATAAAATCCGGCGCAATTCTCACATTGCTCTTAGAAAATTATCAGTTAACATCTATACAGTATCAACGAACTTGCACCAAACGTAAAAAAATATAAGCTAGGGGGTCGAAAATTTCCAACAGAAATAAAAAAAGAAATTGAAGTAATCTTCAAAATTAAAAAAAGTAAAACAGCAATAACATCGGCAAACGCAGATCCTAGACATACTTTAATTAATCCTCATCTTGGTACGATTCTTATAAATAGTATATATTCTGCCTGCATACCCTACAACTTGGTGTATTTAGAATTAAGGCAAAATGATGATAAATTAGAAGCATAATTGTAAAGAAAAAAGCCGACGAAGAAAGTTTTAGCCAAAAA
Organism: Lutraria lutraria; assembly: GCA_964023205.1. Lineage (NCBI taxonomy): Eukaryota > Metazoa > Mollusca > Bivalvia > Venerida > Mactridae > Lutraria > Lutraria lutraria. The sequence continues at coordinate 16,041,325 of OZ026834.1, read as the reverse complement.
TGCATCCAAGTAAAAATAAAATCATAAAAAAATATGTATTTGTGACACATAAAGTTTAGTCATGGAAATGTTTGGGTGGAAGTGATTTATTATTCATAGCTATGTTTTTTGCGGCTAGTACCTAAACTAGTCATTTTATTACCCATGTTCTTCCTGCAATTATCAATTATATATTGTCTAGCACATTTTTACACTTTCACAGAATGTTTATCAGTTGTAGGATATACCCCTTTAATTTCTTACGTACGTCTAGAACTATAGTAGTTAATGTATACGCACGGTGACGGTCCAAACGCGCTTAGAACTACTCGATCTGAGCTGTTGGACGTGTACATGAGCCACCAACATTTTATCGGCATTGTACAGTGAGCAATCCGTATGCCATATTGATCAGCTACATGGCTGTGTATAAAAGAAGTAAAATAACTCCAAGCGATTATTACGTAGTTTGTGTTTTATTTTTGAAACGTCCATGGTTAACTTGATAATTCCGTTCTTTTTGCATTCAGGACAATGCCCGATCATCCGCCTATCTCTTCTAGTTGTTGCTGTTGTTCTATTATTTATCAAATTATTGTAGTACAAGCATGTATACAAGTTTCATATTCTTAACGTGAAGTTCATATTGGTAGGTATTCGAATCGATGATGTTCCTAAGTAAGTACGTTATTGTTCTTCTTGTTTTAAATCTGAACTTGAAGACGAATATCATTTAATTCCTATTTTCCCTGTTTACAGTTCAATAAAAATAAAGTATATTAGAAGTCTTCATTATCCAAGTTCGAGCATGTATAAAGGTATATTTTTCTCATGAAGTGTGAAAGAAAGCTATTACATTTAGTTTGGCCTTACGAAATAAATGAAGTTTTTAACCTTCGTACATTTATATCATCTTTTCTATCAAATTGATATTCTGTTCCTGGTGTAGTTTTGGATGAAGAACGTACATACTTTACACCAATGGTATTCATCTGTACTGTATGACTGTATGATCTGTTTGTTTAATGAACTTGTATTTGTAATAAACAATTTGTCATTTTGGTATTTGCAACACAAAGTTCAGTTCAAACTATGGCTGACAGTTGGAGGCAATAAAATACTAGATAAATTTACTCATCGTGATTTGGACAATAAAAATATATCATCTTAAATGTGTAATGGACTGTGTAAAGTCTTTTAGCTACATTTGTATCTGACAAAATCTTTCGATTTACATAGCTCATTATTGGAAACATGAGCTATGTCTGGCTTAAAATGCTTTTTGTATGTCAGTCATGGGACCAGAAACAAATAAAGTGGAGCTTTCACTTAAGTTTCGCACATTGCATGGTTTTCAACATCAAACATTGTCAAAGTACATTGTACTATATTTGTGGCAGAGTTTATAGATAAAATAAACATAACACATATTCTGAGAATTTTAATAATAATTTCATGATAAATGCATTATTAAAACAAAAAGTTGAATTAAGAAAATACCATAACAAATTCAGCATCAAATTCAATGCATCTTTGATATGATTTTGCAACACCAAATAATCCTAAACAAATTCTAACAATCATTTTGTTGATTCTGTCCTTAATCCTTGGCATATACCAGTATCTCCATAGTAATGGCTATTTATACCTACTTCATCCATTCATGTATTTCAACTTGTTAAAAACAAAGACCTATACATATAGGTCTTTGTTAAAAACGATCATCTAGTAAGTAGAAACATATTGCACACAGTTGGTATGAAACTATACATTGAAATAATACCATTTAATGTTGTGAATCTGAACATGGCAGAGTTACCTTTCTTTGTTATACATATAGTAAATCAAGCTGAAACTATTTAGAACACGCAAATACTGAATCAAATGGGTACTTATAAATAACAATGCACAAGAAAGCAGTGCACCAAATATTTTAACATACAAGTTAAATAACTGGTTTAGATAGCAAAATATCATGTATGCACCAACTTAAACCCATTCCTTTGACTTTTAATACACAAAGGTACAACTAGTAATAATATGTTCGTGTATATTTCGTTATGGCTTTACACATGCTTCAAACAATATTTCAATTATCATACAGGTGGGCAGACAGACAACCTAAGCAGTTTTTCAGAATTCTGTACCCTATTCTCCACAAGTACTATAACTACAAGCTTCTTTACAAAATGATCAATGGAGGACAAATGGACTTACCAGTACACCTAATGTCTTCAGCCAAATTGTCACAGATAATTTTTGCCATGCCTACAAAGGGTACACCTAGTAGAGTATTATATATCTTAATTGATTTATCATGGGATTTAGTTTAGAGTATAACATTTAGTAAGAAAATGACAAAAATATTAAAAAGAAAATTAATAACATCATGGGAGGGCATGTGTCAACAAATGTCTTGAATTGAGCAGAATGGACAACTGTGCTTTCTTTCTTGTCCTTTAAGACTTACACAGCATTTACAGTATCTAACAATCTATCTAAGTAATTGACTGTATCAGTTCAGTTCATTTAGCTTCCAGGAAGGGTATTAGTAACCTTACAGACACATGACATAAATCTGAAGCACAAACAGTATTCATTGATGAAAATCTACATAAACTACATACAGCATAAACAAAATAATTCCTAAATCCAAAGCTTATAGCATTTACAATGCAGCATTATCCTATGTTTATTCAGTATTCACTTAAGTTCCAATTACTACTTCTGAATAAAAAAAAAACCCACTAAAGTTGTCTTGTTTTAAACAATAAGATTATAACATAAATCTTCAGAACTGCAAGATATATTTCAGATCTTCACATAACAAACAAAATTCTAAGTTGAAGTAGTAACACAAGATAATTATCAAAAATCAAAGAAGAAAATAAAATCACACTTTAATCTTGGGTAGCACAATAACAGAACTTCACACATTACACTCATAGATAATATAGAAGTAAGATAAAAACAATGATTAATAAACAATTAGCCACAATGGAACAATAAACTAAGTGACCACATATCATCTTAATGGAATGTATAAGAAACTGATGAAGAACGAATCTGTAAGTTCCATATATGCAGATAATGAGAATAAAGACTGTGTTACATGATCATATTGGTTATATGATGGGTTCAAATTGTCTCTCCCTGTAACTGAACAGTGCAATATACACACAAGAAGTAACATATCATAATGGATAAGAGCAGTATCATATAGAAATGAACAGTAAGCAAAGTAAATGTTATAAAGTTGAGTGAACTTGTGGCATTAAACAATGAATGTGAAGCATATAATATATGATGTAATTGTAATCTATTAAAGCTACATTTTAGGGACCTCAAAGTTGAACATACTAAGTCTTAGCTTGTCTTGAATAGAAATGTAGTTGAAAAGTTTTTAATTCATAACTATACACCATGAAAGCACACATCAATATTTAACATTCCATTAAACATACTGATTTGTCTGTGAGTCAAGATCTGTGTGAAGGAGACATAAATCACAATATCCAAAATAATTACAACATAAAAAGTTAACCAGATGCATAAAACTTCATAATTTACAGGCAAATGCTTCAAGCAAGTACATCATACATGATATTATTAATATGTGACAAATGAATCAATGTAAAAAGTCACAACACATGATACAAGGATAGGAGATCTGACTAGATAAACATGTACTTACACTATATGTAATTATATAACTGTAAAATAGATCTATGTACAATTCAGATAAAAATGGACATGTGAGGATATAATCGTTTATCTATTTAAGTTTTACATGGATTTATAGAGACCATAATCCACAATGGACAGTTTAATGTAACAAGTTTCAGTGTTTGTTTAATCAAATCAAGATGGAACAACTATATATATAATATATACATTGTAAGAGCCAAAACACGAATTGTATTCAAAACATATCATGAATTGTATTATGCATCAATCTAAAATTCTTCTATAAAACTTAAATTATATATATTTTTCCCCACAGAGAGAAAAAAATCCCCAAATTTAGTGTTTAATGACGCAAATTTCCTCCATCATAGGGACCCAATACCTGTTTCCCATAACAGTAAAAAAAGGCCTGTATAATGTGTTATAACAACAAACCTACCTGACCAATAGATACCTTTGGAATGCAACATAAGGGAGACATGTGCAGTTTGATAGATGTACAGTATGATACATTATCAGTATCTAACAGGCAAATTACTAATGACAAAATAAGACTCTTCTTGATCTGATTATATCTCTGTTAAAAAAATGAGGGGCGTTAGAGAAGTTTTAGGGCTTCTGCAACAACATTTTGAATATAAAGCATAACAATTAAGGCATATCCCTCTTCGTAACGATACATTAACATTTCATATCATTAAGTACATAAACTTTGTTAAGGTAATTTAAAGTGTTAAGAAATGACACCCGTTTTACCATAATTACTAATCAATACCTAGAACACAGTGAAGTGTAAAATAGCATCAACCCAACAACAGTAATCTTCAAGCTTGAACAACTTTTGTATGATTTAGAAAATATTCCTTCTACATTACAAGTAATACATTATGGACAATCATATACATCATTAGTCTCTTTTTTATTAAACACAAATATTTTGCTTCAGTATGTGAAAGTTTATATTGAAATAGTGTACATGTGTACTATTAAACTTTTATATGAAACCTTAATAATCAAAGTACCGCAACTCTGTCCTAATAATGCTATGTTGCAGTGGAGACAGTTCTATTTTTTTCTCTTTTTTTTCAAAAATCTGTTAAAATACTTGTGAATAACATTTGTGAAAATTTGAAAATATTCTATCATGAAATAAGAAAGTTAAATAAAAAAGTTCAAGAACTTTCTGAACAATCCTCACTTAAACATTCTAACTGTTAGAAACAAAAGACAACAACATTGGAATAATGTTTGTTCAGTATTTGAGAACAATTGCAATAACAAAATAGGTCAAAAAGAAATGCCACATAAGTATCACATACACTCATTGTTTATACATTTAACAATAAATACAGCAGATTTCCTAATAAAATCCAATCCCAACATCCAATACTATTTCCAACATCGCTTTTTATTTAAGTCTAGGGTTTTTCTATATTATATAGTTGTAGTCTATAAAGGGCACCTTCCCCTCTGAAAATTTCATTGAAACGATGCAATTTTCCCCAAATTTACAATTTACTCCTTGAAATTTCATTCCTAAAATTAGTTTCAGGTGAGAATTCTTCCCCAAAGAGGCTTCAACCAGCTATCCCACCCCCATATTAAGGTTTAGGAAGCCTTCCCTAAAACATAAATAAAACCCCTGAAGTCAATGAACTTGAACATAAAACAAATTAATAAGTAATCCTGCCATGTTAGTGTTAAATATATTTCTTACAATAAAAATGGAAATATTTACAATATATATATACAACTTGGATATTTAATCGGAGATGAACAAATTGGCTAAAAATGTCATAAATTATTAATTTTTACAGGGAACATCAAAACTTTAGCAGTCATGAAAGACAAGTCAGGCAGTGATTGGACAACTTTCGATGCTTCTTTACTGTAATCTTCATTCTGATTGGTCGGTTTGAATGTAGAAGTTGGCTTCAGATTGGCTAGAATGTTTTCAAGAGGTTGAATGGTTGGTTTATGAACAGGCGAGTCATTAGTTCCAATAAACTCTGATTCCAAGGCTGAAACAGTAAAATAATTGGTTATTTCTTCTTTAAAATATCAGGGTACACTTTATAACAACGTTATCCTGGTTAAATACCTGTTATCTCTGACCATTTTCAGGTTTTACTATGATACAGTAACTGAAAATTAAATGTGTACATGCATTTTGCATGTATAAAACATCTTAGAATATTTACACACCTCCATAACCTTGAGTGATACCTGAATTGTTATCACCACCTTATACAGTCAAATCTGTGAACAAAGGCCATCCTTGGGAAAGAAATAATGTGGCCTTAATTGACAGGTGGCCTTTATTCAGAAGTGACTTCTTCCTAAATAATCAATGATGGTTTTTAAAATAATGGCCTTTATTTGGAGGTGGCCATTAACACAGGTTTAACTGTAACACAGGTATCAAGTAGAGAATTTGACCATCAGGATGTGTATATCAATGTATTTTATAAACTACCCTCAAATATTCTGTGTGCGAGAGACAACTTTACCATACAATTTGGGAATATATCAGGTTGAATAAAACACCATGAAAGTTACTTCTTTGAACATAAAGTGATGGACTACTAAGAGCCAATTCTAAATTTTGGACCATGATCAACTGTCATAGAATTTGTTTAATAAGTACATTGATAATACATGTTACATATTATATAAATTTTCAAGTTGATGCATTACAGAGTCAGGTATGTATGATACACAGAAGCATGTATGAGCCAAGTAGCAAATCATATCGTAAGTAAATAAGGGCAAATCTATAAATAATATATATATTAAATGTTAAAAATTGTCTGAGTCATGTAATTTAGTACTTCCTTTGACTCTTCAGGGCAATAATACAAAATGGCGTCAAAAATAAATAAATTTGTACATAGACATAAAATGTCATCTGATGGTACTATTAATACAGAAATAATACTACAATACTGTACTCAGTTATAACTGGGAAATACTGATTACAAATATTACATTTATTATACGAACACGGCTAGATTTCATCATTACAGCATTGTCATTTCTTATCTTTATAAATTACCCGCCATTCCTTACCACTAATCATGCGCATGGCTGACCATAGAGAACAAGTGCTTTTTCATCAATACATTATCAGAGCATTGACTGATAATATAACATTAATGTCTCCCTCAGTTATTTATGTTTCATAAACCAAGAGAACCAATCAGTTTCTGTATTGAGAATTAGATAAATCTAAACTAAAATATATCATGCTAGTTGCACAATGGTGTATATTTAAGTACAAACATTTAGTAACAAACAGTGTATATATACTAAGGAGTGAAAAATGAAGGTGCTTTCTTAGTAGGAAAAAATGAGAAAATATGAAATGTAGGTGAAAATCAATGATAAAAATAGAAAACTTTCTAAATTACAGTGAAACCTTACTAAGTGACCACCTCAATAATACAACCATCTGATTACAATGTCCACTTACTTTAGACAGGTTATAAAACTTCTTTGTTTAACGTTCCATTTCAACCTCCTGCTAGGGAGGGAAGAGAAGATTGAGGGGAACCAGACATTTGTATACCTACTCTAATTTCAAATAGTATTTCATGTTTTTTTATTGTGACCGGTATAAAGCACAGATACAGTCTTGCCCTTTTAAATGTTTTTTTTGTAAACACCAAGATCGGCTCAGAAGCTGGTATAGAGACACTGAAGAAGTATCCCTGAAAGATTTAGAAGGCGGAGCCGAGAATTTCTTCTCTATTTTAATCCTGACAATGAGAGCACCTCGGTATTAAGAATGTTTTTTTCAAATCTCAAAGGTGGTCATAACAAGTTGGTTTAACTGTACATACACTTTGAATTGTTATACAAGTTGATGATGATAAAAAGCTGATAACAAACAGACTACAAACTAGTGAGGAATTGAATACATCACAATACATGTACATATAATCATAGTAAACAAAACTAGATATGATAAAACACAAACATCATACATGTTTCATATCCAATACTTACCATTACTTTTTGTAGCCTGATCCTGAATTAAAAAATCCAAATTCAAAGTTTTATTGTTAGCTGAAATAGAAATTAAACATAAATGTATCACCTTTAATACCAAGGGTTGAACTCATCTCCACAAACCTGAAGGCAACCAATACATAAAAGTCAAATCTAGATTAAAAGTGATTTGTGTAGCTATATAGACAGAAATGTAATTGTGCAATAAATGAAATAACGATATTCAACTTAAAAAAAATATCTTAATTACTTAAATATCATTACTTGCACAGCCAGAAAATGATTACTTCCCCTGTCATATAGTTATTCATATCTCATGAAAAGTTCATGAGGTATGCAAAAATAGTTCAAGAAAAAGTCATGATTTCATGAAATCCTTTCAAAGGGGAAAATTTTATCATCAGATATAACAAGGGCACAATAACAAGTATCATGTAAAGATAATTAATTCCAATCACTAAAAGACAGTCAACTTTCATCATAGTGCAGATACTAACATAGAACTCAACCATTTAGAAGTATATGTAACATAGAGATAATATATCTTCAGATGTGTGACAGTACAAACATTTAACGGCTAATAGGCTAATAAAGGTCGGCAGTTCCACCAGGGGCACACCCTGGGTCTTCCTCCACAGAAGTCACTAAATGACCCCAGCTGTTTGTGTGACATTAAACCCCAAAAAGAGTGTACAAGCACTACCTTACAGGGTTCTCAATAACAGCAGGCTGCAGGCCAATTTAGCCACTTAGAAATGTGTTTTGGCCGGTTAGGAATCTCAAAAGTTTATAAAATATTGCTAGAAAATACCCGGACCCCCCCCCCCCCCCAGCAGGCCAGTTAGTCTAGCTTTTGGGCCTGTTGGCCACAAACTTATTGAGAACCCTGCCATATCTATAGGGCAAGAACATCATTATTGAGCAGATCTAGACATGACCTGAATGATTTTGTTTTAAACATACAGAGGCTGAGAAGAAGAAATTATATGAAAATTAAAACCCTTTCTTTTTAGACAGTAAAAATGAACATACAGTCAAACCTGACAACAAAGAGCACTCTTGGGAAAGACAAAATATGGTCTTCATTGACAGGTGGCCCTTATTTAGAGGTATTTTTTCTAGATACCAGTAATCAACAATGTTTTTTTTAAAGAACTGTCTTTACTCACATGACAACCTTTATTTGGAGGTGGCTCCTAACACAGGTTTGACTGTACTGGTAAATAAATAAATAAATTCAAGTCAGAATATTCAAATAAAATGTTTAGAAGAGCTCTAACAGACATATCGAGGGTTCAATGCAACAGTGTCGTAACTCATATTGAAATAAGAACAACTTACGACAGTTTTGCGCTGAGCCCTCGATATATAAAGGGTACTGCCAGCTGACTATGCATACAGGATCACTATGAAACGATATATACACAGAATTTTAAATACCTTCTAAAGGGTTGGTTAATCCACTACCACTCCAGTCAAACTCTGCTGCTGGTATTGATTCCTATAAATACAATAATACTACTACATAGAACTTTTATTATTATGTTGCCATTTAATCAATAAAATGAAATGACTACAATAAATATCATACTAAGTTAAAATAAAAATAAATAAAATAATTAATCTAAAAGTAACTTAATGATTTAAAATAAAAATAAATAATTAATAAATAATCAAATGACTTAAAATTAAAAAGTAAAACAAGAAGCGTTTGTGAAACATGGATGCCCCGAAAGGCCAACTGGATAGAAAGGTCTTGACCTTTGACCTACTGACCACAAAATCAATAAGGGTCATTTACATGTGGTGACCAATGTCCCTACAAAATCTGAAGACCTTAGGCCAAATTGCCCTCTAGTAATTGCCTGGACAAGGTTTGGTTACAGACGAACAGACTGATCGACAGACTGATACATGTATGCGCAAAGCAATATACCCCCTTTTCTTTGAGGCCTAGCATGATAAATAATAAATATACAGAGTTTAACTGCAATTTATAATGGATACAAGTCAGGTTACTAGCTTTGTAGATATAAATCAGTCCTTTTTGTACACTAACAAAAATGTGTGAAATGTGAACATCTTGAAGAATTCATTGTTTGTTTATTTAAAAACAAAATGCTCATGTATAACCACAAACAATTAAACTATTCAAGATAACAAAAGATGAAACAATTCCCTAGCATGTCAAGCAAACTGTCAAATATGTCTTGTATAGCATTATACCAATCCTTTATCTAATTTCATGAAACATGAACATATTCAAACCAGTAAAATTAATGATTTTAGACACATAAACCGACACATAAGTAAATACAAGACGACACCAACCAGGGTGCTCATTAGACTTCAAAAGTTAAGGGTAAAAACTAACCCTTACCTGATAATTATTTGTAGAGTCAACAAAATTTCATATTAAAGTAATACATTGTAGTACATTAAAGTTTAACCCTGTGATACAAATTCTCTCAAGAGTCAGAAGATTTATTTTTCTACTTTCATTTTTAAGGGACAAATGAGAGCCCTGGCATTAACATACATCTTGTACATATAGACATTAAACAGCTCATAAATACTGGATAATGTACAGCTTTTTTGTTTATATTGAGATTACGCCACTTTTCAACAGTCAGAGTCATATGAGGCAGACAGTTCACCTAAGCATCATACCTGGGAAGAACCAGTACTAGACTCCAATCTCACATAAAGATACATGGTCGGCAGCGGGCTATCAGTGAGAGGTTACAGTGATTTGAAATCAGCGACCTTAACGGCTCGACCACGGAGGCGGGTTAATGTACAGCACCACATTATTACTTCATATACATGTACATATATATATATATTTTACTGACAAATAGGTGCTAAAGTAATATATTTTGATGGTTAAAAAGCTGAAGTCATTAAGAACATCATACAACACACACACATAACACAAAGTACAAATGCATGATACGTGTACGTCTGAAACAGATGTAGTAATTTGGATGACAAGAGAAGACAATAATGTTCAGAGGACTTAAAACATATTCTGATAACCAACTGTCTGGTAATAGAATGTATCTGAATACAGGTTATACATAATTAAATTAGTTAGAGTTATACATAATTAGTTAGGGTTATACATAATTAGTTAGTCAATTGATGCCCATTCCACTTCCATTACACCTGATTACTAGAAAATCAATAATTATTAATTAATAATTACTCTAATTTAAATAATTAAATATAAAATCACACATTACATTTTGTAAATTAAATTTTTAAAACAAGCAATATTTACAGATGCTTGTAAAAATACCATTTACAATACTTGTATATAATAATAACATATAATATTAATAAACAGGTAAGTATTTGAAATATGAATTCAACAGTTACTATGGTACATCAGTATACAGAGAAGATGTGATATTACCACCTGAATAATATTCATAAGGTTGTAAATACAGTACAACCTCTGAAGAGCAACACCCTTTGAGAGCTGCAAATATTGGCCGTTGTTTAGAGGTTGTTGCTCTACAGAGGTTAAATTTATAGTAAACATCAGCTTAGAGAAATTCTGAGTGTTGTTATAGAGGTTGTTGCTCTACAGAGGGCCGCTCTGGAGAGGTTGTACTGTAGTTATAATTCAATTCTTAATTACTAGTAGTTACACTGTCCAGATACATGTATATATATAAACATACTAAGGTAAAGATATAATTGTATACATATTCACTAAATGTTCAACTAGCAGTATGTCATGTCATGAATACCACACACCAGTATCATCATTGCGGGTTAGTAATTTGTGAGTAAAATATCACCCATAGTTATAATGAACTATTTCCAAGATATCACCAGAACCAAGTATATGATAGTTATGCTCAATTAAACACATAACAGTACATCAAGGTATTTCATGAATACATGTATTATATGTGGGACTGGCACATATCTAGATTTGGAACATTACCTAAATATATCAGGACAATGCAAGCATCTTGTGATGGACAAAGGGTACATAGATTATAAGACAAGTATAGGTACAGGCACATAATCTAGACACAACTGTACAATTAAACACAAAAATACATGTATGAGACCAACTAAAAAATATCACATTAAAATTAAATTTAACATATGATAAAATGGCCAGCATTGTTTATAAGACAACTAAAAGATGGTGTTGCTCTCTTGCTAAAATAGCATGAAATGTGTACTAAATTATTAATATATTATATTTTAATTTGATAAATAGCCAGTACAGGTATAAAAGAATTTATTAAAAGAAATTGTCGTGAGTTAGAAGATGCATGGTACTGGTGAACCTCTTAAATTTGAACCTTTCTAATCCAAAATCCTCTCTTAACTGAACACATTAGCTGGTCGCGATATTTTAAGCATGTATTCCTAAAAATGTGTAATCCAGAACCTCGCTACACTGAACTTCTCCCTAATCTGAACATTTTGTCAGTCTGAACAAGTTTGGATTAGTTGGGTTCAACTGAACTAATATCTCACAGACTGTCTTTACAGATTGTTAATCCTAAATGTCCTAGTGCAGAGAAAACAATTGGGGTCAGAAATAGCTTGTTGACAGAAGTTTGGCTGGTCTAGAAAGTGACTTGAAGTTACATTTTTGTAGTTTATAATAGTCCTCAAGCACCTTGACAGTTAGTTGTAGACAAAGAAACTTTGGACAGTAGACAGAATAAGCTAACATTTAGTAGGTGACAAGACAAGCCAGCTCCCACACAAGACTACCAGCTGTTAGTAGGTCACAGGACAAGCCAGCTCCCACACAAGACTACCAACTGTTAGTAGGTCACAGGACAAGCCAGCTCCAACACAAGACTACCAGCTGTTAGTAGGTCACAGGACAAGCCAGCTCCCACACAATACTACCAGCTATTAGTAGGTGACAAGACAAGCTAGCTATCACACAAGACTACCAGCTGTTAGTAGGTGACAGGACAAGCTAGCTCCCGCACAAGACTACCAGCTGTTAGTAGGTGACAGGACAAGCCAGCTATCACACAAGACTACCGGCTGTTAGTAGGTGACAAGACAGGATGACTAGCTGTTAGTTGGAAATAATATTCAGTAGAGGAGTTATTTACTTGCATTTTTGTTTGGCCTCATTACACCTGAGGTTGAGATCTGCAGTAGATGTAACATAACAAAATAAACTGAAGAAATAATAAACCAATGTGATACAACTAAATGACTACATAGATGAAAACTAAAAATTAGACAGAAGTGGTGAAATTATAACTTAGAGACATACAATAAATATACATAAAATATGTAAGTTTCAGTCCAGAAAATATATGTTAAGATCATAAAACTTGCCCACTATTTCATACTAACTGAATTGTAATAAATTCACTAAAAGCATTATTATATAACCATTAAAAGGAGACATAGAAAGTCTTAGTCAAATAAATTACTATATTTTGTCACAAAAGTAATTGAAGTATTTAATTCACATTATTTGACATGAATATCGGATTAAGTCAAGTTTGACATGTTTCCTCATTTCAAACATAACCAATCTATCTTTTAGATCACCTACATTTGTCTAGAATTAAATACACATATAATGGATAGGAATAACTACAGCACTATCTTACTTCTATGACCTATAGACACTTTAAATTGTATACATTAGTATTTTAAGTATTTGATTGAATAGATATTTAAAAGTTACATTTAATAAATAAATATTAATATTTTGCACATGTAAAGACTTAGGAAAGCTTGTTGTTGTTATGTATCTACAGTGCTACCTCTCCAAAGCAACACCCTTCAAGAGAAGCAAAATTGTGTCGTTGTTGAGAGGTTGTTGCTCTGGAGAGGTTAAATTAATAGTTAAATGGTGCAGTCGGAAATAATCATGCTGCTTTTGAAGAGAGGTTGTTGCTCAAGAGAGGGCCACTCTGGAGAGGTTGTATTGTAAAATGATAGCAAAAGGTTGTTGCTCAAGAGAGGGCCACTCTGGAGAGGTTGTATTGTAAAATGATAGCAAAATATGGAACAGAACAGGAAAAGGTATACATCTGAACCATCACCAGAAAATAAATTAAAGATAAATCACATAAATACATTAATAAAAACTACCTAAAACTTAAAAACCAGAATGCCCCTGCTGAGTGCTAGGTCAAAAAGGGGCGATAACTCCTGTGAAAATATTTGGATTTTAATGGAAAACAAACTTGACATCTACTTTATTATCATATACCTTCACGGCGTAACATTTTATGCCATTTCGAATGGCGGGTGCATAAAAATATATTTTCACCATCTAAGAATGAATTAGTGAACTATTATAGATGAAGTTTTTTTTAATAGCAAACATTTCAACAATATAATAATTATACAATACCTGAGAATTAGAGGTAACAGTGGAATCCGACTTGGATGTATCAACCAATACATCTGGTTTTAATGATGTAGAAGATCCCTTTGTTGGTTCTAATAAAGTCAATCCAGAGGCAAACACAGGTACAACAGCTTTCTTATGACCAATTAACTGTAGGAATAATAAAACTTTAAGATAAGTCAGTGTTTTTTTCAACCTTAAAGAGACCACTGTGTAGCCTAATTAGCATATTGAAGGGAAAAAGAGAAAAATAACATGACAAACTAAAGCATCCGTACCCTCTGAATAATTAAATACCAAAACATTGAGGGTTAAAGACAAAAGAGCCATTCTAAAGGCCAATCTTATGATTTGCTTTACAAAAAATGACTCCAATAAAAATAAATTCTACTGAAGGGGATTTTTTTATAGTATAACTATAAGTTAATTGAGAATAAGGGAAAAAAACATACTTTTCAGACCTCTGGGAATGGGACCCACTCCCAATCATTGTAAGCATTTTTAATACTACCAATTTATGGATGACAAATCTTGTGTTTTATACTATCATCATACTCAAACCATTACCATAACAAAGAAGAATTAAAGTCAAAACTTCCTATTACAATTTACAAGTCAAAAGAAAATAAGTTTATCAAAGAGACCAATTTTTCATTTTAGATCTAAACATCTTCATTCACAACCAAATCTTATATTAATATGACCATCAACTAAAATCTATTTATAACCTTATTTGTGAAGTTTGATAACACAGCGAATATCATGGGAAATCTCTTACAATATTTCTGGTATCAACATGCAGAGTAGTGAATAGTTGTGCATTCCATTGAGACTTTGTCCACTGATATGTTAAAGCATCTGTTGTTCTCTGACTTTTCACATGATTCCAAACACCAGTATCCCCACTAGAAAAACAGAACATAAAGAATTCAAGTTAGGCTAGAAAGAAACAATAGTAGGCCACAAAATTATTCTTTTCAAATTTTAGGTTGCAAACTATTCTTTTCTGATTTCTCGTCTGATAACTGTAAACATGAATATTTTTTCTAGCCTTTACAAGTATTTCTTAATTTATATTGTAAATGGTTGCAAACTGGCATAAAAAGAGAAAACTTGTAATTTGTTTCTAATATGAAATATCAAAATGTTCTATGAGAAATTAAAATTGACAGTTAAATGAAAAAAAGTTGTTATACAAAGTTGTGAACTTTAACATACAATCATAAAATGTTTCGTCATGATATCAAATTCATAAAGAAATTAGAATTTGTTTTACAGTCTCTTGTACAAAATATTTTCCAAACTACAGTCAGACATTTGAACAAAGGACACACTTGGGAAAGACAAAAGCTTTTAGATAAAGTTCAAACTGAATGACAGTCCAGCTTTTCATAGCCAACACTCACTCCCCAGCTTTCCATAGCAACACTCGCTCCCCAGCTTTCCATAGCAACACTCGCTCGGCATGCACAAATTTTGATGCAAACCAAAGTATAATGTTTTTCTACATAGGTCTGCCATGCAATTGTTGAACTAGTTCCTGTTCCATGTTGCAGTGCAAATCAATGTAAGTTCAGTTTCCATAAGTACTTTCAGTACTTTGATTAAATTTTAATTTAAAAGAATGGTTTTTCTTCACAAGTATTTTACTAGCACAAGTATCACAGTATGCCTGAAAGAAACTTTTAAATGGAACATCCAACATTTACCTGACTAGAGTGAAGTCTGAGATACTAGTTTCATCTTCACCACTATCTGTGTCAAAGTCTACATACAGAGATGGGAAACAGGAAGTAACAGCATAGATCATCTTCTCAACTTTACTCTGTAGGGAAAGTGAAGATAAATTAGAGAAAGAAAATGACAACATGTATCAGGGTTCTCATTCAGGGCCCTAGCTGCCATTTAGGGCAAGGGGTCTGGGGCCCTCAGATAGGGGAATTTCGCCTCATTTTGAGGAAAAAGGGGAATTTCAGGGGATTTTAAAACTGCCTTATAACCCTGCAATAAACATTTTAAGCTTAATAGAGCTGTATTTAAATATAGTATATATACATTAATATACAATTAAACAAAGGTTAATTACTTAATATCAACCATTTAAGCAAAAAAAAATTATACTATTTTAGAAAAGAAAAAAACATAAAAACAGAAACAGTATGATGCTTCAATTATTTTAGATAACTTTTAGATAAAAAAAAACAAAGAGTATTATTCAACCTTAGTGAGTGATTTAGCAACAATACTTGATACAAAATCTTAGAAAAAATGTCATTTACACAGTTTTTTGATGAAATATATTTTGTTATTCTTTAATGTTGTATTGATCAACATGATTTTAATGTTTTCATTTGAACTTTGATATTGACTATCGCACAAAACCTGCACAAAGAATGAACATACCAATTTAGAAAGTTGACTCGGGGGTAAGGAAAAATCATTTGCATTGACAACGTTTTCATCCGATATCTGTTGAGATACAGTTTCTGTATCATCATCCGCAAATCCAGACCATTCATCGTCATCATCATCGTCATTTTGTGTGTCAGTATCATTTACAATTTGAGGTCCAGAAAATGCTGCCCAATCGTTACTTGGCTCATCAGTTTTTTCACTTTCAAATGTTGCATTGAAATCACCAAAATCATCTTTTTTCACATTCTGGTCAAAATCTGCACTGAAACTTCCAAAGTCTTCATTCTCATCAGCCTGATCAGCTTCTGCTACAACAATCTTATTATCTGACTCAATATTTTGACTAAAATCTCCAAATTCTCCAAAATCCCCAAAGTCATCATCATCTTCATTTCCTGAGTTTGAGCTTCCAGTATTTTTATCACAAGTATTTTTAAATGAACTCGAAGTATTGAACTCTCCGAAGTCTTCATTTTCCTCACTTCCAACATCACAATCAACATTTGAATAATTGGTGTTTGAAAATTCACTCGCTTCATTAGTCAGTTTATTTTCATTTGAATGTAATGTTTCATTTATATCACCAGAATTATCTGAATATTTATTTTCTTCTAAATTGCTTGTCGGACTATCAGGTGTTGCACAAGCTACAGCCTTTTCAGTTAAATCGTCAACTTCATGACTGTCAGTGATCATTGTACATGTCTCAGTGTTTGTAGTTTCATGATTAGCTGAATTGACAATTGTTTTTTTAGGATCATCTGTATTTCTTTCAATATCCACAGAACTGTCATTTTTACATATGTCACCTGATGAAGAAAATTCAGGACTAACTGAAACAGACTTCATTATATCAGCTGTTGCACCTTCCGCTTGTACAGAAGTATCTAATTCAGTACTATCACCATTTAAACTTTCATCAATTGTTGAAGAATTTTTTTCGCACAAATCTTTAGCACTTATATTTCCTGGTTCCATCAAACCTGGGGCACAATTAACATCATCTGTTTCTTGGTCTGTGTTAAGTGGTTCGGTGGTATGTATTTGAATATCACTATCTATGTTGAGATCAGAATGAAGCTGGTTTTGACAACAATGAGGCTCCTGACTATTATTGTTCACAAACTCTTTAAAAACTGTTTCATTCCCTGATTCTTTTTCAAGACTCACAGATTCATTATCAGAATCTCTTTCAGTTCTAGGACTTTCATCGGACTGAATTTCTTTAAATTCATTATCAGGATTGTTATTAACTTCATCACTTTTTAAGTTTGAAGGAATGTCATCAATTGGAATGTTGGTTTGTGATGAGTTTAGTTCTGGAACTGATGGTTCTGCACTATTTTCGATTTCATTAACATTACGGTCATCTAATAACACTACTTCAGTTTTTATTTCATCACTAGGAATGTTCAAGCGAGCATCACATGAATCATTTGTGTCGACATTACTTTCTTGCTGATTGGCAGAGTCCACTACAGCACTATTACCACCAAAGGTTTCAATACAGTCTCTGTAAACACTGGTATTATCACATTGCTGTACTGGAGATATATTGGAACTATATACACCTGAATCAACTAAAGCTCCATTATGACTTTCACAATTCTGGTCATCAAATTTAACACTAACATCATCAATTTCATTAACTTGGTCTTCAGTGATAGGTATACTATCAGGTCTATTTTCACAAATCAATTCTTCTACATTAGATGGAACAGTATTGAATGTTGTCTTATCAGAAAAAGATTCAAAATCAGCAAAGTTGTCTCCCTCTACATAATTGTCAGGTACAGAGTTGAGGGAATCATCATGATTCACAGGATTACCTACAATATTTAAAATTACTAATATCATCATTAATCATATTCAACTGAATGCCATTATCACTAACATTTAGTGATTTACTATTAACTTATTTTAAGTGTTTTGCACTAAACATTAACAAACTTTGATGAACTTTAAACAACAAAACAATTAAAAGAATAAATTTACAAAGCAAACTAAACCATTCAGAACATCTAAAAACTGATGATACTAGCATACAAACCAATGATACTTTTAAAACTGTTATCATAAAAATACTTGTGAGAACTTACCTTGAGTTTTGAAACTGTTATCAGCTGAAGCAAATGTACCAAAGTCATCATCATCGTCATCCCATCCAAATCCACCACCACCGTCATCAATAGGTGGTGGAGACGCAGATACCATAGGAATAATGTTTGACATTGTTCACTGAAAAACAAAAAGTAATAGAAAAAACTTATCAGTCAGCTGTTATTTTTTCGCAACCCACTAAATTGAAGACAGCCGTATTGAATCCAGAAAGACGGAAATGCTGTGTAAATATATTGATCCAGCCCTCAGGGCTTTTTTTCCTTCTATAACAGAGGCCAAAATTTGGTGACTTCCCAAATGCAAAAAGGCTGTTTTTTTCCCAATTTTAGACAAAAAATTCCCCAAAAATACAATGCTATTCAAACTCAGTAGTCTAACCTTTTCAAAATTTGGCCAAACATCATGCTTGAATTTCCCAAAATGAAAGGCTAAGGCCCCTTCCCAATTTTTGGAAAAAAGGCCTTGGCCCAGGTCACACCCAGGCCATACCCTGAATGCAAATTAAGATAATCATGTATTTTCTTTCTTCCCTAGGCCTAGAACAGTATACCATTGGAACCATTTGCCACTCATTCTTGCCCATATCTTAACATCAGAGCAGTTCAGTGTATACCTATATATAGATATCTAGCATTGAAAATGTCTCATAACAGATGACCAACCCCTTGATTTTTTACTCTTTTAACAAAAAACAGCCTTTTCTTATTTTCATCTTCTTTTACTTTCTAACATTTCTTATGATTTCTGATGTGCAAACATGCCTAGACCATATCCCACGAGGTGTTTTGACATTTACGGTAGATAGAGATCATCTGATCAATAATATTAATAGATCAATTCATGCAGGGCTCACTTTCATGATAGGAGATGGAAAATAATGTATCTGATGCGGGGCTCCCATGACCTCCTGCTTGCAAGTCAGATGCTCTCCCAACTGAGCTAATGGGGCTGATGAATATTACAGCCAATTCATTATATAAATACAAATACTACTATAGTATCCTCAAGTGACCATGCTTCGACCCTCGAAGCTTTCAATACGACCAAAATATAGTACAGAAGGTAATAAACATTAAAATATAACGCTTACTTGTTCATCTATTCATTTTTCCTTACGAATGTCCATTTTTTAATTCAAATAACAATCCGAAGTACTTTAAATAGTATTGAATAAAGGTCAATGTCATATTTGTCCGCCATTTTGAAATAGTCCATGCTTCATTTCTGCGCGCGTGCAACAAATTAGGCCGATGCTTATCAGTTTAGATAATCGTCTTTTCGATAAAATTATTGAAAAATGTTAAAGTAGTATTAATTTAAAAGAAATGAACAGTTAAATGGTATTTTAACCGTTTATCATGAGTCACTCCTCTGCTCACGATGGTGACAGAAAAAATCGTCAATTTTTACATAAACCTCACAGGAGTGAAGTACGTAATTAGTATCCGATGTTTGACAGGAATAATGTCTTTGCATACACTGCTGATATGCAGTTGTCAAATTATTTGCAGAAATATGCCAGTATTTAGGCCTATAATACTGATAATTTTACCGTTAAATGGTAATTTCTAGAACAGAAACTTAAATTTAGCGCTAAGGAATAACGGGACTAAAACACACTGTAAAATTAATTTGGCCTATATTTTTTCAACATTCATCACGTGACTTACATCATTTGCATATACACGATGCAGACGAAGGCATAGAATTTACAAATATCGTGTAGAGTTGATATAAAACACATTTTATTAAAGACTGTTATTGGGATTAGTAAAATATGGATTTTTTCCAGATCGTAAGTATTTTACAGTTTATTTATCTATGTATAACCCATTTTTGACGAAAATCTATGCTCCGTGTAAATAAATGTGTAGTAAACAAAACGTTCACGGTTTTCGCGCGCAACGGTCATCTCGCGAGATTCTGTGACGTAAACAAAATTGGGGTCGAATTAAGGAAAGGGTCGAATCTAGGGCGCCGGACGATATATTATATAACATACTACCACATTCCTTTTTATTTGATTAAATTTATTGTGACCAATGCAGGCTTTTTTGACTAACCCAGCCTTTGCTTCACCCTAGCTCTTGGATACCAAAGCTAGTCAAACACTCACTGCACCAAATGTAACAGGAAGTGGAAAATAATGTACCCGCTGTACCAGATTATGATGCTTGACTATGCTGACTATAACCTCCCAACCCCTGCTTGTAACTTAAGTCAGAAATACTATTATACCATACTGCTACACTTTTATTTTTAATTATGCTTTTTATGAACCTATTTAGCCCTTGTAGCAATTAACTATTTCAGTCAACCAGGAGTCTACCTTTTGCAGGGAAATGACAACCACAAAAATCAAATTTATCTGAATTTGGATGACATCCCCAAAGAACGGAAACATGTACAACTTTAAGTAAAACAGGGTCATTAATGACAAGTCTTCTATTTGTTCATTGTAAAATTTCACATCGATAATACGATAAAAAGTGTGCAAAAAGCAATTAACCCAAAACATTTTAACGAATGATATAACATAATCAGGGAAAAAATCAATTTTTGACACAGTTGACACACCCTCTGTCATATTTGATCTCGCTTACATTTATCATAATAACCCACAACCCAGTTTTTAACATACATGTTTAATCACGCTCCATGCCGATTGTAAGCGTATTATTACCTGAATATCTATGTAAATTAACATTTTGACAACTAGAAAATATGCCAGATCTGCCAGGAAGTGAAACGTTTTGTTGGTACGGATTGGATCTACCGAATACAGAATATTTTATCGTTGTCGTCTACAAATATTGCAAAACGCACATTTCTTTACCGTAATGTTATGTAAATATCGTCTCCGGTGATACTTGGGACACTTATGTAAAATAGCAATATTGAATAGGAGCATAGGGTAACAATAACTCCTTATCCGATTACAATACTATATAGATCTACGTTGTATAGGTCTTTAATTGTTCAATCATGATCTGATCAGAATCAGAGACGTATATATGTATTATACGTCTCTGTCAGAATATAATCAAAAGTGTTCCTAATGCTTTTTAAATCAAACATGTCCGCTCGATTTCACAAAAAATATAATTGTTGACAGCAATGGATTTTACCCAGGAAAACATTTAAAATGTTTAATTTAGTCGAATTATTTCCCTTTCATTTCTTTTTATCATGAGTTGCTTATCAAAATTTACTGGTCGCATTTGATTTTGATTCTTATCACATACAAACATATATTCTGCCAATAATAGGACTGTCAGATATAATTATAAATATAATTAAACTTAAGAAACTCTGATGACATTCACGTAGTACCAATTATATAGAACCATGTTTTATTTTAATTCCTTAATTTCCTACCTTCAGTTGTTCGTGACTGGAATCTTATCCCTTGAGTCCGCTTGGCAATTTATCGACACTTAGTACATTTAAAACTTATCTCGATGTAAGTAATAGGCAAAGTCCAAGGTATTATTATGTGGGATCTAGAAAGCCGAATTGTTGCATATATGAACGCCTCCGCGCAAAGTGCAGTGCACCAAATTACCATTTTTTTCTGAAAAGCACCTGTCCCTCATCATTGTGCTGATGTACAACATAGTCAAATTGAGTGAATTTATCATTACTTCTTTGAGTGCCTCTATTATGGTGCATGGCGTAATAATAATTATGCTCATGCAATAACCTCCGTAATGGTCTAGATCGACCTTTACTTATTTGGTGACCTATATACCATTGGTCTAGACCTTTACTTATTTGGTGACCTATATACCATTGGTCTAGACCTTTACTTATTTGGTGACCTATATACCATTGGTCTAGACCTTTACTTATTTGGTGACCTATATACCATTGGTCTAGACCTTTACTTATTTGGTGACCTATATACCATTGGTCTAGACCTTTACTTATTTGGTGACCTATATACCATTGGTCTAGACCTTTACTTATTTGGTGACTCAGTCATTTCAGATCAGGATATAATTCCAACATTTTAGTCATGTTCACAACCTCATATCTTACACAAAGAGATTTATCTGAGTTTTGTAATATATCAACTTTGGTAGTAACCTAATTCCGTGGACCCATGCACGCTCACTCACTCACTCACTCACTCACTCACTCACTCACTCACCACCCACCCTCCCTCCCTCTCCCTCTCTCTCTCTGTCTTCCGCGCTCGCTCTCTCTTCTGATATGCATATTTCTCTTTTGCACATACTCACATGCACTCACAAACTCACACTCATCATATTGTTTTATTTTTATTTTCGTATATTCCTATGTTAATGTCAACCTCCGAGGCTGTGGCATGGACCAGTCCACGTTGTTTTTTGTTGCTTTTACCCTCGAGTGTTATAAACTTATGTTCAGAGAATTGTTTTGCGTTGTCTTGGTGACGATTAACTAGTACAAATTTAAGTAAAAATATTTTTTATGGAATTGATTGGAGCGGAATCTATCACCAAAGAGCATTTCATTTATGATTTTAAGTTACAGTATGCGACGTTACACGCCTCCCAACTTGAATACTTTTGTTTTTTTATTTGTTTTTTTACGCCGTTTTCTCAACAATTTTCAGTTACGGCAGTCGATTCACCTAACCATTTTTTCTGGACTGAATTCTAACCAGTACTAACCCACTCTTCTACAAGGAAACGTCAACTTCTCCACGTGTGGTGGAAATCGATATTGTTGTCAAATTTTCATGGAAGGGTACGTATGACTTTCCGCGACCGGGAACCAAACCAGGATCGCCGGGTTAATAATTCAGGGCGCTAACAACTGGACCACGTCCGCGTTTTTTAAATACTTAAGTGTACAGAAAGACACACGTTGCATGGATGTCATGGGCGTTTCCCGTTGTGTGGTCGTCAATGGCATGTTGTAAAGTACATCATTATGTGTCTTTATTTTCAAGGTTGTAAGATTCCTTTAATTTGATAGTCAAGGAAGGGTGTTCTGTAATCTTCAAACACGCAATATGATTGTCAATGCTGCGCCGTCGAAGAAAAAGTTTCTCGTTAGAAACGACTACAACTATAATTGCCTTAATGTTTTGTTCCTTCACAATCACACTAGGATGACATTATCACTGATTACCAGTGACATAGTTCCGGAAACATTGCAGCATTGAAACATCAATGGTTCATAGATGTAGAAAACGAACAGCCTGCAGCACACACAATGTCTTAATGATGTGTACAGTCAAACCTGTCAAACAAAGACCATCCACCGGAAAGACAAAATGTGGAATTTATATTGTAAGGTGGTATTTATTCGGAGGGTGATTCTGTTATAAATAATCAATGAATGTTTTTAAAAGAATTGCCTTTATTCACAGGGTGACCTTTATAAGGAGGTGTCGCTACTACAAAGGTTCGACCGTACATTCTTCCATAGTCTCATTCGAAACAAATAGCTTTGCAGAATGATGATAAGAAACACAACAAGCAAGGTTTCAGTTTGTTTCTTTATGTGTGTGAATAAACAAATAATTATACATATTCTGTTAAGGGCATACATTTGTATGCACTTTTCAAGGACTAAAAATCTTTGTTCACCATGAAATAATCTATTCTATTCCTAGCTCTGTTGGTAATGTGTTATCCGTTTTACGTCGTGTACTACCACATCCTAATATGTTTATTATGTTGTTTAACGATCCATGCGACAGATATGGTAATTTCAGTGATACCCAGGAGAGACGGGAGATGATATAAGGAGAATTAGGCATTGATATTTCTACTCCTAATTCTTATATCGTAAATCCTGTGAATGTTTAAACACATTACATGGCTAGGTAGTTGGGATGGGGACACTGAAAACGCGTCCCTGAAATATCGGAAGGCGGGGGCCAAGATTCGAATCCACGATCTTTCGGTTAGTATAGTGCGTTACCGCTAGACCACCGATCCACTCATGTAATTACAAGAAAGATCAGTTCTACAGTCTACGTTTAACCTACTGCACCCTCCACAAGTCTATATATTAAGCTGAACGTTCAACAAGTTCGACTGATCACGTACATGTACATTTCAATCAATTTCTGTTCACCGCACTTCGTTTGATCATAGCAACTTAATTCTACTACAATGAACGTTCCGGGTTGTCAAGTTAATTTTTAGGTGTTTAAGTACAAATCTGTGATTGGACTTGAAACATCACATGCTGTAATTGACAGATTTTGAATATCTTGTTTAAACCATCGCCATGCAATCAATTACAGCTTTAAGAAGGATTAGCCAAATGATTGTCTGAACATAAAAATAAAAATTTCAATAGTCTCAATTCGCTTCTTAAATGTACACATGGTGGTTTATTTGTCCAAATCTTGTTCACGACGCTTTCAGTGTATAAAGCTATATCAGATATGAAATGCAACATCAATTACAGAAAGTGTAAAATCACATCTTTTTTCTAAAAAGAGTTTTAATAAAAATAGTCTGTAATTGTTACAAGTTATCAGAATAATGTATTTTTATCTAACTCTACTGTTTTACGATTCAAGTAGCGTTTGCTTAATTCAAACATGCTTCGCTCACTTTCACAAAAATATTAACAAAAATGTACAAATATTTTACCGTCTTGGAAATGAGGAAAACTATGCCTGATTAAACGTTGATTTTTAATTTTCGAGTTATCTCCCTTTTATTATTAAAAACTGAAACTGTAACTGTTTTATTTAATTAGCGCCTATTTCTATATCACAATAAATGACGTTGTACAATGGCATGTGGCACATGTATAAGACAGGTTAATACATAAAATTTGCATGCACATAAGCAATGCAAATGGTAAAGCATAAGATAGTAATAAAACTAAATAAAAAACCAGCACTTAAAAAACTATATACCGCTTCTTAAAAGCATAAAACACACTTCAACTTATAGTAGTTTTCAAATCCTATACAACTCATCAATATCTCGATTGAAGATGATTGTCTTATGTACAATGGCAATTTGTTCCATTAAAGTTGATTATTAAAATTTACATGTCAAATTTACACTTCAAATTGTTACTTTTTAAAATTCAGGTTCTTTAGCTACTTGGGCATTATTTAATCACATACAAATAATTAACATAAAAATAAACACGGTTAAAGAAATGCCGACTGTGGTATTCTAATAATTATGAAGTACCAAGCAAATGTTTTAAACTGTATAAAATGTATATGTAGAATATAGTGAAGTTGTGTCGTAAATATTCAGTTGTAAACAAGAAGCGAACGTTTGTGAATCTTGAATGCCCCCTAAAGGCCAAATGGATATTACGAACTTGACCTTTGACCTATTGAACTTAAAATCAAATAGGTAAAAGGATAGGCAACTAGAAATAATTTTTATGCCTTACCAAAATTCTTTTTAAATTATTTCAGTAGGTCTTGTAAACACAAATTTAAAGATTAGCGATTATGGATATAGGCTTTCTAGCAGATTTCAGTCCAACATTTGAAGACATAAATAGGTCTAAATGGCTGACAAGTACCCTCTATAGATAAAAGAGTACACGTATAGGCATTGATATTGTAATGTTAATTCTCTGATTTACATTTTTGAATACGGAAAGTATTGCCTTTTAAAATCTTCCTGAGTGTGTGTGATCACATTAAGTCTATCATTTCTTGTTTGATTTCTAGAAGCTAGAAGCTGCTGATTATTCAGTCTAGTATAATAATGATCGAAGAAGCTGGTATATATCAGTATCTCATTCAAACTAACACATAGATATCCATACAAAACATGGTTCGAGAACACAAATCAAGTCATTTTGATTTTGGAATACATAGTCATTATGTACACTCCGTACTTTACCGAATAACTTCGCAATTTTCATGATATCAGTTTTGACAAGTGGCATCAAGTTTAGACGCAGATAGTACATGTATTAATATTTCTCATTTGTGACTGCTACATGTACTGACTGCTAAGAATGTGATCTACCTTGTACACACTGTAGGTGCGGTGTGTTTAAACAATACAATGAATGACATTATAAAAGACTCAGCTCTCTGTGGGATTCGTTACTTAAGCAGTACATCATAGCACTTCGTTGTTTTTCGCAGCGGTACAGAGGTTAAAAGTAGCGCATTTCTCAGCATTCAACCGGTTGATATATATACGATTAGCTTGTGACACAGGAGTACGTAACATAATGCTTGTAAACACGAGTAAATTAATTTGATTTTAACGCGATGTCACCATAATTTGAGATGTCATAGTGAGTCAATAGTTAAAAGATTCATGTACAAAACCGATTGTTCACGGGAATGCCATTTCAGAACACCCAACTGTTTATTAAATGATATGAGACAACAGTGGACTCCAACTGACCAAACACCGCATATAGAATAAAAGTACTAAAAGTACGCACCATGGAAACCGAACTTAATAGACTTGCACTGCATCATAGAACGGGAACTAGATTAACAATGGCATGGCTGGTGTAGAAAAATGGTGTACTTTGGTCCGCGTCAAGATTAATGCGCGCCGAACTATCTTTCAGTTTGACAACAGGGTTAATTGGACTAGCCCTAATACTAATTAAGTAATATTAGTATATACTCTGCCAATGTCATACATTTATTGATATCATTAATATCTATCCTCCAGTGACAATTTAAAAGCGTCATCGTCAATAAATTCTATATGACTGCAGGCTTTGTCTGATCATTCTGTCGTAAATTGTTGATAGCTATTAACGTAAATTTAATATATTATACTAGTAAATCATGCCTGCGACTAAAGATATTGAAACTGCATTTCTGTAATAACATATGACACTATGAATCACTGGTATCCAATCATCAGCGATTTTAAATAAATCGACTAAACCCTTTTTCATAAAGATACTAACCTCCATTTGTAAACATGGTCACGCTGTAGTGTACATTTATATATATGTTATACAGTTATTGACTAGTAAGCCATTGGTATGGAAAGCCACAGTACACCCCGAAATCATTGGATATCATGTGATATTCACCGGCGGAATGTCATATTGACTGAGGCGTTACACACGCATCAAACGAATATGGTACATAAAATGTGGCGTATTCGTGTTTTTACATGCCCACCAAATCGAATACTTAGTATGTCACACGCAAAAACTGGACACAGTAAAACGAAAATGACAAACAGTGCATCACATTGGCTATCAGTTTTGAAAGAAAACGCTTTTTTAAACAATCAGATTTTATTGAATATGTAATTCATTCAACAAAGTTTTTATGGCGATCAAATGATCAACACGATCATCATCATCATTGTCAGCCTGTCATCATCATCACAACCAGCACACGATCACCCCCATCATCATCATTACGATGAGCATCACGATCGTCATCACCATCATCACACGCTAATGACCATTCGAAAGCCAAAGATCTACAATATAGTACCAGATATTCAACTGAATAATCGAAATCTGAGTTTGTTTTCTGCTTATGAAGGCAGGTGGAAACAGTGGTCTCATATTAGCAATTAAACAAATACTAATTAAAAGACACAAGATGGACATATGCCTGCTTCAGTTAATGTATGCACAAGTGGCATTAACTGGAATTTTATTCGTTTCATTTAGGAGTTTGAAAGATTTAAACATACTGGGTCGCATTCTATATACTCTTGAAATATAAGTATTTTGTAAAGTAACAAAATAAGGACAAATTGATACAAACTGTTATTCATCTTCAATATCATTTAACGAACACATTTATAGATGCAATACATTTGTATATGCTAACGCAAACAACAATAGCACACAGCATTAGCTCTCGACCGTTTACGTTATGAAAACGTATTTACGTAATACAAAGTTGCTCTCGCCAAATACTAGTACGTTTCCATAAATTTCAATACGATTTTTAGCCGCAATTTACGTTTTGTGTTAATTCTAAAGCGTGAAGTTAACGAGAGGTCGAGGGGACTTTGGGACAACAGCAGAAAGTACATAATACTAAGTGCTCTTGTTGTTCTCTGTGATAACACGACGGAAGATAATCACATCCATTAGGGTGGCGAGAATATAATGGATACAAAGGTAAAACTATCCTAAGTATTTTTTGTTTGTTTCTGGTTACCTGATCTGCCTAAATTCCTCCTCGATCCAATACAGGTACATCGACTCTATCTCATTTACCTTTCCAAGTGACTACTTTCTGACATAAAGAGACATGGTCGGTAGCCGGGCTCAAACCCACGACCCTCTATCAGTGAGAGTTTACAGTGATTTGAAGACCTTAATCACTCGACCACGAAGTCGGGTCTGTTAAACAATAGTGCTACATGTACTTGTAAAAAGTTAATACACGTATAAAATCTGATCACAGACATTTATAGCCAGCAGGGGTCAAACAAATTAATCAATAAAAATAGTTTCCTGGGAAACGAAATGCACTTTGATCGGAAAGACGAGATTTATCTTAAAGATTATCTTTTAATCATAGACTTGTAAACATGCCTTTCGTTTAATGGCGTCATTGTTAATTATCTTGGAAAACAATATTTACCACGTGTAGAAAGTTAATACAAATTCGCCATCATGATCAACGTTTAGCTTTTACTCAAAAGCTGCAGTAATTTGTCAGGAGAGTAATAGAAATTGATTTTGGCTTAAATTAAAAAAAATGAAATGACAGTCTGGTCCCAGTTCTTGTTAAAACTTGGACTAATTTGTTTCCTGTAATGAAGCAGAATCCAGATTTATTTATGATGCCTGTTAGGTCAATGTGGTTATTGACATATAAGTCTGATACTTATCTTCAATCAACGGCTATAATTGCTTTATTTAATTAAATGACCAGATTGAATTGACAGTAAATCTCCAACTGAAACTTTTAAGTATCGTCTGAATGTACTCGGGTCAAAAATGGATTCGTCCATGGGGATAACTTAATTCCATTTAATGAGTCAGTTATCATTGTCAATTATTTGATATAAAATAATGATAAGATAACAATGTTGGTACTCACATGCGGAAAACTGTATTGTTATAGTTATTATACGTTATACGTCAATCTGTAGTTTCGTGCTGGTATCGCACTTACTATACCACGTGGTAACCCAACTTGATACAACAGTAATCACGACACGTGGTGCTAGAATCGTACTATACCACGTGGTAACCCAACTTGTAACTATTATAGTTACCCAGATACATAGTACTGGTATTGTATCACACCACGTGGTAAGCCAGTGATAACAGTGACACAGAGGTAATATTGTATTATACCATATTGAAAATTAACTTGTAACTATAGTAACCATGATACATAGAACTGACATGGTATTAAATTAAGTGCTGTTACTGTAGTGGTACAATGTTGTTCTAAGCCACCAGAGGCGGCGTAAACTAGTTTTTGTTTCATGCATGAATCTCACCTTTTTAGCAGAAGATGACAAGGAAAATAACCGAACAAATTCATCAATAAAGTGTCGTTAACTTGATCTCATAATCACGAACTAAATGTCTACGAAATTAAAAAAGTGAATGATCTGCGTTTCGTTAGCTAACAAAATATATATATAGCACTAGTAGAATCATTTATCTCAGAATACAAATTCTTTATAAAATATCAGTAGTTCTTTCATTGACTAGGTTGATAAAACCGTTTACATTTCAAACACCTTGGTTTAACCAGGCTTCATATTATAGACTTAGAGACTGATTAAATGAATAAGTACAGTATTTTAAAATTTTCATGGGTGAATTTGTACACACAAACAACATGTACATATGAATAAACATAAACAATAGGCATTCTATCAACCCAGATTTCTGTAAAGAACTGTTTCTCTACAACAACTACCTCTCTACA
The DNA here is from genome assembly GCA_964023205.1 of Lutraria lutraria. Taxonomy (NCBI): domain Eukaryota; kingdom Metazoa; phylum Mollusca; class Bivalvia; order Venerida; family Mactridae; genus Lutraria; species Lutraria lutraria. The sequence continues at coordinate 16,010,909 of OZ026834.1, read as the reverse complement.
ATAACCAGTCTGCTAGTCTCCAAAAAATGTTGCTCAAGAGAGGGAACACTGTAGTTTTTTTCAAGATTTATTCGGTTAACGTTAGCAACAATAGCACACACGATAACCACGCCCCTTAATACGTGTCATAATTATGACGTTTGTTCACGTTTTGTATCAATTTTTGAACGTGAAGTTCGCGAGAGCCCTAAATGGGACTTGGGCATTTCAAGACCAAGCTTGTAAACAGCCTATCGAATCACACGAAGGTCAAGTAAAGTATCTAACTGAAGTTATAAACGGTGCAGATATCGACTCTCTCAGATTTCCTATATAAACATTAATGCCGTATAAAATCGTAACTAAGTAAGCCGTAAACAGGTATTGAAGTTAGTTAATGCCGATAGGTTCGCGCGCATCCCTTATGCGGCCGTACAATTTCATTATGGAATATGCGTCAGTATTTTAAAATCTTGCATTTTATGGAGTCTGTTTCTTTCTGGTTGTTCATATTAGTGTTTGTTTTATAATTTTGCGATTTAAAGGCGGCTTGTGATAACCTGTCACATCTGTACTTTCGTCATAAACACGCGCTAGACAATGACAGGCTACGTATTAAACACAACAAAATGTCAGACATTGCTACATGGAAGAAATATAAGTGTCATTCAAGGTTTGGTGCCATCTATAGAACAGCACGAGACGTTGTTACTGGTGATAGGATTTGGAACCTTTGCAACTATCATTGCACTTTTGTTTATGTTTATACGTAAACGAATTTACAAGGATAAGGTAAATAATATGTCTCTTTATCTCTGATATTGTAAATCCATTTGTGTGCCTATTTTTATTTGTATTCAGTGTTTAACACATGTGTGTTAACGGCTTAGATCGCACTTTCAAATATTACTTGTGCTCACTGACAAATTATCAACAGAAACCATGCCTACACATAGATACATTTATCAACAAGTTCAAAGTTTATTGGCAAATAGCAAAATACATTGCCTTTGGCCATTTACAACATAATATGGCAAAGACAAACAGATATATATACATATACATAAACCATCAAGTGAGCATATAAATCAAGAAACAGGTACAGAGTTAAGTAATTTTGAGCGACAGGATATAGCATGTTTAATAAATGTAGCAATATTTACTGTTTTCCTAACATTTTTGCTAGACATAAAAGAGATGAATTTGTTAATATTTGGCCATGATATTTATCTATTTATCTGTTGTTTAACGACCAGGCCATTCGACAGCTATGGTCATTTTAGAGAGGGGAGAAAAGATACAGGAGAACCTGTCATTTATATCCTTAGGTTTGCCTGGTTCTTTATCGTGTCCGGCATCTAAAAGTATCGATACACGCCTCGCCGGTTTCCCGTGATTTCCTTATCAGGAACAATACTTGGTTCAGTGGTTTGGAGGGGGGGGGGGATTGGTTTGGCTCTGAAAAAGTGTACCCGAAATTTTGAAAGGCGGAGCCGAAATTCGTACCCACGACCTTTCGTTTAGAAGTCCAGTGTTTTACCCCTGGACCAACGACCACTCTTTGTTAACAACAGTCTATGAGTATAATCATTATGATGAAATCAACTTGTTTAATAATATTGTGTTCCAATCGTATTTATTATCAAACCGTGAGTGTTTACTGATTAATTCAAAAATCATTTCAAAGCAATCTCTTAGCAAGACAACAAAATACTGTACAACACGGTTTTAATTGTAAACTTGGGTTTAATAAAAAATCGGTTATAGTAAGATTTTTTTCTGGCTATGCCTTATCTTTGGTTTAATGTAATTGAGTGCAGTATATATATCATTCAATAAAGCAACCGTTCGGATCCCATGTGTGCACTTTAACCGTGCTTTACTGCATTTACTTCTTCGTAAACTGCCATCCTTTTATTCATTCACAATAACGGTTTGAGTTCAATCAAAAATAATTTCCAATTACTAACAATACGCGATCTTTCAAATTGTCGTTTGTGGAGGCGATTGTATACTCATATTTCATCTATCTGTGCTTTGCTGAATGTCAAGATAATGACTGTGATAAGGTGATTACAGTTATCCCAAAAGAATGACAAGACGTGTTGCCAGCTACAATACTGGTCAGACTTCACACTACAGAACATCTCCAAGGCCTAGAATAAATATATAATGAATGCTTGCACTTACGCGACCGACCCGTAAAAAGGACAAGACATATACAAACTGTAACTATAACAAAAGTAAATGCATAATTTGCCTAAATTAATCTACATTATGTCTTTAAAGCTACATGTACAACAGGGTATTTCAATTGAATTGTATGGACACGTTTAATTAAAGCGTCGTGAGTTGATCGCGTTGCAGAATTCTCGGTGAAAAACACTTACTGTCTGATATGCCACTCATAAAATTCCCCAATCTGCTAGAACTAGTATTTCTCAAAGGTATGAACTCTACAAAGCCAGTAATTACACATATAAAGACCACTTAAATTTGGTATGGCCAATTTTGACCTATAAATTAAACAATACTGACAGAGGCCAACTACACACTAAATTTCTAGGCAGTTGGCCATGCAGTTCCAATTTATAATTTTACATCCTTTTTTGTTTTTAAATAATGGCACTTCCATGTACATAAAGCTGAGGAAGCATCAGTGATTTTGCCTTGGTGAGTATATAATGTTTCTTTCATACTATAGGAACAATATATACACAAATAATCACTCAAGATTAATATAGGTCTTCAAAATATCTTTGTCAAAGACTGTCATGTTCAATCAAACTGAGAAGGAACTACTGAGCAATCAAAATAATGGCTAAAATTTCTTTACCAATGTTTTCACAATTCCGTTACACAAGAAAATGTCAGGAAGGCAAGTCATTCTGTAGATATTCTTCGGACAAGAAAAAAGTAAATACAAAAGGGAGATAATTTGGAATATGTCTAGGTATTGAGTTACAGTTCTTTACAATTTGCATTGCACCCCCTCTCACCAGGCTTTACCTATATATCTATTTTTTATTAAATTCCATGGATTCTCTGAGAAGAAACAAGTACAGAAGGGGAGGTTATTTGAAAACTAGTCATGGTAGAGTGGTGGATCTTTTGCAATGCAAAAGGGAGTGGGAGACATAATTAAGAGTATCTTATAAATGAATCATAAAGGCTGATAACGTTTGAATAAAAAAATATCCTCTTACCGTATAGATTTTTTTCTGCACTAAATATTTCCAAACTATGAAGTACTTTTCCATCTTAGGTTAACACTTCCTTTGGTGTTCTTTCCACCCCTTCAGTCTCAGTCTGGTGTGGTTGGAAGCCCTGAGACATTTTTGTTCTATAACACATCCTGGTGTTTTCTCTATACGTGACTGTTGAATGACGAGTATCTTCTAAATGTTTTTGACAACCATCGATTGATTACACAATCATGACAAAGTCAAAAAGAAATTTGGATCACTTGGATGAAATACGGATACATGTCTCGTAAACACACGTACACTGACAACTTCTTTATCACAAAACTTACAGATCACTGTAAATGCAACGTAAACACACAGGACAAGAAAAAATACACACTATGTTTTATTCGCCTCACTTTTCCGTCGCCGTTCAGGTGCTCAGTTACTTAGATAAGCGTCCCGTGACTTAATTAGAGTAAATTACCCAAGAGCACTTACGTTGCACGGTCAATGTAAACGTTACACATCTGCGTTACTTTGTACAGTAGTAGCAAAAACTGTTGTTGCAGCTGTACAGTAGATCCGGTAAATGTTAAAAAATCATATCCTGCAGAAATCATGACAAGTCAAAATGTCCGCATGCGTTCTGTCTTTATTTCTACAGAGTATTTTACGAGGTTTTCTATTGAAAAGGATGCATAAATGGACTTTAACCAACTTGTATTAACATCATATTTGCTAATAACCTTGGCGACATTGGTTAGGCATTTCTTAAATTTTCTTTACAAAAAGTGTTACTTTAAGCATTTTTTTGTTTAGCGTACAGTTCATGTCTCGGGAAAATGTAGATAACACACCTGTTTTAATGTCATTTAACTCCAAATTCGGCGTAATTCGCCTAGTATATTCAAAGGGAAAAGTTATTAACATATGAGTGTAACGTAATGTTCACCAGTAAGTGTTAATTGATAAACACTAAAATTATACACTTCCTTTGTCTGATGCAAGTTTTAACACAACTTTTAGGGTATAGTTTCCTTTCGGGGTAAATATACTCAGATTGAGTGTAAATTATAACCTTACACCAAGTTTCGTGTTTGTCAACGCAACTTTCAGGGTAACAAAACACTCATTTTTTACAGTGACACCAGTAGGTGTAAATGATTAAATAACACTGCAAAAGTGTAACTAAACCCTTAATCTGGTGCAACTTTACACGACTTTTAGGGTATAGTTTCCTTTCGGGATAAATATACTCAGATTGAGTGTAAACTATAAGCTTACACCAAGTTTCGTGTTAATCAACACCACTTTCAGGGTAACAAAACACTATTTTTTTACAGTGTACGGAGTTGTTGTTGGCGGTTATCTGCGTTCTCACTGCGCTTCCATATTAATAAACCACCACTATGACCATGTCGCATTTGTAACCCGGCGATCTGGGTTCGATTCCCGGTCGCGGCAGGTCATACTGTTCCATGGACAGTAGGGTAGATTTTTCAATGCGTAGAAGTTGTCAGGCTCTTGTGGAAGGGTGAGTTAGTACTCACGGGTTCGAATACCGTCCTGGAAAACTTGTTAGGTAAATCGGCCGCCATATATATATACCTGAACAAGTGTTACTAAAATTGGAATCCAACACTGTCATAGGTGGCAAGTAATCGTACACGATGTTCAAGTTAAACCTACGAAAAAATGTATTGTCATTCTTTTGTATATCCATTAATTAAGACACTCACAGGTGATTTTTTAAAAACTTTCACCATCAGTTAAGAGAGTTACAACCATTTTTGTTCCTCTACCACCAACGTAAAAAGTACCTTAAAATATAACGAAGACACCTGTATGAATATTGATCTACCTCTATAACAGATGACACAATAATTGCAAACATGTGTATAAGTCTAAGGGAAACCAATATTTAGTCAATCCAAAGTATAAATTTGATGTTTGAAACTACAATGTACTATGTTGCAGAAGAAATGAAAAAAGTAACCCTGCCCCTCAAGATTTAGTGAATATTTTTGCCTATTACCAAAACAGTAACAAAGTATCACAGAGATAAAACTAAATTGTAGCAACAACTGAAATTTTCTCAAAATTAACTACTTTGTGTCTATAATGTCTATAGCAAATTTTAGAAAGTTTTACCATCCGGTTTTGAAAAGATGTGTGTCAGAAATCCACGGTTAACTGATTTCCGTTAATTAACGAAGTATAAATTCCTGTAATCTAAACACAATATTTTGGAATAAATATTTTCCTTCATATTACTGTATAAATTCATGTTTTAAGTACAAAACATTACCTAAAAACTAAAAAAAAAATATAAAAAAATATGGTCACAATGGGGTTTGAACCCATGACCCTCAAGGAATTTGTCAATTGTACGTAAACTATTCATGAACTTGAGCACTCTTCAGAATGGAGGTAATGCATTATACATCTCATACCTTAAATCGTGTAGTGGGAAAATCACGCTGTTGTTGAATGGAGATTGTTGCTCAAGAGAGGGCCACTCTGGAGAGGTTGTACTGTATATGACGACTGGTTTGTGAAATTGAACAACTTAATCAGATATGGTTTTCGCTGTATGACTTTTCTCATCTATTGTAAATAGTTGAGGTATTAAGAGAACAAGTCTGAAAACCCCAGCACCTCAAATCTGTATGATTCACATCCTTAATTAAGTACTCAATGCAGAACATACTTATCAATCATAATGGTTGTGTTCATTTCGTGAATAGACAAGCTATACTTGGAATGGTCACCATGGATACCTTTAGAATAAACATAAGAAACAGAGAAAATGTCTTCGTATTGGAAATTTAAAGAAACAAAAAGCCTTTGTTCTGATTAATATTGACTGTAGAATTTGTCAGTTCTGGCAGAAAATTGGAGTACATGTTAATCATATTTTGAATAGTCTTTTTTTTTAATTTTCGCATTTAAAATACAATAAAAAAGTCTTTACTCAAACATCACTGCTCCTACCGAACATGTTTCACCATGCAGGACATTGTAGGGAGAATGTTGATACACAAATATGAACAAAGGATTACGGTTAGACACAACACCACGGCAACAAACAACTTTATCACCTTTTTTGTATACAATTATTGTGTTTACATTGCGTTATGAGATCTTACTTTTTTGTTCCTGTTGCACAACTCGACATTGTGTTGGAAAACATTCATGACATGTTAAAAATCCAGATGATTGTAAATTGCTCGCGGCAGGCTATATCCTTCTATAGGAGAAACGACCATCGTATATAACTGAAATAAAGTTAAAAAGGGCGTTAAATACGAAATTTGAATTGGTATACTAAATAATACATTAATATTTTCAGTGTGAATTTTATCGCAAGAAGTAAAACAAACCCCTACAAGTATATTCTCTAATTATCCTTTATGTATCCTTCTAGAGGACATCATATCCAAACTTCAAAAGGTTACTTTCGACAGAAGCATGAATCATTCTATCATATTACTATCTCACAGATCCGTAAGTTCATCTCGGAAGGCTACAATGGGGATTTTGGGTGTCGAACCGCTTAGCCCAGTCTTAAAAGTGTATAATTGTTGCGTCAGCGAGCCCTTATGGACTTCTTTACGGTTCGGTATTATGCTGTTTATAAACGCACCCACATAACACACACGTTTTTTTTACTGTAACAAGTTAGGAGATAAAAGGGTTATATCGTTGACTGATGTTGGTTTATTTAATAATCCTACCTTAGTTTTCACCTACGTATTGACAATGGTTCAAAGATGAACATGCAGTCTCTATCACTGAATGGTTTGAAGACTGCCATTCCGTCCTTTCTACACATTCGATAGATTTGTCAAATCATAACCAGTCTAGACACACACTGACTGAAATTACACAACATGCATGCACAAATATTTTGTTAGCGATTAAATTTGTTTATGATTTATAACAGACAATTAGCTGTGCGTTGATGATAATTTAATGTATTATAAATGCGTTTTTTCCTGTACCACACGTGTCACTATTAATAAATCATTAATTTTTATAAGTCCTTGAATAATTGAATTTAGATGATGCTTTGTGAAAGCAAACTGATGAAAACATGCATATTACAGGCATTATTTCAATGTTCGATTACACTGTGATAGCATTGATACACTCGTGGCCAAAGTATTGCAACAAATTTATTCTTTGTGTATTGAAATTAAATCATTGCGTGGTGATTTTAAACCACGCATCAAGGCTATATTATTATTTCCGTTCCATCGAGAATTATAATGAATAGAAATGCATCGCATATAATATGCTGTTACATGCTAGCTGACGCTTACGTAAGGGGATGAACAAGCAAATTTAGATCAAAGCATTGAGATGTAAATGATACTAACTACGCTTCATTGTTCATTCGTATTTTGTTACTGAATAAGCATTGATCCTGAGATCAAACCTTTGGAAGCAACTGATAACGTACACATCGTACATGAGCAAGGTAGGGATAACAATATGTACGGAACAACCGACTCTCATCCCAAAGTAAGTAATGAACTAAATGAAACATCACCTTCTGCACGACGATATACTAGTTACAAGTGAAGCGATTGATTGAGCTAAGTCAATGGGTATCTATAGGGAGCTGCCTAGTTTTAAACAACAAAATATTTTGAATGAAAACCAATTGCAAGTTACTAAAGTGGTTGCGATAAAGAGCACTTTGAGCGAAATACGAAATAACAACAAAGTACATGTATATAGCTGATTTCAACCACGTGGATCATTTCACTGAATGTTATAACAATAGATAATAGCAATAGCTTATTAAAAATAGCATATCACTTTTTATTATATCTTTAGTAAATTTATTATGTATATAAAAGGAGGAGGTTTTGTTTATTATAGTGTCACCCATATTGAAAGGGCCAGCCAAGTTGGCTTATGAGGCACCAATCTTTTGTGAGCACAGTACCTCCTGAATCTCCTCTCCTTTTGCCGGGAACCAGGCTGAGATGGGCCTACGGTAACCACTATTTAACTAGCTGGCCAACCGACTGCATCAGTTCTAACCCAGTCTTCAGTTTGGTTAGAACCTTCGATCTTCTGCTCCGAAGACAAAATCTCTAACCACTCGGCCACGGTTGCGGTGTAAATATGTACATGTAGTATTTTCAATGATCATTTGATATGGGAGGTTTTCGGAATATGTCATTTGTACAACCAGTAAATATGAAGACATTGTTATACTTTATAGAATACCCTGGATACCGCCTTCGATGCTGGTGGTAAAGTAAGTGTTGGGCTTACAGCTACAACTATCGTGTCACAGTGGACATGGGCTGCTACTTTATTGTACTCGTGTGTTGTAGCAAGCAAGGTACTCATAATTATTCTATTCTATGCTATAAAATGACAGAGTCGTATCATAAATTTGAATCACATATCAATACGATGTTTAGCATTCTCCTCCCATGAAAAGAATTAGTAATGAGTTGGCTTCCAATAAATACGTTGTATGATTTGCATAATGAGACTATACAAACAACCTGTTCAAACATATGAATGAATAATGAGTAAACAATTCTTCTTTGACATTGTATTTGAATATCAGTCGCTGTCTCGCTAGTAGTAGTAGTAGTAGTAGTTTTTATTCAGGTAAAATGAGTACATGTCACAAGAACAATACAAATTCAAATGTCGACATATAATAAACATGCGAACAGTAAAGTGCATAGAAGATGACGCATAATCAAAACCAGGGATGACACAAAAAGAAGGCATTAAAGCCGACTTATTTCCATTGTGGTCCTTAGAATTTGATCATGTGACACCGGAAAGGCAAATTAATTATTCAATAAATTATTGTATATAATTTTAAGTTACATTTTCATAGCACATTGAACAGGTAAAACTAAAATCTATAATACTGAAAGATAAAATAAAATAAAAAAAAAATTAAAAATGACCAGAATAAAAGACTGTTACAGACTGCATGAAATGATTCTTTACAGTTTTTTTAAAATGACTTGGACTTTTTATAGATCTGAAAAGTGGTGGTAACCTGTTCTATAACTGGCAGCCATTAAACGCAAAAGATTTCTTCCCAAAACCCTTAACCCTGGGAATAGAATAACTATTACTATCTCTAAGACGAGTGGAATAAGAGTGTACCTCATTAGTCAATTCAAAATTTTCATTTAAGTAGCTTGGTGCATTATTATAGTGAATCTTATGTACATGACCAAGGATAAGGGAATCAATTCTTAAATGAACCGGTAACCAGCCAACTTCTTCGAAGTGGACCCTCCCAATATGAGTACGAGGACTGAGATTAAGTATGAATCTCAACATTTTATTCTGGATAGCCTGAAGTCTATTTTTCAGAACATGATTCGAACCTAAATACCAAGACGCACAAGCGTAGTCAAAATGACATTGAATTAATGATGAAACTAAAAGCTGTTTGGTAAACCTATTTAAAAATGAACGTGAATACTACTAGTAAATGGCTTTTGTCTCAACATCTCTATAGCTTCGCCGTTTTCCGACCCGGGGGGGGGGGGGGGGGGGCGGTAAACTAGTTATAAGAGCAAGGGCAAAATGTGCACTTGAATACAAACATCCTGAATATGGATACCGTCTCTTAACTGGTACTAGAGGCGTTTGAAAACAAAGGTGCACGGTTTAAGATGAGCACATAGAGTGGAGTTAGGACAAACACGCATTATAGGCACCTTGAAAGAAAGTAAACATGCAATGAGCCAATTGCTAATATATCTACATTTATAGATTTTAGAAGTATTTGCAGATATGAGAGAAAAAAAGTACTAGTACATGTATCTTATACCATTGACGACACGGTTTTATCAACCGCTACGTCCGACATCTTGTCTGGGTGGTCAAAGTGATTGCCATTATATCGAACATAGCTAAGAAACTGTTGAAATATACAACTGTATGTACGTATCAATTCAAAATCATTATATTTAGAGATTTATCACAATTGGACCGGTTTGGTTTATTTCAGTATGGTATAAGTGGTCCATTCTGGTACGCTGCCGGGGCAACAATTCAGATTCTATTGTTTGCCATGGTTTCAGTCCAACTAAAAATCAGGGCCCCGGGTGCTAAGACATTTCTTCAAGTGATCCGAGCAAGATACGGTGCCAGCACTCATAAAGTCTTTGTCGTGTATGCTTTAGCTACCAACATTATTGTTACAGCTAATTCGATGACAGGTATTGTATAGCCTATTTCTTACCCTAATCCCTTCTCGCTACCTCTCATTCTCTAATACCGTACTTTTCTGACACATCTGCTCAATGCTATACAAAAATATTATTATTACAAAAATGGTATGGCCCAATTATCGTTATCTCTTTGATAGCTACCTTAAATTCTTAAAAGTATTTTACGGCTCATAATTATTTTTTTTGTAAGAGTTGTTGCCCTTGTTGAAAAATAGAAAGAAAGAAATTCTTTAGATATTGCATGCTTATCTACATTGTTTATCCGAATTGATTGATATTATGTTATTGCCTCTTTTCACCATGAGTTTTCATTGAAATGGATATTCTTTTTTCACAAATCTTTAAAAATGGCAAATTTAAACGGAAAAAATAACTCAAAGGAAGGTAAACCATTTTCTGTCATGGAATCTTATAATAATTTCGTAAATCTGCACGCCTTATTTTGAGTTAATATTTGTTTTGAGTGGTTACCATTACATACTAAAAAGTATCCATATTCGCTGTCTTCAAGCGATACAGAAATTCGTCATGACAATAAATCACGACAGCTTATAAATCCTGTAATTCTGTGCCTACAGACTAGAACAAAGCGAAGAATGTCTAATTTGTAGAATTTATGCGTTTATTTCGTTTTATTCCAAGAAAAAACAATACATTTTATACTATAATTAACAAGAACAACACACATAATGCATTTACATGTACCATAGCAAGTTATGTTGTGTATTTGCATATGGTAATTTTTATGACGAAGCAGATATTTATTGCAAATTCCTGAATTTATGCGCTGAATGAAGCATACAGAAATGTATCACGGAAAGAAGAGTTGATTGCCAGAAGCTGAAAAGGTATTGATGAAATTGTTAAAGATTCGTTCTTTGAGGCGACGTGATTGGCTTCAAGGCACTTTTAAATTTAGCCAATTTATAGACAGTTATTAAGTGATACTCAAGCGTACTATTTCACAAAATTATTGGTGTTGTTAAAATCATGGGATAATTCTGTGATCTTCACACGATTCACCAGTCTTATACCTTTTATAAATTTCACCCCTTGGCAAAAAGCATTACGTGTTATGTTTGTTTCTACTTTTACAGGAGGATCAGCCGTGTTGTCAGGATTAACTAAGAACATGGGCGTGGAGTACGCAGCTATGCTGATGACCGCTGTAATAGGTACCTATACGTGTATAGGTGGATTAGGGGCCACGTTCTATGTATCATTCTTCAACACAGCTATGGTGATGTTGATGATACTTGTATTTGTAATACGTGTTTATGATGACCAGGGCAATCCAAATAATCCATTGGGTAATACTAAAGCTTCGTTGCTCGTCTCAATACTAATGTTATCTTATCGAGAAGTGTTTGAAAAGTAGTGGCAACAGCGGCGGGTTATCCAAACATCGCTTCCTTTTTCTTGGAATGACATTCAAAGTCTCCGCCTGTCTTTTCAAGGCGCAAATGCCACGCAGAAAATGCATTTTGGAAGTACTCGTTAGGTATATACTGTTTATACACAGGCATAGAGCGCTTCCATTTGCTCAGGGTGTTTCAAAGCGGCGCCCCCTTTATCATTATTTAATGTATGGGTTCAATGAAAGGTCATAAGAAGAAAGATCATGGCTATATTGTTGAAGTGGTTGTCATGCAGTAGCTTCATGTCGCGCTCTATGTCCTTGGACGCTTTGCTGTATAATGGCGGTAAACAGCAGAAACGATATTTTCTTTGTAAAGTGTACCTCTACTGTGTTTAGGACTCGAGCCATAATGACTTATTAAAGCAGCAGATTAAGTCTTTTTTTTAAATCAGAAAACCGCTGACGAATTTTGTGTGCGTCCGTGCAGAATAAGAAACTACTGGACTGTTGCCCTCGTGTGTCAAATTCCGATAATTACAAAAATTGAAATAAAATAGGAAATATCTTTGAATACATTTTGCTGTCATCACTTTGATCCAGCACTCCTGCAAATAGTCTTTGAAATGTATTCACTTTCTGGTACCTCAGGAAGGACTCGACAATGATTTAACCACAAACGCGGTTACCATAGTTTCAAATCGGCTGAGGGTAAAAAATACCATTATCAGTATTAATGATATTTTGGAACCACTCAGAAAACAGTTGCAAATCATGCAGATAGTTAAACGCCACAAGCATTCCTTAAGCATCACTCAATGATTATACAAATTTAATTTTGGTAAGTGCATGAACAACGTGTTGTCATGGTAACGCCCTAGGATTGATAATAAATATTTAGATTATAAGATGCATTAAGACAATAATTGAATTTAATCGTTTTATGATTGTAGGATCTGAGGTAAAAGTATTTGATCACCTGACCTGTAGCCAGGGACCAGATGGAAACGAGGATAGAAGTTACCTTACATTGTCGTCCAGTTCCGGTCTCATGTTTGGACTTATTAATATTGCAGGTAATGTACATATGATACAAAACTACAAACCTGTGCACAAAGGCCATCCTTGGGAAAACGAAGTGAGACATTTATTGACAGGTGACCTTTATGCGGAGGTCATATTGTTCTAAACTTCTACTGAAAGTTTTTAACCCATCTACCGACCATGTCTCTTTATGTGAGAAAGTAGACAATTGCTTACGGAGGAAGGGAGTCTAGTACTGGTTCTTCCCAGGAACGATGGTTAGGTGAATTGTCTGCCTCATATGTCTGTTGAAAAGGGACGTAAAACAAACAAAACAAAAGCAAGTTTTTTTAAGAAATGACCTTTTTATACAGGATAGTCTCTTTTCGGAGATGGTCGCTATCATAGGTTTGACTGTAGTTTTAAATTCAGTTTTTATTTATAAAGTAATCAATCGACAGTTTTTGTTTTAAGTTTTTCCAGTAAAGTAATGAAGGTCTCCGAATCTACTAAAGTGAAAAGAAATACACGGAATATACATTCTACAATTATTCACAATTAAGCTCATTTTCTGAAGATTTCCGTGTAACATTATTGCATATTTAATTTTGTACCGGTTACTTTTATATGTATTAAACTGTTGATTCAAAAGCTGTTTAAATTAACTCGACTTTTACCGATGAACTCTAAAGGCAATATTAACCAGCAATATTTTCCTTGGGAATAACAATCAGTTAAGTATTATACGGTCTGTTTAATCAATCCACTTTATCACTAATTGTGATCAGATGGTCATGTAAATGAATCCCTTGTCATTATTCATCACATTAGTGTTTTATCTATTTATGCAAGACAATTAACAATCAATGTTTTCTCTTATAAAATGATAGGAATTAACTCTAATAGATTAATATCCTGTTATTCTAATTTGATGTGTCAATGATAAGTCTTATTCGCAACTAGAAACATTGTTATTTAATGGTACGGTGAACACTATACGAACCTAATGTATAAATGTAAATGATACCAGCACTTCTTTCTTTTTGACAATTGAACGAGAAAATCGTCGCCACGCAAACGGCACCTGACAATTTCCCGTATAAGAAAAGTATTCATCGCGACATTGTGCTGATAATAAAATATTCAATTCTGTCTCAGAATATCAAGCTAAAAAGGCAAACAATTGTTTTTTTATTAATTCATTCAAATATTGATTTCTTGGACAAATTGCCAATCATATTTTACGGCAGTCATGAGTAGGCCTACATGGACTTTGGAAATAACAAAGCCTTTGGAAAGGCCCAATTCTAAAATCGAAATACATGTTCAAATGTATATACATGTATATATTAGAACTTACATAATTTAATACTGGCATACATATCATGAAACGGAAACATTGAATATACAAAAATCTTGAATTTAAAACATTGCCGATCGTCCACAAGTAACTAACTTTCAACTACCTGGCACTATTAGATGAAATGTATAAGCACGAACCAATAAAGTCTGATAGGTTTGCATGTTTAAAAAAGAAACACCTCAATGTTGGTCTGTTTGGTATTGTTAAATAATCTTTCTCAGGTAAAGATGAAGCGTCGATTGGTGAATTTTTCGTATGTAATAAGCAAAGCCAAAATGGTCATAGTTCAAGCAAGCGCTACTCAACTGCTTTGTCAAAGCAATAAGCTTAATGTTTACCACAAGTATACATTTATACTAACAGGTTGTTTTGGTACTACCTACGTTGACCAATCCTACTGGCAGAGTAGTGTAGCAGCCAAACCAAGACAAGGGGTGTTGGGGTTCTTATTTGGTGGTTTGGTGTGGTTCTGCATACCCTTTGCTCTCGCCACAACGATGGGTCTGGCTTACATAGCTCTTAGTGCCCAACAAGATGCACCATTGTTAACACAAGAAGACGTGGATTCAGGTAAATGTAGATATAGTAGTCGCTCTATTGGAGGTTTATATTCTTAGGTGTTTGATTAAAACTTCTGCATAAGACAATGACGTTGACAAATCACGTAATAAAAGTTTTTTTTCCGTGTGTGTAACCATGTTTTGTAGGGTTCGACTGTTTCTATTGTTTGTCTCCTAGGCTCTCATCCAATTGATTTTGAAAAAACAACAAATATTTATCTATAAGTATCAGTATGTAGGAAATGAATATGGTGCCAAGGCACTTGCAGCAAAACGTGCAAAGTTACAAAGCAATACGGACGAATTCTTCAAATCAAAGATCGCAGCGGTTTCAGGTACATTTGTATACATTTTGCACAAAATAAGACCAAAACAAAGTTCCGAGACGTATCCGTTCCCGAGAAATCGAACAAGAAACGCTAGAATTTGGTCGGAAAAATGTGGCCATACCAAAATGGCCTAATTTCACATACTAATGCACGAAGAGTCATACGCCTTCTTCCGCCTATGTTTCTGTCAAGTACATTGGAGCAGTCTATGAAACACCGCTAGTCAATCAATATGGAACATATTATTACTGTTTGTTGACATTTTTATATGTTTTTATAGGTTTAGTTCTACCAGTTGTAGCACAGAGATTATTTGGACGTGCTGGTGAGATGATGGTTATTACCATGGTTGTAATGGCGGTGGTTTCTACGGGGTCAGCTGAAGTATTAGCTGCTACATCTATTCTTATATATGACATATATCAACTATATCTAAGGGTAAGTTACATGTGTGCACAACGACATACAACGTTATGCAATTACTTGATATGAAATTTAATGATCTATGATGTAGGTGTCTCTGTGATTGGGCGGTTGGGTGTGTGACTAGAAACCACACGAAAATTAATGGCAATCCAAACCCAGACAAACGTGAGGAAGTTTCCCGCGACCAAAGTGTACCCCTGGGGACGTCATCGATATACAAAGTTAGAAATAGTGAAGTTGTCAAATGACTCTGACTGTTGGTGCGACAATAAACGCCACTATTCTAGGATGTAGGTGTATAAAAGGCTAATTATACCATAGCTCGGATAGCAATCAGAACTCCTCGGCGCTTGTCTAACGAAAGTGCCTCGGACATTATAGGCAGGCCGCCATTTTGTTTTCGTCGTTCGCGGGCTACTTTTCATTTGGGCATTCAACGATGGAAACAACTTGATTCTCTTTAAATGGGAACTGATGTCTATTTTATCAATATAGCGAACGATAAATAGGTTTGAAGGTCTGTAATTCTTAGTATAACTCTAGAAAACGGTTACCTAGTGTTTGAAAAGTATTTACCGGAACCGCATAACCAAAATTTGTAACCCTACACTTATGCAGGAGATGTATTTCTCAGTTACGGAAATGCCCGAGTTGTTACGATTGCTCAGTTGGCGTTTATTATGGATTCAGAGAGAATGATACAACAGTTTCAACGATTCAAACGAACAAAATCATACAGTATATGCATTACCGCCGTACATGACTAAAAGCTCTAATTTTATTAAAGCACGTAAAGTTTATGGTGTAAGTATTGAATTTTCATTTCCCATCCGTGCCTCCAACGTGCCTTCCGTAGAACATAACACAATATCTATTACATATGGTTAATTTCAGCCTTATCGTAAAGTTCTCGATGCGAACAGTTGTATATTATGTGGCAAAGCACGTGGCAGATTGGCAAATATACGTGATAAATGTTCATGCGAAAGTATGTCAGTATGCAATGACTGCGAACAAGACAACAAGTAAGTCATCAAATACTTGTTATTTATAAGATTGCACCTCTTCATTAATGACGTGCATACTTGTCTTTGCAGTTATTTTGGCTGATCAAACTATACTAACACACAAAAAGAAAGTATGCGCTTTCATATTGGACATAACATTTAAATATGAACCAAAGACGCATTATTATTCATACGTTAATCGATGTTATGGTAATTATCTAATTTCAATTAAAAGTAAAACATCGTGTAGGCAAAACTACACATTTAGATACCAAACTTGGCTGTTTTTTTTCTCTTATAAGAAAAAAAATCTTTCTAACCAAGTACACACTTGGCCATTGATTATTTAGAACAAAATGAACTCCGAATTAGGACCACCTGTCAATAAAAGGCCACACATGTTTCCAATGTATGACCTTTGTTCACAGGTTTGACTCTATCTTAATTAATAGCATATGGGTAACTACCCGAGCATGCAGTGGAAACTTTTCTTTTAGTTTTAGATAACCTAATATAATTCTATTCATACTTACAGACGGCGACAGATGTCAAATAAAACACCTAAACCACCATATTCTTGTCGAACACACGGATCCTTCAGGGATTACACTGATTATCTGTCTCATATGAAGAACTGGGGACTTTTCTGGACCACTATGTGTATACTACCACTGACTATATTGTTGTATTCTTTAAATGTAAGAATGTTTGCAAATTGTTTACATGTGCTAGTATTATTAAAGCATATTTACAGAATATAATTATAGAACGAGATTACAAATAGATATATGTGATACCTTTAAGAATACCTAATATTGTTTTGGGCATGTCTGTCTGTTTGTTTGTCTGCCTTTTTGTTTGTATCAAATTCTGGCCTTGCTTATAAAATAAAAACGTACGTATGTTGGTTCCTCATGACAACCTTAAGAGGACAAGCGTATTTTTAGGCCAGTAGGTTAAAGGTCAATATCACCCTGAGGGGCCGTTGTGTTATTATTTTCTGTTGATTGTTGGATGCTTTTTACATTTTTGTTCTGTTGCTGTACTCTAGTGTTGCGACCAATATAGATCTGTACATACAAATGAATATCATTTATTACATTTGTGTGTAGATATTTCACTTTGGTGTTGTATTAAATTCAGATAACATATAGTTTTTATTTTTATTTCACTCTAGTGTTGAATACAATATAGATAATATTCATCATTTAATTTGCAGATAAATCTATCAGCTGTTTACTTATTCATGGGAGTTACGATCAACTCAGCCGTGATTCCTATTGGTCTATGTATGTTCTGGGAGAAATTGACTGGTTTAGCTATGACAGCCGGAAGTGTAGGCGGTACTGTGTTAGCGTTGATCACGTGGCTTATTGTTGCTGCGTCATATCCGGGTGGTCTAAGCAACTTCAAGGAAAATACAAGTACGTGAAAAATAAGCAAATAGACATGGAATATTGTAATTGTGATGTTGTATGTTACCAATACTCTCCCGTTATGGTAACTTCATTATTTACATGTGTATATCATAAATGTATCATAATGTGGCGTTATATAACGTTGTAAAGTCTGAAATAATGTGATACTTAGATTATTATAATTTGTAGTCTGCAAGTATTCGGTATTGTTTAGGTCAAACTACGCATATTGCATAAAATTCGAAATATGAACGATAACTGATTTACAGTTTGTCCCAATTTCTCTACATACAGAAAAAATAGGTGACTAATTTTCTCCATACATTTGTGTATCAGGTTCTCGGCACATTTTATGCGTTATTTTTATCAAATTTCAATTGAAATGCGGGCATTTCATTGGACAAGAAATTAGGACAAACCGTAACTGACACTTCTTGATACATCCGTAGCTAGCACTACAAATACCTATGAATACATGATGTGTTTCTTACAGCACGCGAGATGCCGATGTTGACAGGTAATGTTGTATCGTTGGCAGCCGGAGGTATCATATCCGTGGTCATTAGTTTATTATCTATTGGAAGAAAGGATGGATCAGACGTGTGGGAGAAAACACGTGACATTGACAACCCGCTAAGCCCATGGACAGAATTATATGAGAAGTATGTACGAGGGCCGTTCATTTAATTGTGTCATTTTGGATTTTCAAGGCGCATTGTGAGACTCACCTATAATTCGCTTATTTTATCCCTTCGAAATATTCTCCCTTGACAGAAATACATTTTTTCTAGTTTTAAAATCCAATCTGTGAAAGCAGAAGAGTAGGTTTTTCTGGGAATGCCCTTCAGGCACTGAAAAATGGCACTGCCAAGGGCACTTCTAGAGTCATATCGGCGCCCAGAGAGAGTTTCTTTTCAACAAAGGAAACAGAAAAAAAGGGCTAAGGTCTGGGGAATAAGGTGGGTGGGGAAGCTGTTTCACCTTTTCCGTTTCAAGGAAATTCTGAAAAAGTGCACACCTATGAGCAGCCGCATTGTCATGAATTAGACACAAGCCTTTAAGTCCGGTTGCGGGTCTTTGTTTTGCATAATGTTTCTTCACTTTTGACAATACATTGTTCTTATAGAACTTACCTGTAACAGTTCGGCCGTGTGGTACAGGAATCTGAGCAATTAATACCTCAGAATTAAAGAAAATGGCATAAAGAATATGGCATATAAAACTTTTCTCGCGCTTTTCATTCTTTTTGCAATGACTGTCCTAGCTTGGTCTTTTGCGCAGCTACTGCTTATTATTGACGCGTCTCTAGGGCTCAAAATAATATACCCAAATTTTATCACCCGTGAACAGTTCAGATAACCTACGTTTCTCACATTTTTTGTACTTTTTTTAAAAGTAGCATTTTCCACACGGGTAGCCTTTTGGGCTTCTGTCAAGAGATGCGGGACCTATCGAGCACAAACCTTTCTAAGTTTTAACTCTTGAGTCAAAATCTTATCAACTGACCCCGATGAAATGCCAATGTTATCAGCTGTTTCTTTCACCGTAAGCCTGGCATCGTGTTTGACCAGATCTTCCACAGCAGCGACAATTGCTTTGGTAGCTGCTTTTTTGGGGCTGACCAGGATGGGGGCATCTTTTAAGTCAGTTTTACCATCTTTATTTTTTTCTGCCACCTGAAAACTGACCTTTTGGACACTATATAGGCCCTTATTTTAATGCTTGTTTCAGTTTTCATTGTACATACAGTAATTTGTTTAGGATAAATCACGAGTAACTGTTGTTTCATAGACAACAGTTACGAGAGTTCTATCTGACTTAGACCACAGGTAATCTACTGTATATGAACACAGTATGTTTTTACAACGGGTTACTGTGGTCCACATGTTTTTGCAAACACTTTTTCTGTGCTATGATTGGTCAATTGGAGTCAGC
Organism: Lutraria lutraria; assembly: GCA_964023205.1. Lineage (NCBI taxonomy): Eukaryota > Metazoa > Mollusca > Bivalvia > Venerida > Mactridae > Lutraria > Lutraria lutraria. The sequence goes on along the minus strand of OZ026834.1, from coordinate 15,991,089 downwards.
TGTGGTCTAAATATACTGTATGTTTTTACAACGGCTAACTGTGGTCTACGTGTTTTTGCAAACACTTTTTCTGTGCTGTGATTGGAGTCAACTGTGGTCTAACTTTTGAAAGAATGAACGGATTAGAACAAAATTTCGTGCCATTGTTCAAAATCACTTCCCCGAGAAAATATCACAATTTCCACGTGTTTCCTACAGTCACGTTGTATAGAGAGACATGAGTGATACAATTAAATGAACGACCCTCGTAAATCAACAATCAATTATATGTCATATTATAGTATATTTATTACCTTATATATATATATATAGGAAACCTGTATAGATCTTCCAGGTGGTGTTTCAGCCTAGAATATCAATACCATGACCCTATAAACCATTTGGTACACCTGGGTCCTAGGTTATAAAACTCAAGATCGGTCTCTGAACTCAAATCTCAATTCTTGTCTTTTAATGTTTTTTTATGGTAACTATTATCAGACGATTATGCTATTATTGATACATCAATCTGATGACATATTTGATCTGAACATATACAGCTCTATCTTTCAAACCATAATACTTTGAGGATTGAATTGAGTTTGAACTTGGAGACTGTTCTTAAGTTGTATAACCTCGGGACTCGGACTTAGCACAAACGAGTGTTTACCTTGTGATCACGTATTCGTAGGTTTCCAACTACACGCATGCAAAACGTATTTGATGAAAGAAACGTTTTATTACGTGTCTTATAGTGTTAAAAATACAATTACATTTGTTCACGCTTTTGGTCAATTGTAAAATTTTGAAGTTAGCGGGAGGCTGATTGAACTTGGGCATATAGAAAGAAAACCAAACACCACAAACGTAGCCAAACACCGCAGACGTAACCAAACACCACAAACGTAACCAAACACCACAAACGTAACCAAACACCACAAACGTAACCAAACACCACAAACGTAACCAAACACCACAAACGTAACCAAACACCACAGACGTAACCAAGCACCACATACGTAACCAAATAGAGAAATCATAGATACAGATTGTTTTTCACGTTTATAACATGAATAACATGATAGTTTTGAAAATGAGTTATAATGTGAAATAAACGAACTTGATTGGATTGGGGCTTAATCTAGTTAACAAAACACCTTTGTTTTTTTTCCAGAGATTTAAATCTTACTGGTGCATATCGCCTGGACTGCCGACCTTCATTGGCTGAAGTACAAACAGCGTTCAGAAATTCCAAATTTGTTGCTTTCTTTGGATCCTTGTCTTTGACTGCAATCATGATTTTCATCTGGCCTTGTATAATGATTTTTGGTGTGTCTGTTATGTCATACTCGTCGTTTTACCAATGGGTAAGTCCGGTGTATACTTCCTTTATAGCAAATCAGAAAGTCCGGTATATACTTTATAGTCAATCAATAAGTCCGGTGTATACTTTCTTTATAATCAATCAGTAAGTCCGGTGTATACTTTCTTTATAGTCAGTCAGTAAGTCCGGTGTATACTTTCTTTATAGTCAGTCAGTAAGTCCGGTGTAAACTTTCTCTATAGTCAGTCAGTAAGTCCGGTGTAAACTTTCTTTATAACCAATCAGTATGTCGGGTGTATACTTTCTTTATAGTCAGTCAGTAAGTCCGGTGTATACTTTCTTTATAGTTAATCAATAAGTCCGGTGTATACTTTCTGTATAGTCAATCAGTAAGTCCGGTGTATACTTTCTTTATAGTCAGTCAGTAAGTCCGGTGTATACTTTCTCTATAGTCAGTCAGTAAGTCCGGTGTAAACTTTCTTTAGTCAATCAGTAAGTCGGCTGTATACTTTCTCTATAGTCAGTCAGTAAGTCCCGTGTATACTTTCTCTATAGTCAGTCAGTAAGTCCGGTGTAAACTTTCTTTAGTCAATCAGTAAGTCCGGTGTATATTTTCTTTATAGTCAGTCAGTAAGTCCGGTGTATACTTTCTTTATTGTCAATCAGTAAGTCGGGTGTATACTTTCTTTAGTCAATCAGTAAGTCCGGTGTAAACTTTCTTTAGTCAATCAGTAAGTCGGGTGTATACTTTCTCTATAGTCAGTCAGTAAGTCCGGTGTATACTTTCTTTATAGTCAATCAGTAAGTCGGGTGTATACTTTCTTTATAGTCAGTCAGTAAGTCCGGTGTATACTTTCTTTGTAGCCAATCAGTACGTCCGGTGTATACTTTCCTTATAGTCAGTCAGTAAGTCCGATGTATATTGTCTTGATAGTCAATCAGTAAGTCCGGTGTATACTTTCTTTATAGTCAGTCAGTAAGTCCGGTGTATACTTTGTGATTGAAACAATAACGTGAAATTATCGAGCTTGGTGGGACTTGGGCATTTCACTTTTCTGATATTTAAATGTAACTTATAACTGGCTACATACCATAAAAGCAAGCCAATTCGGTAATATGAAATTATTAATACTTACCCTATTTTCAACGCAGTAAACATTAGCACAAGGATAATTAAACTATGTACCATTCTATGTTGTATTTCAGGTTACACTGTCGAAGATTTGGGCATTTATTGCCGGCATTTTTATAATTGTTGCACCCTTTGTTAACGAAATCTGGGAAATTTACCAAACGTTTAAAGGCAGAAATGCCATAAGTCCTCACGATAATTTGATCGCAATAAGACAAAAGCAAAAATTGTCTGAGAAAAATGACCATGCAATCAAAAAAGCATCATTAAACAAAAATAGGGACATAGTGCACCCATCAGCTCATACGTCGACAGCCCCGGACAGTGTCAATGATGATAACAGTAAGGATTGTACCACGCTGACAAAAGTTGAAGTTAATCTTGCTCATTCCAATAAATCTCTAGACGTCATTGAAGATGACACAGCGAGTGAAATACAAGAAGATCACGATAGGGATAATACTGCAACAAATAAAGAAGTTCTTACATCAAATTTAGATTCATAAACAAGGAAGGCGGTAAATGGTCTAGATACATGTAACGAAGTATACGATATCATAGCGAGTTAACCCTTGTATGTACGAGCTCAATACTCGGAGCTTATTGTGTAAATAGATTGCTTATTTATGTTATTTTTTTCATAAGAAAACACATTAAGGCAGTTGATTTTAAACTAAACACTTCTTTAGTCCCGACAAGAAAATAACTGAGTCACACAAACTCAAATTGTCAGTACAAGAAACATCACATCCGCGTATTATGAAAGGTTACACTAATTTATAGCTTTCTGAAGACGGAGATTATAGTGTCATACCGGGTTTTCCTAATAATAGGTAAAAGCAAGTCCACAACAACAAATAAAATGTTGTTAAAATCGTGATATACAGTAAAACCTGTGAACAAAGGTTACCCCTGTGAACGACACATTGGGGCCTTTATTGACAGGCGACCTTTATTCAGGGGTAATTTTGTTTTAAATATTAAAAGAATGGGCTGTATACACAAGGTGTCCTTTATTCGGAAGTGGCCACTAAAACAGTTTGAATGCATAGGCATTACGAGCTCTATGTCACTATAAAAATTGAAGTGATTTTATAAGGCAATCGTTTGACAGATTTTTTACATGAATGAATTAAAAAAAAAAGTTCCAAAGTCGACTACAATCTGAAAATATTTTTTTCCTCTCATTAACGAAAACAGCTGATATTATTCTCAAAAACTATTTTAGATTGTTTTTCAAAACAGCATGTACGTGATTGTACCTTTTTTATAAAATGATATTCGTAGGATGGATTCTAACAGTCGTATAGAAACATTTCAGAAGAGGAGGATTGCTTGCATATAATTTATGTTTTTATCTTTGCATTTAAACGTTTATATTTATTAATACATAACTTCATTTTTAGAAACGTTTTATTATTTATTTATTTGGTACATGAATACGCACCAATTATTTTTTAAAGATGTGCTGCGAGAAAACTGGTACATGTACAGCCATATAGAATCAATTGTCTATTTTCAGATTAACTGGACTATCAAATTAATTTCTAACTACAGTTATATACTCGTACCGAGTAATTTTACATATTATTTGTTTTAGCACATTAATGTCACATTTCAGTCGAGCACCTGTTCTATCTTTATTATGGCTTAATTTATGATTTAATTTGTCATGTAAGTACATGTAATATATTTTTAATTAATACATCATAAGGATGAAACATGTTTTCTAATGGATTCTTACTTAATGCAATTGTTAATGTTTATTTGCTTAGGCATCCAAATTTAAAAGATGCACAATCTGTTTTTATCACACATTTATCTCAATAACCAATATCATGTCATACGTACCATTAAAATAAGCACCGTCATTGTTTTATTACCCTAGTTCGAAGGGTGCGCAACCATTTGCCATACACGTACCCGTCTATTTTTAAGCACTACCATTACTCACATATACACACAATGCACCTTTAGAATATTCATGGTCTATATGGACTCACGCACATTTAAGTCTGTGTTCATATCTCTATAATGGAACAGTGTATCATTGGTATTTTTTTTCATCTAATCGTAAGATTTATTGTTGAATAAAACATTGCCTGAATAAAAATGAATACGATAAATCTGTTATTACTCTTATGTATACGTAAAATGTTATTTTACCAGATCATCATCATCATCATCACCAGACTGACATACTGACGGATGGTCGGAAGTTCCCGTGAATGGACATTTGTTGGGTAAGATTTCTTTTGTTCTTTTGTACCTAAAAGACTCTTAAAGTACCTAACAAGTGTCCTCACGTTCGCCCGGACGGACAGACAGACGTTTTATGTGTACAATTCTGTGATACATTGTTATAATTGAGAGTATGGTTTACGATCTAAATTATCGAAAAAAATGACAAGAGATGGTGAGTGTTTATTCGATGTGAACGAACGAATGACTTGAATTCCTAATAACGTCTTGTCTACTCAGGAGAGATGAAATATTACATCTTAAGAGGGAAAAAAGACATCGAAGTAAACAGGTAAAACCTCTTCAAATTTAATGCTTGACAACTTTAAGTTGATTCACTGAAAAAGAGATAAAGCTACAAGAAATGTTATCTTTTATAAAACCAGCCATCAAATGTTAATTTAATGACATTAAAATATAAAAATATAAATTATGTCTTCTGTCATCTGATGACATTCAACACTGGTCACGAAAAAAATATATTATACCATATGACACATAAATCAAATAAATATTTAATCTGTTCTGACTATTCGATAGATTACAGCAACTGATAACACAAGGAAAATAATAGAACAGGGTCAGACAGAATATTTACCTCCACATAAGTATACTCGCACCAAACAACTACTCCCTTCCATGATATATAACACAGGATGAAGCAGTAATAAACATGATATAAAACACAGGATGAAACATTAATAAGTACATGTATTATATAAAACATAGGAAGAAAATGTAATAAACATGATGATATACAATATAGGATGAAACAGTAATAACCATGATATATAATACAGGATGAAACAGTAATAACCATGATATATAATACAGAATGAAACAGTAATAAACATGATATATAATACAGGATGAAACAGTAATAAACATGATATATAATTCAGGATGAAACAGTAATAAACATGATATATAATACAGGATGAAACAGTAATAAACATGATATATAATACAGGATGAAACAGTAATAAACATGATATATAATTCAGGATGAAACAGTAATAAACATGATATATAATTCAGGATGAAACAGTAATAACCATGATATATAATACAGGATGAAACAGTAATAAACATGATATATAATACAGGATGAAACAGTAATAACCATGATATATAATACAGAATGAAACAGTAATAAACATGATATATAATACAGGATGAAACAGTAATAACCATGATATATAATACAGGATGAAACAGTAATAAACATGATATATAATTCAGGATGAAACAGTAATAAACATGATATATAATTCAGGATGAAACAGTAATAACCATGATATATAATACAGGATGAAACAGTAATAACCATGATATATAATACAGGATGAAACAGTAATAACCATGATATATAATACATGATGAAACAGTAACACACATGATACATAATACATGATGAAACAGTAATAAACATGATATATAATACAGGATGAAACAGTAATAACCATGATATATAATACAGGATGAAACAGTAATAACCATGATATTTAATACAGGATGAAACAGTAATAACCATGATATATAATACAGGATGAAACAGTAATAACCATGATATATTATACAGGATGAAACAGTAATAAACATGATATATAATACAGGATGAAACAGTAATAAACATGATATATAATACAGGATGAAACAGTAATAAACATGATATATAATACAGGATGAAACAGTAATAAACATGATATATAGCACAGGATGAAACAGTAATAAACATGATATATAACATAGGATGAAACAGTAATAAACATGATATAAAACGTAGGATGAAACAGTAATAAACATGATATATAGCACAGGATGAAACAGTAATAAACATGATATATAATACAGGATGAAACAGTAACAAACATGATATAAAGCACAGGATGAAACAGTAATAAACATGACATATAATACAGGATGAAACAGTAACAAACATGATATATAATACAGGATGAAACAGTAATAAACATGATATATAGCACAGGATGAAACAGTAACAAACATGATATATAATACAGGATGAAACAGTAACAAACATGATATAAAACACAGGATGAAACAGTAATAAACATGATATAAAACATAGGATGAAACAGTAATAAACATGATACATAGCACAGGATGAAACAGTAATAAACATGCTATATAATACAGGATGAAACAGTAATAAACATGACATATAATACAGGATGAAACAGTAACAAACATGATATAAAACATAGGATGAAACAGTAATAAACATGATATATAGCACAGGATGAAACAGTAATAAACATGATATAAGTACTGGATGAAAAAGTAATAAACATGATATATAACATAGGAAAAAACAGTAATCAACATGATATAAAACTCAGGATGAAGCATTAATAAGCATTATATAAAACAAAGGAAGAAACAGTAATAAACATGATATATAATACAGGATGAAACAGTAATAAACATGACATATAGCACAGGATGAAACAGTAATAAACATGATATATAGCACAGGATGAAACAGTACTAAACATGATATATAGCACAGGATGAAACTGTAATAAGCATTATGTAAAACATAGGATGAAACAGTAATAAACATGCTATTCAACACAGGATGAAGCATTAATATGCATTATATAAAACAAAGGATGAAACAGTAATAAACATGACATATAATACATGATGAAGCATTAATAAACATGACATACAACACAGGATAAAATTTTAATAAACATGATAAAGAATACATGATGAAACAGTAATAAACATGATAAACAAGCATGAGTGTTGAAATGGTAATAATCTTGAGTGATTACAAATAATGACTTATTTGTATACATGATAGAAATGATGTTTAAAAACCAAATTTTACAATAAGGGCGAGATAAAGCTTAAAGAGAGGTACGTTAGACTTTCGTTGATGATCAAAGATGCGCCTTGTTGTAACATTACACACAGTATTGACCCCAAAGTCGTATAATGGCAGACTAAATGTAAACATAGCGATGCATAATAATGAATGTCAACGAATCTAAGAAAAACTTTATGATTAAACACTTTCACATATTAGTTGAATATAAGACTTGATATTTATGTATGAAAAACGTTATCGTCATTAAAGTATGCACTTGCTTCATATTTTTATGTCAAGAAAAGAACACAATTCTGGTGTATAAACTGCACGTTTTTGTACAGTTTAATTGCAACTTAATTGTAAGACCTTTGTTTATAAACTGTTTTTTGTTTTCAATATTTTGTTTGCGTTTTGACAACACGTTGTCATGTGAACACGTATATTAAATCCAGACAGAATAGAAGTACAGACATTAACACCACATGACTGATAAGCATTAAACCTGGAATCCTGTGCTTAGTACGGATTATTATTTGTGCAAGACGAGACTTCATTGTTATTACCACATATTGGATATATAATAATACTGTTCCAAAGGTAAACATTTATTCCGCATTATATATTATATATCTTGACAGCTAAGGAAAGTAAAGCATTCTTAATTGGTGAAAGGCCCATTAGCTTTTTTAATCTAATAATACAGAACAATAGATAAAATGATAGTAAAATATAAGAAATATATTTTATTTTCTCTAAAACAATATTTACATAATGCTTTTCTTTAGCCACATCTCGTAAAAAATACTGTGCTATATTCCTATATGTACTTAGTGATTTAACAAGTAAAATCAGTTTCACTGATAAGACATCTTTCAAGGTAAAATAAGACCTACTTTAATTTTAACATCCAAAAAGCTAATGGGGCTTTAACAATAGTTCATCATGAAAAGGGGCGTAAAACCCGATATATACAAAACAAAAACAAATGATTTAAATTTTAAACAAACAATAATTTGCATTTATGAACAATTATTTTCTTATCCAACAATATAATAATTCCACACGTACTTCAAGGCATTATTATCAGATTTGTTTGAAGGCTTTCTGGTGCAATTCTTATAATAAAAGAGAATTACAGAATTATACCATCTTGCATACGTATGATTTGGTAGCCAAATTTATCCCTGTAAATACAGTACACCCTCTCCAGAGCGGCCCTCTCTTGAGCAATAACTTCCCCCCAACAACAGCATGAATTTTTGCCACTGCACGATTTAACAATCAATTTAACCTCTCCCGAGTAACAACGTCTCAATAACAACTTAATTTTGCTTCTTCCTAAGAGATGTTGCTTTGGAGAGGTTGCGCTGTATGCTAAGAAATTGGAGACTAAAAAAGCATTTTACCTAAAATTAACTTTTATAGAATCTCCTAAGTGAATGAAATACTGTTTAGAATATGTTCATACATTGCGCTATTTTTTATTCCCAGATAAACCATGATGGCGATGTTCTATAGTTTATGCGTGTTACTGAGCTGTGCTGTATCTGTGTATAGTGCCACACCAGCCTTAGAATCTGCCATATTTACGTGCGGGTATGCTTTATTCACACCTGAGGATATACCACTCCTGTTTCCACCGTCTGACATCATCAGAAATGAGACAGATGAAATGGAAGTCGCAGTGTCTGAGAGCATACATCGAAGGAGCATTGACTCATTTTGTCGACACTTTTCAACGTACACGGCTTGCGTGAAGAACAACTTGTTTTATCTCCCGGATGATGACATCATTAAGGTTTACATAGATATAGACAGCTTTCACAAAATCTTCAAACTATTCTGTCGAAACAAGAACTTGATTGTAGAGCAGTTTCACTGTACTCGTTTGTCTGTATGGGGTCAGTCGTGTCCGTACGGCGGTGTTTATGGTATTCTGTCCCTTGTCTCACAGATGATTCAGCAGCCGATTAGCCAGGACCAGTTCTGTGTGAATGTACGCGAAGCTACAGATTGTAGAATTACAAACCAACTTGAACCTTGTAATCACAAATACGCGGATGTTATGGAAAGGGTGTACAATTCATTAGTTGGAAAATATTGTCCTAGTCAAATTAACATTGCTTTATAAGGATGTCAAAATGTTTTATGACAAAAAGATTAGCTGTGCTCATGTAATACATGTATATACCAAGTTGAGTTTTACTTTACTTTCTTCTTCCCATTGTTTGGTCGCTCTGCTATCATATATCAAAAGCATTTGGTATACGTGTATACTAATGCGAAAAAGAAAGTGTTCACTTTTATACTGGGTATATATGTTACAGATTTATCATCATGCATGAAGAATAAATACCCCCTTCACACATTGCACCCATTTACCCAATATATATATTACCTTAGAATTGACCGCATTCTGTCATGCAACAACAATCTGCTTCTAAAGTAGAATAAGTATAAAAAAATCCCATTAATTAGGTGCGCACTTTCTTTTGTGTGTGAGTATATTTTAGTTTGTATATATTTATTGAACGCAGTATTGTATATTATAATTGCATTGTTATATATGTTGATTTAAGTGTAATATCCATGGAGTAGATTTTTATATCCCAGATTTCACCATTGTTCATAAAAACATAAATGATTTCAACAATTAAGGTGTATTAAATTGGAACGCAGTTCGCAGTGCGCAATTCAAACTTAAGTATGCTTCCTAGAATACAGTTCGCAATTCTTTTCTTTAAATCGCGAACTGTGCTCTACCTACGCAACCCACCTAGTTGGCAGTTCCATTTTAAGCATCCGATTGTAGACTTACGAAGATTATGGTCAATGACGTCACTGCTTCTTTGTTTTTATACAGAAGAGCCGACTGAAAATGTTGTTTTCTGGCACAAATGTGGCTGAATGCAAATCGTGTGCATTTATGGTTTGTAACGTTTGTGATTCAGTTGGTCTACCGACGATTTGTAGCGGAGCATATTTATTCTTTCTTAATTAATATTTCAACAAACATTTCAATTCATAAATGCTTTCAATACATATCACAGAACATGTTAAATGAGGCTAAACGGTCGTTTCACTAACATCGTCCACTGTCTCGAAATTTTCATTTTATGCATGCTTAAATATTTCTACACAAGGTTATAACTTTATAGAGAGAAATACATTTTACAAAATAAATATTTCACAAACTATTCATTTTTTTACTTTCTGTCCCGCGTCAGAAGTGTGTTCGTGATTAATTTGAATGTCAAGATAGCGCTACTGATACGAATCTATAAACTAATGAGCTACCTAAATTTGTGAAATTTTCGACAAAAAAATGAATAAATTTCAATGCAACTATGCGTCGTAAATCATGAACATTTTTAATGAACTTGTACAAAATGATGTATTTATTTAAGTTTCCAATGTATATCAGTATGTTTATGTTGAATATCTACTCGGTGTTAAGATTAAAGTAATAATGATATATACTAATGTGGAACATATTTATGTTAAATCGTGAGTACATGTTTACAAGTACCTCATACCTCGTGATAACAACTAGTTTTATGAAAAAAGATCACAAATAGGTGTTGCCGTGAATTGAATTTAACAAACTTATGTGCATATCTGATCAAATGATGACGTATGTGGATTTAATTATATTTATTTGAATTGTAAAAATATTAGCGCCAGTAAAGCGTAAAGTTTGAATATTGAATAGAATAGTGTTGGTGATTGGGAATGTTTTGATATTTCTTTTATTATGGATCGGTTCACCTGTGTACCACGGTTATACAAATTTGTTCGGATAACAGTGGTGTGGTAAAAATACCCTCAGGGAACAAAGTGAGTATATCTCGTGTGTTTATAAAAAGTACTGATTCATACCTTGTATCAAATATAACTGTTATTATATGCTTACATCAACCGAACTAATAAATATTTATCGGTGTCTTTTAGAATTCAAATTTTCACTAAGTTATTATTCCATTAATGTTAAAAACAGCGCGTTGTATCAAACAAATGCATTTTCAAAGAATTTTTAGAAAAATCGTGTACGTGTATACACTCATGCCTTATTCAACTTTTACACATCGTTGACAAAATAGTGTATAAATAAAAAGCTTCAATAACAACAACAACAAAAAACAACAGTGAGCAAAAATGAACTGGTGAATATTCGACACAAAAAAAATGTATTATAGTCATTCCTACACAAACATGATGTATTTCGGTTAACTTTATGAAAATATATTTACACAACATTAATGCCCCGCGTGTCACACGAGTAATTTATTTAATGATTACTCAAATATCACACGAATGAAAATGTAAAATTTTAATTTATCTCGTCATCCACGTTTTATTTAGGGTATTCTAGCATATCCAATGACACGAATATAATTTAGGTTTCGACTAACTATAGTACATCATGGACGTTATTTAAGTACATTAGACAAATATAGTTACCGCATTTAATCTCTGGAAAGGTTAACTGGTCCCCGAGGTTATAAAATTTGAGAACAGTCTCCAAGCCCAGTTCTCAAATTCATTTGCAATGAAATTGTTATGCAATGCTTTAGCACTGTCACGGAGGTGCTTAAGGACACTAAACAGCGGTTCTGTTGCCAAGACGTCGACACATTTCGGTATTATAATGAACATAGTAGATTAATTGGCGTCGTCTTTGTAACTGGAGTAAGAACGGAGCACTCAAACCCGCTAGATAACAAATAATTTCATGTTGTCGGGTGTCATTTAAACGTTACATAAAATCTGTGTTTATTCAAACCTGTAAACAACGACCGAACTCGGGAAGGACATAATGTAGCCTTTATTGACAGGAGGCCTTTATTCGGAGGACATTTTGTTTTTAAATATTCAATGAGATTTTTATAAAATGGCATTTTTTTCACATGGTGGCGTTTATTCGGAGGCGGTCGATAACACAGGATTGTCTGTATATGAGGGTTGATATTATAGTTGTCCTTTGGACAGTCTAGTTATGTTATGAAATATTACGACTTGTGTCTTCACTTTTCTAAAACAAACATGTTCGTCGATACGATAAAGATTCGCACGTATAGTTCGTGAAACTTGGTAATTGGACGAGGTGTAACTAAGTCCAGAGATGATATAACATCCTTTAGAACTTAATACAGAGTTAAAATTTTAATAACAAGTGTGATCGCATGACGGACAATTGATGTGAACATCACACATCTCGTGTGATCACGTTAAAAGCTTGGTGTAATCCGGGATTGTATCGTAGTACTTTACGTTTTTGTTTGTTGCAATTAACATCTCCTGAAACCATTTATTTGATGGTGCGAGTTTGTTCATTGTCAATAGTTTATGTTTGTTTTGTTTATGTTTGAACGTAACGTAACGTTTAGTTAATTAAGCAGTCGTTTGCACGGATAGCCAGACTTGGCCATTTAATATTGTTCATATAATGCTACATAAGATAACTAAATTAAAAACCCTATCAATTATAAATATATTCTTTTTATTTCAGTCTCATTTATATACATACATACAAATATTCAACTTATAAAACACCTTTAAAATGTACATAACCATTCAATATTGAATTATAAGAAACATTTAACGCTTTCATAATCATATACAGTATCACATAAATTGCATTGCATATCAATATTTTCACAAATAAGACCAAGAGACTGTCGAAAACTAATTGATATGAGAAATAGGCACTAATGCGCTTATTCAAGAACATTTACCCGCATTTATCACCTCGGTCAGAGCGTAGAAGAACTGATTAATTAACAGCGGTCTCTCAGATGTAAGTAAAACATTAATATTAAGACAAAGCATATAGCATTATTCACATAAAAACACATTAAAATAAATTATAAAATATAAAATATTAAGAAATATGCTTTATATGCAATAAAAAATCAACCAGGATCCATCGAACCAAGCCTTATTTAAATTACCTCTTTGGTATACATAAAATGCATTATTTACAAATGAAAAAGTTCTACGTTGTAAGGTATTGGGCTCAATGGCTAAGAAAGATCGTGCACTGGCTGCATGACCAGAGCGGTTTCCTCACGATGATCGTTAGGGTATCAGTGCCACCTGCGACTTGTCTACGGGCTACGGGCTTACGAACTTTTAGACATTTGTATAACTTTTGGCTAAACAAAGTCGTAGAGGCTGCAGAGCCCGTGAATCCGTACGATAAAGAGGCTTTGGACAGTCTACGGGGACCGTAGGCGCAACGCAAGCCAAATATGAACGAAGCATGATGATTAGTAGTCCAGTCTGAGAGCATGTATTCAATGTTAATTTTAAAACTTTATGTGTTTTATTAATTTTCAATATTTTGTATTTAGGTTCTACGTGCTTGCTCACCAAAGTTGCTTCTTTTTATTTAGGTGGGAAATATTTGTGGTTCAGAAATGATACTAACAGCACTGACGTCGGTTCTTGTTTCTCTGATGTTGTATGCAGTAAATGGTGCCGATCTCTTTGATCACAGTACGGCGACAACATTACCATTTGTTGATGATTTCGCTCAAACAGTCACTTTAACCACACCCGTTATATTCAATGGTGGATCCTACACAACTCTTTATGTGAGTATAGAGATCAACTTCATACATGTAATTAGATAATTATACACATAGATATACAGTACAACCTCTCCAGAGCGGCCCTCTCTTGAGCAACAAGCCCCCTTCTACAACTGCATGATTTTTTACTGCTGCGCGATTCATCTATAAATCTAACCTCTCTGAAGCAACAATAACATAAGGCTACTACTCCCAAAGACTGTTGCTTTGAAGAGGTTACACTGCACGAACAATAAGAAATACAAGTAGGATTGCAGTATAAACAAACATAAGATACTTATATAGGTCATTAATGCGTATAATATATATTTGTATATACACAAAGTCAAACTTTTTAACAAAGGTCACCATTGAGAATGACTTAAGTGGCCTTTATTGACAGGTGGCGTTTCTTCGTAGGTCTTTTGGTTCTTAATAATAAATGAGGTTTCTTCAAAGCATGACCTTTATTTACAGGATGGCCCTAATTAGGGGGATGGCCGCTAACTCAGATTTACCTGCATGAACTAATCAAAATGGAGTATATTTCAAATAACTAAAGCAATGTCAAAGTTTCGAAAGGAACACGATTCGCACGAGTAAATTAACTTATTTCTTCCTCTTCCAAAAGTCGGTGCATTATGAACGTATTGTTTGTAATATCATTACATGAAGATTTTTAGATATACATTTTTGTATACTGAAAGACATTTCTAAAGCAACACCTGTGCTTTTTTTGGAATGTTCGGGTTATTGTTGAAATTGACAATAAAGATAAATAAACACTTTATAATTTTAACGATATCGCTTCAGTGTTGTGTTAGAAATGTCTTTTACTGCGTTATGTCTAACCTTATGTGTGTCCAGTTTGAACACTACTATATTAGTAACTTATTAAAAGAACAAATACCAAGGAACCAGGAGGGGTTGGAAGTGTCATTGAGTTTAGTAAAATACACACAGCAATGTGACAGCATGTATGTAACCTATAAGTATACACAGTCTAATTAAAAGTACATTTTTTTTAAACTGAACGATTGTTCAGCTTTCCATACTGTCACTCGTTCAGCGCGCATGGATTTTTATGCGGACCAAGTGCTATGTTCTTCTTCATCCGCCATACAATTGATAAACTAGTTCACTTTCCATGTTGCACTGCAAGTCAGTGTAAGTTCAGTTTCTATGAGCACTTTTAGTACTTTGATTTTGTTGATTGTTTTTACATTTTGTTTGAGAGAACATGACCGAAGGGCTGTTGTTTGCAGGAGAAATATAATATTTAGTCGTTATTTGTCAAAAATATTTATAACTGACTCTACTTAGTTTTAATTTGATAAATACGATATCACATTTTTCCCATTATACTTGTACTGAATTACTGTTTATTAAGTTCTTACATTTATTGTAAAAGCATGTTTTCATAATTGTATGTATATATTATGTATATGTTATGACGATGAGCTGTTATGCTCAAGTCTTAATAAAGTTTCTGTTCTGTTCTGTTCTATGTCATTTTACGTAACAAGAATCACTTGTTTTACCTTTTGCGTGATTTGTAAAATCTATATTTATTTTATACATCCAGGTATCAGACAATGGAATGGTAACCTTTTCGAACACCTTTATTGGAAGGACATGGCCCCTAGAAATCCCCTGGATAGCACCTTTTGGTACAGACATTAGTTCAGGCGAAATAAAACTACAACAGTACGAGTCGGATTCTGCTTCTGTCATAAATAATGCAAACACGTTAGTCAATGAAATATATCCGGATGACGGTTTCTCAGCAACGTACGTTGTTGTTGTCACGTGGTTTGAAGTAAAAAAGAACTCGCTTCAAGCAGAGGTAAGCACGATCGCACGGACACTGTGCTATAAATAACAAAAAAAACCCAAAAAACGGCTTCACATGTGGAACAAAGGAAACCAAAAAAATTAATGTTCCTTACTAGGGAAAATTTAGAGTATGAAGCTTTCCGATTTTTGTTATTCTTCTTAAAATGATAGAAAGATAAATTCTGTTCGTTTGTGGTTATGGTATAATGGTTTGTGAAGTCATTTTTGCTCCATTAAATCTGTCGTGTTATCATTAAGTTAATGTCTTATACTAAATTAACCCGAGCTTTACAATTAAAACATTCGAACGTTAAAATGTCATTGTGGGAACTACCTTTAATATGATGTAATATAATGTGAAATGCTTTTACCATTAATTTTCTCAAACTGACTATTTGATTAATGACTTTGTCTTGTATTTTCGATGTTTTACGTATTCATGATATTTCTGATTTGTTTCTTGATAAATGACGTGTCATTTTTGTATAAATCACCTGAGCTTATCGTGATTTGTATGACAGCAGACTAGAAATACATTTTATTTGGATAATTATATTAACCTTTCAATTTACGTTGTATTCAGCAATATGCACATAATGTTCTTTTTCAAGTGCAAACTAAATTTGTTTATAGACTTATAATTAATTTCAGATCGCATGACAGGCATATTATCACGTGACCAATTTTCTTTATTGTTTCACGTGACAAATTCACCCCAACTGTAACACGTGATATTTTATTTACTAGGCAGTACCACGAACCATTTATTCTAATAAACATTTTTTTTGTATTATCAAATACTAAGCATCACGTTACTTAAAGGGGCATACCCTACAACTTGGTGCATCTAGAATCAAGGCAAAATGATGATAAATTAAAAGCTTGTAAAGAAAAAAGCCGACGAAGAAAGTTACAGCCAACAATTTTTCCAATTAATAATAAAATCACAAAAAATATTAGTTTCCATAAATGATCGGCAACTCTTTGGACTTTGTTGTACAATTTTTGGGTGGAAGTGATTTATTATTTATAGCTATGATTTTTGCGGCTGGTACCTAAACTAGTCATTTTATGACCCAAGTTCTTCTTGCAATTATCCATTATATATTGTTTTACATATACATCTAACACACTTTTACACTTTCACAGAATGTTTGTCAGTTGTAGGGTATGCCCCTTTAATTGCAATAGTATATCATGTGACAATATTCTTATTTCAGGTTAATACGTTCCAACTAGTCATTGCGACAGACGGCTCAACAAAATCATACGCGTTATTTTTGTATGAAAAGATTGAATGGTACCCAGCCCAAGCAGTAAGATATTCACGTATCTAGTGAAATAATTTCTTTATGTTACACAATAATAGTGTTAATAAGGTCAAGCAGTAAGGTATTCACGTATCTAGTGATATAATTTCTTTATGTTACACAATAATAGTGTTAATAAGGTCAAGCAGTAAGATATTCACGTATCTAGTGAAATAATTTCTTTATGTTACACAATAATAGTGTTAATAAGGTCAAGCAGTAAGATATTCACGTATCTAGTGATATAATTTCTTTATGTTACACAATAATAGTGTTAATAAGGTCAAGCAGTAAGCCATTAACGTATCTAGTGATATAATTTCTTTATGTTACACAATAATAGTGTTAATAAGGTCAAGCAGTAAGCCATTAACGTATCTAGTGATATAATTTCTTTATGTTACACAATAATAGTGTTAATAAGGTCAAGCAGTAAGCTATGCACATATCTAGTGATATTTTTGTTTGTTTATCCTATGCCTTTAATGAAATTATGAAGAAAGGAATGCACATTTCCCAATAAGGCAATTTGTAATGGTTACTGTAGAACAGTGATTTTAGGCACTAACCAACTTAGTAACTAACCAATTATGTCGTACTCTTAATATAAATAGGTCAGACTCTATCTTCTAAAGAGCCCAGACAGTCGTCTAAATGAAATTAACCAGTACAAAATTCAAATAATCTCGGCAGCTGATTGGCTGAAAAAATAGGGCAAACACTAATTAGAAAATGTATCTAAAAACATAATGGCAGGGAAGATCTTATAACCATTCAAAATCATTGTTCTACAGAACACAATTTTAATTATACGTATACACCTGTGAACAAAAGCCACCCTGGGAAAGACAAAATGTGGCGTTTATTGACAGGTGGCCTTTATTCGGAAGTCAGTTAGTTCAAAATAATCAATTTCAATTTTTAAAAGAATTGCCTTTGTTCACTCGGTCGCCTTTATTCGGAGGTGTCCTCTAATACAGGTTTGACTTATTGTATGTTAAATACTATGTTTATTGACAGATTGGTGTGAGTTCAGGTACATCAGATACGTACTACCTTATTTGTGATGCAGATAAACCAATCACGTTGTTTCTTCCACGAAAGTCTAGTTCACAATGTTCATCATCACCAGGTGTTGTTGTTCTACGCACTCATCAAATACCATCATCTCGAGGTGAGTCTGTATTCGTATTGGATAAGTATAAAGACAGTATAATACAGTATAACATGGTTATAGTGAACTCAGATAAAGTGACCACTCATAAACAGCGAAATATTTATTTCCCCGACTCGCCGTTCTAAATATAATGGATAGTGAAATCCTAATATAATGAGTTGATTTTTTGTGTTCTTGGAAATTAACTATAACCATGTTTTACTGTACATATTATTGTTGTTTAATACAAAGTTTTTATTTTGTCACTTTATGGTTTTACATGGCATATAAAAAACAAGACGCCGTGTTCAATAAAAGCATATGACCCCGAAGACATACTTGACGACAAAGTAAAATCTACTTAATATTGCACGGACGGACGAACAAGTCAGTCACTTTATAGGCACCCGCATCCTTAGATACTGGGGCAAAATAATTGAACGTTTCCTCCACGATGCTTCTGAGAAATTGAAACGTTACCAGATGTCTTCAACGTATTATTTATGTTCAATGTGTCAAAGACTGTTTTAAATACACCAATGAATCAAAGCAACGTATTCAATAAATCGAATACAAAAAGCAAAACATTTAAGTAAAAAAATGTAGCAAGCAAACTACAAAACCTTACACCTTTGTTAGCGATCATTTATTTGACGAAATACGAGTAAAAATGTTGACCTAAATGATTAGGGCAATAGTTTTCTTTTTTTCACAAACATTGCTTGAAAATGCTCGACTCATAATGACATGCACATTCTTGTACCAAAGAACAGAGTAAAAAGTAATTCCATTTTTGATTAATATCAGTGTTTGAACCATCGAAAAAATGTGTTTGTATGTTTGTCACTAATTACTTTTTCTTTATTTTCAGCCTTCCCATGCATGAATTTGTACACACCCATAACTTGTCCCACTATACAAGGTATGGAAATCAGAGTGTAGATTCCCATTATGATTAAAATAATTATAATATTTTATGGTACTTAAAGATATAAAACATACCTTCAATGAATGCCTAAACTATACTTAAATGAACGTTGTTGACAATTATAATTGAAGTCAATGAGAATTTATATGCCTGCATGACTATTTTTTATCAAACATTTAACCTCACCAAATAAATTATTCCAAAATCAATGATTTCACAAAAATTAGGTTTAATTGCATACAATCTTGACGTTAACATTAATAATGGTAACAAAACACTTTGATTAAAAACAAATATTTCAGCTGTATATAAAAATGTTTTTGTAGTGTGTATTTGAACATTTCATTGGAACAAAAGGCAACTTGATATTTCTGATTGTTTGTTTGTATGATTTCAGGTAACACAAACAGAGGTAAACGATGCAGTATAAAATAACAGAAGTAATGAGGAAAGGCAGATACGTTTTGTTGTTTTGACAGATTTCAGAAAATTCAGACCTAAGAGAAAACTTTGTGATGAGTTCTGCGTGGCTAAGTTAAACGTGCGGCTCTCCGTTTGGACATATCAAATATGATAACCAATGTTACATTATCTTAAGAATTTAAAAGTGGCAGATCACTGCATAGTGTAATCACATATCCTTGTCAAATAGGTATTCATACTTCATGAACTATTCATGAAGTATGCAAGAATAGTTCAAGAAAAACTCATGATTTCATTAATTCCTTTCGAAGGGGGTAATATAAAGCTTATTAAAGTCGTATAAAACTTGTGTTCAGACAGATTTAATGATACACTAATGATGAAAACAAGTGATGAACGTTTACACGTGTGAGAGATCATGTAAATCAGTATCACTTGATTTCATGTCTTTGTTTATATTTTGTTTTATTCCATCGTAATTCTCCACCTCCTCTATAATAGACTCTGTATCAGAATTTGTTGCTGTGTACACTTTGCTTGATGCAAAAAACATTAATGAACTAAATATCTTTACAGCAATCCACCATGTGAATAAACGCCAACTCATTTCAAATCTATCGTACACCCAACACGATCCACGGCTTCCACAAACATCCTGCCACAATGCGCATGCGCTGTCAAAAACACTTCCTGTAAGAACAGGCCCCGGTATCGTTCCTATGTAATGCAAATAGTAACTACGTTCATAAAGATTGAATAAAATACAAATACATCTTTCGTTATACTCATATAAAGCGATTTTTTGTAATATGTTAATTTCTTGCATTCGTGTTTACGTCTCAACATTCATATTTACTTAAAAACAACAAATCAGCACGTGCTATATTTTCGAAGTTTTATAGTTATTACAATCACTGTGACGCCTTCTTGAATCATATTGAAGGATTGTAACACAGTGGGAGTGGCATGATTGATTTTAATATC
Source organism: Lutraria lutraria (assembly GCA_964023205.1). Classification (NCBI taxonomy): domain Eukaryota; kingdom Metazoa; phylum Mollusca; class Bivalvia; order Venerida; family Mactridae; genus Lutraria; species Lutraria lutraria. The sequence goes on along the minus strand of OZ026834.1, from coordinate 15,970,362 downwards.
ATTTAACACATTGTCCAATATTTACCCAGAAGTCTTAGACACACCCACTGTAAACCAAGTCCAAGAGCTCGATCATCTTCCGGGACACATCTGTAAAATTTAGACGGTCGAGTTGTCAGTTAGACAAAACCAATAAATACATTGTATCTGATTTCCACTAACACCCCTGTACATCATATTACAAACCTGACATTTATCATCAACATAAGGCATATGTGATCATGGGATTGAAGCTATGTTAAGGGACAAGAATGGACAAGAAATCAGCCATGTTAGATAATATAAATACATTAGGTTTGTTAACATACGTACTCATTCAAAAATCCCGCGACCCCCTCCAAATAAAGTTCCCACAATTTTGACAAAGCTGTTCGTTATTTATTCAAGCTTTGTTGTGCCGATTAGAGAGCATACGCCGAAAAGCGCCTACATTTAAGTCATATTCGTAAAAAGCATACTTCTAGGTGTTTCTCTTGGTTCCTCGCTAAGAGATTTTATCAAGATTATTCGATCATGACATACCGTAAAATTGCCATTGAAGCCGGAGTCACGGTTGTAAATGTCATCAGCATGGCGATAAAAAGAAGCAATATAAACAGGTACATGACGCCACAAGATGATCTGCACACACCAGTCCTTGCAGTTCCGGTGACAGACGATAAGCCACTCAGTCGCTGCAGGCTTGAAGTCACGCAAGTACAGTTATTGTATATCTGTAATATAGCATGAACAATACTGAAGCTTACATGTATATTACTGGTCCATCGTTTGTACATGAACCATGATGATGTATAGGATAGATCACGAGTAACTGTTGTCTATGAAATTTAGAGGCGAGCGCAGCGAGCCGTAAATTTCATAGTCAACAGTTACGAGAGATCTATCTGACTTAGACCTCAGGTAATACTGAATGTTTTTACAACGGCTAATGTAATCTACGTGTTTTAGAAAACACCTTTTCTGTCCTGTGATTGGTCAGTTGGAGTCAACTGTGGTCTAATTTAAATTGGCGTAGGTGATCGGATGACTAAATTTATTGAAATGCATTTATATTGACTTATTATACATCGTTGTAAATTATTCGTGATTTTTTCTTGCAATCAGTTTTGGTATACAGAGTTAGCCTACACGTACATGTATGTACTTAATTTACGTCGATTAGGAAACGAGGTATTAAGGTATTAAGCAGACCGGCTCTCATTACAGGAAGAAGTAAGGATTACGCGTACCACGGTATGAATTAAGAGTAACCTAAACATATGTTGCATCAATTGTGACACACATAATAATTAGTGTTAAGCTTATAATGATATTCTTTCATCAATTACGAGAGGGGACTAGCATAAATTTCGTCATCAAAGCAATCAACGGCGAGAATCTTATTTGAACCATTTGTACGAAAGACATTTACATAATTGTTATTGTATTTTTGTCCTTGTCTGAAACATCCTATTTCTGCATATTAAAAACCTAGGTCAAGAAACTCTCATGGATTACTGAGTACTTATTGGTTAACATATTACTGCTTTATACAAAGAATAATGTCGCAGTAGGCACAACAACAGTTTAACTTGGGTTTAAAGTCTCATCAACACCCGGGATTAGTGAATGTACAGCTTTAAAGGATGTGGATGACCAGGACGTACACCTGGGTAAAAGTCAGACCTGTGTACACAGCCCACCTTTACATCCAGTCACACAAAGGTCATCCTTGGGAAAGTCAAAATGTAGCCTTTATTGACAGGTGGGATTTATTTGGTGGTCATTTTGTTTCTTATTAATCAATCGCAGTTTTAATAGAATGGGCTTTATTCACATGATGGCCTATATTCGGAAGTGGCTGCTAACGCAAGTTTGACTGTGCATCCAGCTTCCGTAAGCTGGAGGACTTTCTCGTAGAAATCTAAATAATGCATTTGTAAATTTGCACAGCGTGTGTCTTACAAATTTATGTGAATAAAGGATAAGTGTTTTTCAAAGTTGTCAGAGCGTTTTAAGAAATTTGCCTTATGACTATTAAGATCGTTTCGTAGTGTTTCTGCGCTTCACATCACAGTTCCCTGTATTGTTTTTGTTACCTTAGTTAAATGTTGTTGATCTATCGTATAATCATAACTACATCCAGCATGACATGGTGTAAAATACAGAACACTATCACTGCCACATACAGGTTCAAACTTCTGTGTGTCACAGCCACAGCCAGTGTTACATTCATTATCCAACTTAGTTACATCTAGATCCATCCTGGGAGGAAAATTGTATTATTTTAGTTTTTGTGAATAGAATATAATGTATTCGTAAATATTTCATTACGAACTTTAACCATACTACATAAATATGTCTACGGTCATCACATATTTTTGTGTGCTGGACATGGTAAACTTAGTTTTTCTCTGTTTATTAATCCCATGTGTGCAGTAAAATTAATTTCCACAAAAAGACATTAAAATTTAATGATATTGGGTTACCTCAAGACTTATCAATATAAGTATTTATAAAATTAATACTCTATACACATGATATGCACTTACCAGATGAGTTTGTATCTGAGCATAATGTTGCCTTCTTAGAAAAATCTAATAATTTGGAACAAAGGTGACTAAATATGTTTGTATTATTACATGTATAATAAAGCACATGTATAGTTATTATACAAGGTATAGACTCTTCTGGACCGAGAGAAATGGTCAATGTACATTTTAAAAATACAGTGCAACCTCTCCAAATCATCCCCCTTTGAAAGTAGCAGAACTATGTAGTTGAGATGTAGTTGCGTTAGAGAGGTTAAATTTACAGTAAATTCGTACAGTGGGAAAAATCATGCAATGAGGTTGTTGTTCAAGAGAGGGCCGCTCTGGAGACGTTATACTGTAGTTAAATGGTCGTTAAAATGAGATGGCATTTTATTGAGGTGGTCGTTAAGTCAGGTTTGTACTGTATTTTATATAACATAAAGTACCTGGTTGTATAATCAGTTGTAACACCAGCAAAGTCTATCTCCGGACAACCAATGAAGAATCCTCCACCAACAACAATGGTCAGCAATGACATGATAAAACACAACCTTACCATGCCAACAACACCTAACTTGAATCTTCTAATGAGTACCCCACCCAACACCATACCACCTGCTCCACCCAACAATGTAACACCTCCTATACAGAATGGTTCGCAAGTTATCTACATGAATATATTTGTACAGTTAGGGTCGAAAACACGGTATTGGCCGTTGTTTGACGAAATGGGTTTTAATATAAAATTCGATTTCCTTTTCTTTGGATATTTTCGAATCAGGTCAACAAAAATTCTATTATAATAATGTTTTGTTTATAATCGTACATTAATAAAAATAAAACCATTGGAAAGAAAACAATACGAGTCATTCATTGGTGCATCTTACTTAATTTGTTTCAATGAAAGACGATACAAAGTGGGTTAAAAGAGGTTTTAGAATAATCATGGATACCGCAAACCAGGAAAGACTTTTGACATTTTAAAGTATACTTATAATCATGAAATAAATGTGAAAGTCGGCTTTTGAATTCTACGCCCATACACATACGCATACATTAACATCTGATTTGGCGATTCAGAAATGTCAACTGTAATGATCTTTTTTATATAACTCTTTGCACAAACCATTTGTACAAAATACAGTGATCTCGAAGGTTATGAAATGATCCATTGATTTATGTCTTGCGGATAATCTTCACTCTCACTTTTGTGGGTAATTTACTTACCCATTATGAATCCAGAGTCCGATGGTAAAATATCAAATTTCTCCTCCAGAATCTTGGGTGCGAAAGCTGCGAGTCCACCAATAATCAGAGTCTCTGCGCATGCGCCAAGTACCACCAATGAGTACGTAGGAATCATTATCTGTCAGACATACGTATGACTTATTTTTTAAAGAACATTTACAAATGTAGTTGTATTGTAATAGGAAAATGCGATGATCGGTGGTCAAGTGGTAACGAACTGGACTACTAAATGAAAAGTCATGGTTCGATTCTCGTCTCTGATTTTCGAATTTCTCAGGGATGCATTTTCAGTATCCCCATCAAAACTACCGAGCCAAGGAAAAATCTAAGGAAAAAGGGCAAGGTGGTATCGGTGCTTTACATTTAAATGAAACAGATTATAGTAAAAGTAGTCACATGTTCGACTTTTAAATACTAGAGGAGTGGGCCCAAGTGTATTAGAGATTTACAATGGCTTTAAGAATATGTTTGAAAACAGCGTTGTTAATCAACTGTAATAAAATGTAATCACCAAACGAATTATTGACTTCGGAAACAGAAGCATTTTCTGAAGTAACTCCGTTTTCTTTTCATACTCTTGATTCTTATGAGATTCTCTGTCTTCAATATCTTTTGTCTCTCCCGTTTCACCATTTCCTAGATCAATGTATGAGGTGTAACAAAAAATGAAAAGCGCACATAGCACACTGATTGCTTGACATAAGGCACCAGTGAAGTAGTTATTATATCAACTGTAATTTACACTTTAAAAACAATATGTCAGACAGCTCATATTTCTATAGTTCGTGAAGACGGTTCAAAAGTTTCTGTCGCCAAATATTGTGTGCCATTGTAGTTAATTTTAATTTATCGAGTCATAAATGTAATTGAATCGAGAAATCATCAACATAATGTTATATTATTTTTCACCTTTCTAATCAGATGAACGGAAAGGTTGTGAAATGGGCGAAACGCATATAACGAGCTTAATGGTTCTGGAGCATTAAATTCTGAAGGTTTGCCGATTTTTTACATACATTATTGCTTGTACGTCCGCAGTATTAAACGTGCCGTTTGTTTAGATTTGTAAAATCATCAATGGTAATCAAATTCCTTCGTTTGACACCAATACCTACCAGGGAGATGTTTAGAATATCCTGATAGTGGTATGACAAATATGAAGAAACACGTGGCTGTAACAATGAACCCCACCCACCACGCCCCCACCCATCGTGGGTCTGATGTTGTCATATCTACTCTGAAATAAATTTAGAAATTCATACATACAGTGAAATCTGTGTTGGTGGCCACCGCCGGATATATGCCGCTCTGTGAATAAATGCTGTTCTTGCAAAAATCATTCATTATATAGATAAAAAATACCTCCAAATAAAGACCACCTGTCACAATAAAGACCACGTTTTGTCTTTCTCAAGGATGGTCATTGTTCACCGGTTTGACAGTATAATTTTATGTTTATATAAAGTGAAGATTTATATAAACAGGAATACGATTGTGTATAACACATACATGAATTACATGCATTCATATTCGAATGTTTATGATATAGAATACATACAGGTACTCATATGGATCTATATACAAATGTATTTTATTTCATAAAAAATCGAAAATACCGACATATAAGTACAGTATTAACATGCAAGAATAACTTGTGATGACTGTTCACTGGTATTTATTTTTCCATTAAATTTACACTTAGAAAAGTGTCTAAGATAAAAGAAAAAGGAGCCTAGCTATCTCAAGCACGATACAAGCTGGTTTTTATTATTTTACATTTTTAGATACTATTAAATATAATATCTTACTCATCGGCAGTATTGAAATCTACATATAATGTAAGAAGCTGTCCGCCACCAATATACCCACCACCTACACCCAGTGCTGTTATAGCGTATATAATACCTGTAATATTATATAATTATATATAGTATGTATGTTTATAATATGTGCAACATTATATAATACACATAGTGTAAATGATACCTGTAATATCATAAGATTAATAATTAATTATATTCAGTATACATATGTATAAAGGTTATGATAATACGTGTAACATTTTATAATAAAAACAACATAATGAAGTTTGATGATTGTAGGGAAAAGCATTTTGATTTGTAGGCAAAATTAAAGTTTGATACAACAATCAGACAGGCCAAAACAATAGGCCAGCTCTATCGACACGGGAGCATAAGCATTAGATATTCACAGGTGTACAGACTCGCAGACCGTCGCATTCATGTGTAGCATTACAACATTATGTTGATACTATAAACAGTGAAGGCCCGTTGGAAGCAATTTTAGATTGGAGGTGATTTTAAATTTTGTCTGACAATGGGAGACAACTCCAGAATAAACGCTTGTTCATGATGTAAGTGCATATAACATCTGAATAGCATTACCTAGGTATAAAGCTGTGGATCCAGATTTAGCATTATCATCTACATAAGCTGTTCCTAAAGTAAACATTGGTGTAAAGCCTACACCTTGTATAGCCTGTCCAAGCATGAATATATACAGATATGATGATGATGATGAATCTTGTAGACATGTACTCTCACGTGTAGAATCACACACATAACTTATATTTCCTGTCTCTCCTGAAAAACGTCACGGGAAGAAAGCATTTTTACCATTCTTGTAAAAAAAATTCACATCGTAATAGACGTGCTATATTATACTACTGGTATAAGCTATCAGCTTAGTGCTCACACACACTAAATACCAACAACGGACATGAATTTAACATAAAATTATTAAAATAGTTGTAACCTAGCTTCCACAAACAATTATGGAAAAGCAACAATACGGCAATAAACATCATCATCATGGGTACCAATGTACATGTACTTTAATGTAGTATTGAAAACCGTGCCAAAGGATGATCGTCAAGTTGAAACGAAAGGTCATGGGTTTGAATGTCGGCTCCGCTTTCAATATTTCAGGAACGCTTTTTCAGTGTCCCCTCCAAACTACCAAACCAAGTATTGTATAAAGAAAAACACAGGGAACGGATGAGGCATGCATCGGTGTTTTACACCAGGCATGACAAAGAAGAAGAGTAGAGATATGAATTCCAGTTTCACCAAGACCTTAAAGTCCCATTAGCTTTTTGCTATAGAAAAAAGTATGCAAAAACATTCAATTGCTGATATCATCCCAAGATAATTATTACTGACGAAACAGGCAATTTTTCTTCTAAAAACACTCATTTCACTGTGATTTTTGCTTTTGTAAACTTGAAATATATAGAGAGCGTGACGTCACTTTACGACGTGTGCATAACTTGTCTGCGGGAAAACAAAGGTGTTCTATAAATAGTATTTATTTCAATGATATTGAAAAAAATACGATAGTGGTTTTGGAAACATTTTTCCGTGCTATAAAGTATGCGCGGGAGGAAAATGCACAGGATTCCTCTGTTATAGAACAAACAGAAACTATTACGACCAATAAATTTATATGCTTAGGGGACTTTAACTTCCCTCACTCTGGGACCTCTCTGAAATGACCATAGCTGTCTAATGGGCCGTTAAATAACAGATAGATAAATAGAATAAATGAAAACCATACCTACAGCCCTGTAATCATATTGATCAGCAATAAAATGAGGCAGACAGAATATCATTGACCCTACTCCCATAAGCATTGAACCAACAGCAATCCATCTTGGTCTATGTCCCTTACTTCCTGCGTAACTTACAAATAATACAAATAGTATCGCTCCTGAAGTATATAAATTATACAGAAATATATTCAGTCAAACCTGTGTTAGCGCCCACCTCAAAATAAAGGCCACTCTGTGAATAAAGGCCACATTTTATCCTTTCCAAGGGTGGCCTTTGTTCACGGGTTTGACTGTACTCAATGTATCTAATGACACGGTGTTTCTGTACCAAGCGTATTAGAAATGTTCCTGATGTATAGAAGTATGCTCAATGTATCTGATGACATGATAAGTATTTTAACAGTCGTATATCGACATGTAGATGCAGTCAAACCTGTAAACAAAGGCCATGGTTTGGAAAGGTTAAATATGGTCTATGCTGACAGATGGCCTTTATTCTTAATTATCAATAAATGTTTGAAGATAATGACTTTTTCACAAGATGGCCTTTAGCCGTAGATGTCCGCTGACACAAGTTTGATTGCACATGTATATCATTGTAATTAAGTCTTGATTTTACTTACTTTCAATCTCATTAATCATGCATAACTTGGGACAAAATCACGGAGTATCTTGAAGTATGTACCATTTTGAGATAGTGTTGCCTATTACAGGGTTCACTAAAGGGGCCAATGACTACTACAAGTATAGTTATAAATTTTAATGTTCAACCTATAATACAAGAACTGAAAGTACTCATGGAAACTGAACGTACATGGACTTGCACTGTAACATAGAACGGATCTAATTTAACAATTGCATGACGGATGTAAAAAACGTAGTACTTTGGACCGCATAAAAATTCATGCGTGCTGAACGAGTGACAGCTATGGAAATCTGAACTATCAGCTTCCAAATATTAATGTTAATATTCAGAACATAAAATCGAGACGAGAGTTTGTTACATACCGATATCTGTAGCACTGACAATAAGCCCAGACTGAGAACTATGAAGGTTAAATCTGGTTTCTAATGTTGTAAGAATAATGTTCACGATGCCATTAACTGATGCGCCTTCAATAAATCCAAACATACACAACCAAGCAACGAACCATCTGATTGAGTTCAGGCCTTGTAAACTCCTGTATCAATATAATACATGTATGTATACATAGACAGATACACTAATTAAAATCCACTTTAATAATCTTCTAGCATTTTGTAAATATATGACAACAATAAATATTTCAAGATATCAAAAACAAAACGTAAAATGACATAATATTTTATAATAAGTGAAGCTTACGATAGAATTAAGAGACATACGCTTCATTTGTAAAATGTTGAGCAGTGTATTTGTAAAAACGGACAGCCAGAGTAAAATGCAATCTGAACTGTGGAAAATATTGCTGCATGGTATCCAGGTATAATAAATTAAGGATACTAAATAGAACATTCGAGACATCTTATAATGAACTGGAATTCTAATTATTGAGTCTAAGATAATTCTTGAAGTCGTATAAACGAATATTCTGATTGTTCAGACGTTTTTTCTATCACTCGAGACAGTATAAACATCGAAAAACCGGACCCCATCTGGACTGTCCAAAAAGTCCGGTTTTCAGGGAATTCCCGTTTTCGGGATTCCGGTTTAAAGTGGGCTTTACTATATACATTTTATATCTGCAAATTCAATTTCCCTGAGGCATTAGTTTAAAAGTCACGTTCTTAAGACGAAGGCATTGATATCACGTGACTTTGTTCAACTTGTTTGAGAAAAGTCCTTCTTACCGTGGTGTCAACTTTCCCCAACCAAACTTTTTATCTTTGTGTTCTGTATCCTGGAAATATGTATTTAAGCTTTATATTTTATTCCTACATTTCTATTTGTATTATTTGACCGAATGCAAAAAGCCATTCATTCCATTTGAGACAATCATTTCAATCAGATTCTTAAACTTTGAAAAATATGAGTTGGAAAACAACTCGCATCGAGTGTGACCAAATCATATTTAGTATGTAAGAGAAAAAGTCTTTGCTATAAGTAACAATTACATATACAAAGTCAACGGGAACCAGCATTTACAACAAAAATGCCCTACCTTTTGAGGCACGTTCATTTTAAAATCTTTCGATGCTTGACTATATTCCTGTGACAAATTCTCACCAACAACCTGATAATTAGAAAATTATTCCCCCGATATATGCACATAAAAGAAATTTGGGATAAATATCAAATACTTGAAACAAATGTACCCGAATACATCAAGTATCTTCCTTAGTTTGTGGGTAATTGTTTCCGCATAGTTATAAATATTGGCTTCGTTCAGAAGTAGCTATAAAAATGTAACAATTGTTTGTATAGACGATGTCATGACTCTCACATACATTGTATAGAATCACCATAAAGTAAACATCGTGAACTTGACTCATAATATTGAAGGATACAACTTTTAACAAGACGAGGAAAATGATTCGAACAATGTGTTTATTATCTACATTGTACATACAAAATGAATGTACCTTTAGTAAGGACTGGCAATATTCTGACAAAATAATCGACTTGAACAAAGTCGTAACATAGTTTAAAGATAGATAATAAGCATCGATTAATGCGAGCATACTTTTATGCATCAAATGATACTACAGCATATTGTGATGGCCTTGTCCGTCCGTACGTCCGTCAATACGTTCGAGATTAAGTCAAGCTGCCGCCTGGGGCATATGCGCTTATTGAACAGCTTCTTGTTTGTTGATCTTATCTTGAATGATTTTTAAATATATGTTATTGGTTTATACGTTATAATTATTTCTACGGAAAATAAAATAGAATTATTCAGTATGCTATCATATTCAAAGAGTACATAATACATACATGTAGTTTATTTCTCAGTTAAAGTGATTCAATTTAAATGTAATAGAATGCATTTTTAGTAAAAACAAAATACAAAATAAATAAAATACTTACAATTTCAGGATAAATTTTATGTGATGACATTGTGATCAGCCTGGGTATACGTCCACTATCATTAGGTTGATGTATATGTGTACAGATACATGTATATAGGTATGAAGTACAAATCTATGATTCAACATGTAATATAGGTATTATTTGTTGAAGTTGATATTTCAATTTATTAAATTATTACACGCTATATAACAATTATGACCGTTAAAGTTTCTATTTCGCTTTTGATTATTGATACCATTAATATTTTATTGTCCATATAACTATATGGCCGACAAGACAAATGTTCTATGCATCATTCCTTAGATGTCCTAAATGCTTTTATTGAGAAGTTGAATCATATGTAAACAATATCGTTAGCTATTTATCAGGGCCTAGTTTTACAGTCAGGATCGAATAGTGTTGTAAACAAATTGTTTATGGAATATCTTATTGAACTTTCAACTATAATTTAATATAGCTTAATCCTCGTTATAAAAAGCGGTCTCCATAGTAACAACCATACATAATTATAAGTGTCAGACCGTCTGATAACTTCTAGTAAACCAAGGGAGGTAATTATTCTAATACTAATACATGTATAACTCTTTTCAATAATTTTACTTGGATTATGGTAAAAATGTGTATTTCTCTATAATTTAAATTACGCTGCTTTTAATATCATCGACGTATTAATAAAGGGGATATTATACTTGTATGTAAATAAATTAACTGAATTATATTGCATTAATTATATTAATTGATAAGCGGTCTAAGTATAAAGCCAACGATTCCTGTGTCAATATTATTCCTAGAACATTCAAGTGAATCTTCTTTGACTGAATAAGTCTTGTTCTTGAAGGCCCAAATGGTATTTCGGGAAACGATTTGGCTATTTTGGTGTCCATTGTCCGCGGTATGGGCAAGTCCGCTGTATTCGGACATTTAAGGAGCGTTTTTCGTCTGTTTTGGACAGGTTTCTGTTAGCTTAAACTTTATTTCAAATTATATTTTCAAACATACACACATGGATTGTTAAAGTTACTAAAAAATATTTTAGATCGGAAAACAAGGATAACTTATATAAATTCCTCTCCATATAGAAATTTTCTTAAGATTTACTCAGGACGGACAACAGACAGATAGAGAACAAAACGGACAGACAGATGTTCTCACAAGGCACATTTTGTGAGGTTATCTCTTTTTGATAGTATTATCCACAACAACTTCAGCTTCTGACAAGTCATCGGGCAACCAGTCTAGGCCGAATAGAGCTTAAACTGGTTCCCGTTGACTTGTGTCTACAAAGCCTTTGGTTCACTGAATCGTGGAACGGGAACCAGTTTAAATAGAGCTTACCGTTCTATTACGGGAGATAACTCTGGTGAGTATAATTTAAAACACTGGTTCCCGTTGACTTCTGTGTGCAAAGCCTTTGGTGCACTGCACCATGGAACACTGCTCGTCCTCGGTTCAGTGCAGTCAGCGGGAACCAGTTTATTTTTATTGAATGATTGATCTTCCTCATTAAAATTTTGTATTTTACCGGATGATGATTCTATTAAATGCATAAATTGTAAGTACTGCTAAAAAGACAACAAATATATAATATCATCATATATTATGTATCAATTTATTTCTGATTATAAACGCTATATTACACATCACAATACTGATTATGATCTATACATGCCTACATACAAACAAAATAATAAAGTGATTTACAGAAACTTATATACAAACAAAATCTAACAATCGTAGTCTTCAAGTTTTCCAAATACAAGGTAAATGCACAATAGTCGGAATTTTCCTATGAGCCCTACTTGATAGTTGATGTAAAGATTCCAGGTCAGCAGGGACTCAGTGCGTGGGGAGATGTGCACAATGTCACTGAACACAAATCTAAGAGTGACTACGACAAAGACATGGTTGATTGGTTGAGTTATGTTAACTTCTAACAGACAGGGCTCTCATTTGACCCTTAAGATGGCATTTTGACACTTGAAAATAGCGAAATAAAGTTTCTAACTCTTGAGAATTTAAATAAACCAAAGGATCAAAATTAATTTACCATTATATTAGAAGGACATTTTATTGAACCTTTAAATAGTTATCCGCTGAATGTTACTTTTGACTCTCAACTTTAGAAGTCAAGTGAGAAACCTAAACAAATTAGATTATGATGTCCGAATATACATACGCGAGTCATTTTACATGAATATATGAATAAACCTTCTGATTTATTGCTAATTACTAATATGTACAATAAACCGGACAGAAATAATCGACAACACTGAGTGATATAACATGGTCTCTATTATTCAATATACATATTGCACATGTATTCAATTTTGAGATTCATGGTTCACCATTTAACACGTGTATCTCACTTCCATGCATATTTACAGTTTTCCTCGCTCTATGATTATGATTTCTGGTTTGAAGTTTGATTCGTATTTTCTTTAACTACAAAACGTTGAGCACAAATTGCTGCGACAAAAAACAGTATCGCTGTGAGTCCATTAACTATCACCCACCAGAGCAGGACACCCAGAGACAACCCATCTTTATCATACAATAGACAAACCCCTGCCGAGTCACACATAGAACCCGACCAGATCTTACAAGCATTATCAATAACAGAACCAATTAGGACGGGTCCAGGGATCGAACCCAACAACCGTAGTAGTATCCACCCAATACCCAGAGCCAGGGGTTGTAGTTCTTCATCTACACACCTAAAACAGAGATAATTTAGGATATATGAACTAGATTGCACCTGTATTAAATATTCAACGATGTTGACATATACAGATGCTACAAATGGTTAAGACTTTTTCAGCTTTTCAAGGTTAGTAAATAGACTTATCTATTCATTTGGTATTAGCGCATAATATTATACACTGCTGAAATCAAAATGACCTATTCTTAAAGTTTTGTGAGAAGGACTTTTGCTAATTTATTTGATATTTTACAAATGAAGCGCATATATAATGTCACTTGAATCTCTTGTACGCTCCACTTATTGCAGAATATTATGACAATCTTAGATGTTTTGTTATAAATATTTTGTTCATATTTGTATGCCTTTAAATTCTGCCTTTATATAGTTATTAAATTACATGTATTTTTACTGAAGGCCATATTGTAAATAAGTTTTATACTTTATATGTTACCTTCAAGAAATAAAGATTTTATTATTATTATTATTATTGCTTGAAATATTGAATGGTGACATATATTTATGAAATAATCAAAAATATCTAGTTGGTGATCGATTATTTATGTTGAGCAGTGTATGTAATAGAGTAATAGTAATTGGGATACTATCTATTCGGTCACTATTTAGGAGTGAAATGTCAGCTACGTGATATGATAAAATGTATGAGTGATACTTATGCTCGCAAAATATTCTTTTGCCAGTTTCGGATAGATATAGAAATACCTTACTGCCCATGAGTATTCAACAATATCTCAGACAGCTCAGGTCGGTGCAGCGTAAATGCGGGACTGTGATGTGGTTGCCCGATATTTGGCTAGTTTGTAGAAGTTGTGGCAGATCTGAGGTTATACTTCGGGCATGTATAATCTGCGGCGTCAGAATTATTAAAAGGACTGCGACGGTCATTCAATCATGCATGCAGTGATTGCACTATATATACGTAAACGATGCATTTTGGATATAATATGCGCGAAACAAAATCTATATTATTGTTTCCTAAACATCATTTGAGTCAGGGCGGCCGTCATTATTTATAACGAACATGTAATACGCATCTGATACGTAATATTCACTGGACATACTTTACCTCAGTGTGGCCATGGAACAAGGTGTTGTTGGTATTAAGGCTGCTAACATCATTATAAACAAACATGGAGCTAAGATATACACGTTCGTACAACCATCATCACATCTCCCGGGCGTGGCCTTTGTACCCATACTTGATGTTAAATTAAGACTTAATGCTACACAACTACAGTTTGTGTACGGCTCCTGAAACACAAACATTAGAATGACTGTATCCCTCAAGATCACCCTGTTCCTTTCAATGATACTAGCAATTATGATACTTTATAAACGTATGTAGACCAAAATCACAGTACATTAGCCTGACTAGGGATGCATTCAAGGTGGTATTTTTTTGCATTTTCTGTATCAGCTAATGAACGATAGGGCCCTGACTTTTTTATAACGAAATATTCAGGTCCAGTTTTTTCTTTGTTATCTTTAATGAAAAATTAACGTCAATTATCCGAATTGTGTACTGAATCAGAAACCATGGATTATCCGAAACAATGAAATATCCGAAACTACGGACTATCCGAAATATTTCGGACCCAACAATTTCGAATGATCTCGATTCTTATGTAGAACTTTTATGCTACATCATATTCATCACGGATAACCAGCACTGTGACATTGAATCATGGTTGATTCACGTTCTGGTTCATGAGTAATCATCACTAATTTATCAAAGTTTAATTGAATGATATAAGTAGCTTGAATTATGTATAAAATTGCACTGATAATGAAGCTTATGTTTATTTATCTGTTGTTTAACGGTCCATACAACATCTATGGTCATTTCAGGGCCGCCCCAGACAGAGGGGGAGAGAATATACAGGAGAACTGGGTATTTATATTCTTTATCCTTCCCGATGTATTTAGCACCGATACACACCTCACCATTTTCCTGTGATTTTCTAAACAAGATACTTGGCTCGGTTGTTGGGATTGGGACGCTGAAAAGCGCCCCTGAAATATAGGAAGGTTGAGCCTGGATGATATGAAAACTTTATAATTCCATGAAGTATACTACTCACAAAAGGTCCATTAGGCGGTACAGAACATCCAGCATGACACGCAGTATAATATAAAATATTATCATCTCCACATACAGGGCTATATGGCATATTCTCACATCCACAACCGCTGTTACACCCAACTGTATATTCATTTATAGTACTGTAAAATATGTTCATCAATTGTTTGTATTACGATCTCATTCACTAAAACGATATCATTCAATAACATGATCTCATTAAATAATATAATGATATCATTTAATAACATAATATCAACATTTAATAACAAGATATCATTTAATAACACAATATTACCATTTAATAACAAGATATCATTTAATAACACAATATTACCATTTAATAACGAGCTATCATTTAATAACAAGATATCATTCAATAACAAGATATCATTTAATATTTTTAATAATAATGATATCATTTAATAACATAATATCACCATTTAATAACAAGATATCACTTAATAACGAGATATCATTCACTCATTCAATAGCATGGTCTAATCAGATAAAATGATCTGATAATTTAGTTATGGATTTATTATGAAGTGGGAGCTTGTTCGTATTACTGTCGCATGTATGATTGTGTAGCAAGTGATACATTAACAATCATAGGGTTCTTTTCACACTAAATGTTTCCAATGTTTTGCCTAAGTTTGTTTTTAATATAAATGAATTTGTGTTGTAAATATCATAGCATACAGTACTTGAAAATTATTCGTTAATCCCCATTAATCTAATAACTGAACAATAGATTATTTATATATCTATCATGCATCAATACTGGATACAGAATCATGCTGGTTACCGAATCGAATCATACTGGTTACCGAATCATACCTTTCATTTGGATAGTTAACATATAATCCGGCCAGATTGACATTCGGACATCCTGCCATGTACGCCAAACCTACTACACCGGATATCACCATAGCAGCAGCACTCATTCTTAACATTCCAACTAGACCTAGTTTGAGCACACGAATCAAAACACCACCCAGAAACATACCAAGAGATCCAACTAATATCAAAGATCCTGGAATAAAAACGAATTGTCTAGTACGGTTTTATATATAACCTGTGCCCAACGGTACATCTCATCGTTTTTTTCCTTCTTACTAAACACCTAAGACATCAATAATTACTAGTCTTGAGAATGTAAATAGTAACCGACATATTGGATTACGTAACAAAGGTCAAATTTGCATGAAATCTTGTCCATTGTTGCAAAAAGAAATCCATTTCACAATGGAAAAACAGAAGTTGAAACCACGCGTTAAAGTAAACAATCAGGAGGTGACGCTCAAACGAGAACATCACGGGGTTTACATTTACAGTCAGATCTGTCATAGACGGTCACAATATGGAGCTAAAAAACGTTGTCAATATGCATAGTTTACCATTATATTAAGACACTTATTTGGTTCATTTTATAAATACAAAATGTATGCGCAATTTGAAAAAAAATGACAATTTTTCATTTGCAACTAATTTCATTCATATGTGGTCACTTACTCAAGTGTAACTGCATTATGTCAGTAAATATTAGAACATAACGTAAAAGATCATTACCTAGTAATATGCCAGCAGTGTCAAATCCCATATTGTACATTTCAGCTAAATATTTAAATGAAAACGCACTGATACCAAATATTATCAGTGCCTCTGAGCATCCTGCCAGTGAAATAAACACAAAGGTTGGGTTTTTGATCTGTAAGTATATTGAAAAAAAAAACATTGATATTGCATCGAAAGCTGTAATATACAGGCACACGATCAGGGTGGTGGATACTGGTGGATGAAATACAACTGTAGTTTTCAGACCGGGAAATTCGCCATGTTGTTAATACAAAGCTCACCCGGGCGGCCAGCTGTTGTGTTATCATAAACGAGAGATGGAAAGTCGCTAAATTTCTAGAGTGGTTATTACTATATGTTTAAGGTATGCCGAAATTTCTAAGAAAAAGAAAACAGTACGTTAGTACGTTAATGTCGTAAAATTAAACAAAATGAATTATCATGAGGAAGTATTAAAACTTACCAATTTCAAACAAGACTTAAAGAATGACACAAGAACATCTTGGCACAATGTTCTCAAGCTGACATGTTTATTTTCCAGTAATACTGCCTCTGTTGTTGCAGCCTTTTTATTCGCTACAAACAATATACAAGGACATACCTTGTTACAATAAACAATAACTGCAAAACATATTTTAGTAATTTGGCATCATCATTCGGTTGATACTTAATAAATAAGATCAATTTCAATTCAAAATTTAATTGGCATAAACATAAACAAGTTCTCGCCAGTCCATATTATTGTATTGCATAGCATCTTTTAACAATACAAGGAGAAAAAAAATCAAATCAAACAAATTAATAAACTTAGGTGTATATAACTATTCATCAGCGATAAACATCATCATTCAAAACCGACATTAATCATTTAGAACAAAAAGACCTCTGAATAAAGGCCACCTGTCAATAAAGGTCAAATGTTGTCTTTCTTAAGGATGGTCTTTGTTCACAGGTTTTACTGCACATAAAATCATTATCACTCATATTGTTCTCTGGTTTGAAAATGTACAAATACATTGATACGTCCATTATTATGGTCGAATCAAGATTAAACTAAAATTGTATAAAAAGGCTGAACAGAGTTCAACCTTTCAAAAGGTACATTCATTTTTATAGACACATACACATACATAATGCTATCATATTTCATATATTACAATTAAGAAAAAAGGTCCAACATTGTTTAAAGTTACACGAATTTCAATATATAATGTTCTCCTAATTTATACATTAAAGGTATATGCGTACATATATACATTGTATGTTCTAATAAGTTATACGTCCGAATAAAGGTCTACTTTTATTTAAAGGTACATGCATAGAAACATATAATATTCTCATAATTTGTACCAAAAAATGTCCACCTTTTTATATTCATACTTACATAGACCAACATACTTACATGGCATATACTTTGGGTATCCAAATAACGGTATAGCGACTGTAACAAACAATATACAGGTGAAAATAAAACCAAGCCACCATGCGCCAACCCATCTTGGATCCATAGCATTAAATTCTAAACTGCAATTAAATAAATGAATTCGTATAAAATCAATAGGATTTCGACAATCATTTATGCAACCTCACATTTTTGTTTGTATACAAGTATATGTTTGTGTATATATATTTATACGTATATTTATCGATGTATTATGTATAAGACGAAATAAATATTATGTTGTTCATAATAAACGAATTTCAAAAATTCACTTTCAATACAAAGAAATTCACCGTCTTAACGTGAGCTTCAATTTATTGTTCTAGATAATTATGATACATTTACTTATTCATCTGTACTTTAATGTCCCATTCAACAACTATAGTAACTCCAGGCCCGCCCCAGAGAGACGGTACGAAGAGAAGATACACGAGGACCGGGCATTTATATTCCTACTCATAATTCGAAAATTATTTCCTGGTTCTTTATCATGCCCGGTGTAAAACACGACCAGCTCTTTATCCTGTGATTTTCAGGACGCAGCAATTGGTTCCATAGTTGGGATGGACACGCTGAAAGGGCGTTCCTAAGAAATTCTGAAGGAAGAGCTGAGATTCGAAACCAAGAATCTCGTTCAGTAGTCCAGCGCGTTACAACTAAACCACCGATCATACATTTACTAAGCTAGCCTGAAGAAGAAGAACAACAACAACAATACAAACGGTTCTACCAGCAACCCTCGGTAATAATGTGTTACCTGTCCTGGTCGATTCTGTCAAATTCCACGAATACATTTTGCAGAATTTGTCCTCCCACGAAGAAACCAGCCGCCACACCGATAGCCGTAACTGCATAACATATACCTGATAAAAACACATCGATATCTTATACCTGATAAAAACACTTCGATATCTTATACCTGATAAAAACACATCGATATCTTATACCTGATAAAAACACATCGATATCTTATACCTGATAAAAATATAACAATATCTTATACCTGATAAAAATATAACAATATCTCATACCTGATAAAACTATAGCAATATCTTATACCTGATAAAAACACATCGATATCTTATACCTGATAAAAATATAACAATATCTTATACCTGATAAAAACACATCGATATCTTATACCTGATAAAAATATAACAATATCTTATACCTGATAAAAACACATCGATATCTTATACCTGATAAAAACACATCGATATCTTATACCTGATAAAAACACATCGATATCTTATACCTGATAAAAATATAACAATATCTTATACCTGATAAAAACACATCGATATCTTATACCTGATAAAAATATAACAATATCTTATACCTGATAAAAACACATCGATATCTTATACCTGATAAAAATATAACAATATCTTATACCTGATAAAAACACATCGATATCTTATACCTGATAAAAATATAACACTATCTTATACTTGATATAGATATAACAATATTTTATACTTGATAGAAATATACCAATAATATTCCTGATTAAAACATAACAATACCATATGCCTGATAAAACATAACTACCATATATACCATATATCATTATACCTTCTAGCCACTCATCGGGTATATTTATCGTATATTATCGGGTATGTTTTCCTCATCCTTTTACACCATGAAAGACGCTTATTTTGCTTTTCACAAATGCAGAAAAAATAGATACACTGAAGTATTGTTCCCTACCCCCCCCCCCCCCCACCCCGGACACACTATTGTTATATACATAACCATAAATATTAAGTAAATTTTGGTACAGTTAAGTAATCCTTCGGATTCCCATTACAAACACGTACTACAGAAATTGTTCATCCATACCTACATAAATCGCTGCGACTTCAGGGTTAGAGTTCTCGTTTAGATACACTGTACCAAGGGTAAACATTGGTGTAAATCCTACACCGTGAACAATTTGTGCCAGCATGAATACCCCCACCCACTTCTCTCCATCACTTCCACACGGAGGTGGACCGCCAGGACCCGTACCCCCACACGTGTCTGTGGGTCCTGCATCTCCCACAGCATCTGTCAGATAAAGTATAATACAGTAAATCCCCTGAAAATCACAATTCCCTGAAACCGAACGATTTTTTAAGTCCCATGTTTTCGGAATTTATCAAAGTTCTCTTATCAATCCGAAATTTTCAGAAAGCTGGACTTTAAGCCCAGTCTGGAAGGGGTCCGGGTTCCAGGGGTTTTACAGTATTAACTTTAATGATAATAAAGACATCAATGATAAAAACATTATTATTTACTTCATGTTAGACAAGGCAAGAAAATTAGTCACGTATAGATGGTAATGAGGTCATAATTGGTAATCACGTACTCGGACAATCGTCCGATCGGTTAGTCGAAACAAATAGGCCTTGAAATGCAACCATTTTTACTTATACTTAGAAGACCATAATCTCAAATATAATTCATTTTGATTCAATAATATTAAATACATATTTCTCATTAGGGTGTAAAGGTCATGTGATCAGACAGAGCCCACTAGACAATCACAACAGAGTGGCAATTAGTCTAATTATTTTGAAATGCTATATCACGACGTATTTAACCAACATTACTATCATCTCCACTATGCTTTGTGCTCTGATCATTTGACATTGGTCCATGAGCTATATGTAAGCTAGGTTGTAAGTTTCAATGATTATTCTATAATTATGTAACTCATTTATTTTATCTATCTGTTGTTTAACGACCCATTCAACAATTATGGTAATTTCAGAGTCGCACTAGAGAGAGGGGATATAAGATACAGAAGAACCAGGCATTTACTGAGTACATGTATATCCTTACTCTTTTCGAGGATAATGCTACACGTTTTATGATACAGAACGATATGTTGTTCGCTGACTTACCATTGAACTGGTATCTTTCGACCATGTGTGGTATGATAAATATGAAAGAACCAAGACTCATACAAACTGAACCAGAAGCAATCCATGTTATTTTGTTATAACGACCACCAATATAGCTAACAAACAGAACCAACACTATCGCTCCTGTAATAGAATGAATGAAGTTTACAATCAAATCAACATACCCTAAATATGGTCTTAACATCGTGGCGAAGTTTTACTGTACATGGTAGTGAGGTATTTCAAATCAGTCTGTTGTTTACCGTCCTATTCGACAGTTATGATCATTTCAAAGCTGGAATAGCTTTTCCTGGTTCTTTATCATTCCTGGCGTAAAACACTGATACACACCTCATTCGATTCTTGTGACTTTCTCAACACAGTACTTGGCTTGGTAGTTGGGATGAGGACACTGAAAAAAAGCATCCCTGATATACTGAAAGGCGAGCCAAGATTCGAACCGACGATTTTCGTTTAGTAGTCCAGCACATTACCACTAGACCACCGATCACACCCTGTACCAGAGTTACTTACCTATGTCTTGTGAAGCTGGTATTAGTGAAGATTTAGCGCTCGTTAGTTTAAATTGTCTCTCAATGCTTGGAATACCAGCATTAGCAATACCATTGATAGCAAATCCTTCCAAGAAACACACCAATGATAACCACAGCACTAACCATCCTATCTTGTTCAGAAATTGTATACATCTATAAATAAACATGTATGAACAAATACATAGGTATACTTATACAACATGTGGTACTATTTTTCAACGCGGATGGATGAGGCGTTACTGTTTTGTAACTACAAAGAAGGGGTGTATAGCTACAGGAACTTCGTTCCTAAAAACTGTTTAAAGGCGCATTAAAGCACAATAGCATGCCCTTTTTTGGTCAAGCTCTAAGAGAGGTAAATGACTGATCATTAATAGAAATACATTGTATATGTTTTATATATGAACTACAAATGCTGATTCAGTAGGAAACGGTTACACTTGTGATTGTTTAATTAAGGGCGGGAGAAATTGATATAAGGAATAGTAAATATAATTATAAAGGGGCAATATGGAACAGAAGTGTATATAGATTTGTACTTACTTTGGTCGACAAGATCTGAATCCATACCGTGTCTCTATTTTCATTAAAGAATTATCAGTCTTCTCCGGTATCTGTCATTGAATAAAACATAATAAAAAATGTATATATTTATTTTCAAACATAAGGCATAAAGCCCAACGGTTTAAAATACATGTAAAAGTATACATTATATTTTTTTATTATATACATTGTACAATGAACGAAACTTACTATGGATTTTCTAGATAACTATTTTAAATGATAATAAACTGTAATGGCGGATCTTAAATGATGGCGTTTGTGATAAAAAAGACCATATTCCGATGAGCAGAAAAGTTTCAGACCAGACAATTAGGACGTTATCATAATTTAAAACACTCATGAGTATACACGAAAAGTTGTTTTATTTCTGTTATGTATACGTATGCAGAAATTACATATGTCTACCAAGTACCTCATATACAATAATCAATACTTTGCAAACAATGTAGGTTTGCATGGATTGAACTGATTTTATTTACTTGTCACTCACAGCCGGATACAAACCTTAGATACATTATCATTCTCATTGGTGCTTTCAATTCTGACGTCACAGTGAACGTCGTCTGCTGACGCTTGATATGCGGGATTTGTCTCAGCTTTGAAAGAATTCTGTAAAAAGATTATATAACTATCATAGATGAAATTTGAACCGTTTGAAATGTTATATATATTCCTCGCCGCTTATAGAACTATGTGACAAATACCTTTAAGGGAATGAACCAAAATATATACAGAACACAAGTAAAGCTCCCCCACGCCCATTAACCCCTCCCAATTTGTTATACAAAATAATCGGTAGTTTTGCGTTAAGTCATATTTTCCCAAAGGCAGTAGTGCCTGTGATGGAAAATTGTAATACATTCTGTATAAAGTGTACAGGGAGTTATCACCGAAATCAAATTTGAGATAGAAGGAGGAAGGGGGCTAAAGTTCTTGATATATAGCAAAATAAACATGATATCTATCATATCATATAGCCAAAATGTCGTAATTATAAGTGGATGGAAGTAAAAAATCTGATACTAGTAAGCATATCAGGGATGTAGTTGAAGGATATACTTAAAAAGGGGCGACGTGGATGGACCTACTAGAAAATCAGAGGCGTAGTGGTTGGAAGTACTAAATATGTAACTTGGCTCTTTCGAGTCTTTTCGCTTTCAGTATTGCAAAACACGCGTTTACATTGTTGTATTTAGAAATTGACGACATATTCAGTACGTCCAAAGGTCAGATGTCAAGTAATAAGCATGCACATTGATATACATGGATCATATGAAATGACAGATATCGGCCGTATTGCTGTTAAAGTACATGTTATTTAAGTACTTATAGTTGATTATACATATTAATATGCACTTGACCGTACGGAACGTGATAAATGTCACTTTGTCCTGCATGTGGTCCCGTCGGGCTCTCGCTTACATCACGTTTAATTTGACGAAAAGGGGGAACAAAATTAATGGAATGCATAAAACATGCATGAATACGGCAGGGTCAATATTAAATGTCTTAAAATGCAGAACAAATGGACCAACATGTGATCTTTCATTACACTACTGACATCATTATCAGTTCGGTAATATGTGTCGAAATTAATTAAGTCAAATCATATTAAAACATGAAATATAACTAACATTAAATACCTAAGCAGTCAAAGTCTATCAAATGGGGAAGTTCTTTTTAAAGTAGTCTGTATATAGATAAACAATTGAAGAAGAATTCTGAAGTCAGCACGTTTGTAAGAAGATTTGATACTGGACGGGAATTGGAGTGTGAACTGTTACACTAACCGTTGTACTTAATGTTCCGGTACTCTATATGTCGACCCTGGGGCAGTAGTAATTGTACAGATGCATAACCAGTATGTAACTGCTAGACAAAACTAATGGGTCTGATTCACGGTTAGAGAATGATTCAGCATTCAGGTACGTTGATAAATCGTTTTATTGACATCCACAAAATTAAAGCTAAAGTTAACACTATTTTGTGACGACATTGACCCAGGTTAACAGCATCATATATGGGTCAGCTTTTCACAATAATGAATAAAAAGCGTCAAACGGGCATAATATTAAATCTACATTTGAAATCTGCCTGATCACCGCGTTCAAAAATGTAACATTAACTGATATATTTTAGTCACGTGACAATAACTCTCTTATTGAAAGTGGGAAAAGATAAGTCATATTAGCAATCCAATGAGAAAATACAAAAAGTGAATTTTAAGTGAACACTTTTGCCATGCACTACCATATCTTTGTACACGATGTTTTCTATAATAGGAAAGTTCTAAAAATCAAGAAAATATCATCAGTCCCAATTCTGATTTCAAATACTTGAAAAATGGAGCAGCAAGTAAAAATTATACAATTTAAAAAGAAAAAATAACCAAATTAATATTTGGTCGCACACCGTACGGATATTTTAGTAGTTTCTGTATCATAACTGTTCGACATTGAATAATTAATCAATTGGTATTCGGTCGGCCGTAGACTGATCACGACCTAGTTGGATTTGCAAGTTTATGGTTAATTGACCAAACTTAAAGTCGGATAGTTTGCTATTTTCTTTCCATCTTCTTAGCATTCCAAACAAAAGCGTACTTCGAATTTTGCCGTTAAGGACTTGAAGATCGGAGTCATTAAGAAGAAGTGAGGTTTGAGAATCGTATACACAAATATTAATTCCTTGCTTTGAAAGGAATTTCCATAATTTTTCCGTCACACCGGACTCGCGTCCTAACTCAGTCCTCACCTGTCAAATTGAGGGGGAGGCTGATGGTCGCATTGAGAACGCAAATGACTTTTTCCTTTTTTCTAAAATAAATTCAGATTTTGTTCATGCACCCGATACACCGGGGTCGTGTTCTTTGCGATCTGTGCATGAACAGTGCTTCCCTAATGTGACCATACTGCGTCCTTGGAGTATCTGTTGAGTATGTACTGCATCCCTATGACGTCCTTCGAGTTCCTACCGCGTTGCAACGGCGACCATGGCGACCTCAGGGTCCTGAGTCAGGACGCCGAGCCTCGGCCTTTATACTTTGAACATGTCCAAAGTAAATGCCGTCGCTCAGCGTCCTTGGAGTCCCAGTGGCGTTCTCTTGCATTCTCCAGTGCGTACCTGCCGCGTCCTGGGTCGCCGTATGAACACAGGAAGGACGCGAGTCCGGTGTGACGGGGGTATAAATCAGCTTCAAGATTTCTGCCTGAATGGCCAAAACTACATTCTATACCCGGTCATATGCAGAGATTTAACTTCCAAATACATATTGATTGATATCCAGAAGAAATTCTCAATTTTAAAAGTTTTATGAAACCGGTATCAGTATTTCAAACAATATAAATAAATTAATACACTTTATTTTAAAAAGATGAATAAAACATCGTTATACCTCATATATCGTGTCCGACATTTTGAATTACGCAGTTAACTATATCCTATCATTCCGATATGTCCAATGTTAAAACTGTACTACATGTATCATTCTTTGTTGATATGGTTGAAGAACGAAAGTAGAAAACAGCTTTCACCTGTCTACTCAAGCTTGAACGTCTCTTCATGTCGTTTCAAACCAACTTTGCCTAACATTAATTCAGAAAAGTATCAAGTTATTGTCAGTGCCGGTTAATATTACGCGACAAGTTGTAAATCAAAACAAAACAGTTAAAAGATCGCCGAATTTGTGTTAGATAATAAGTTCATTATATGCATAATCTGAATCGCCAATATACTTAAAAGACACTTCAGTACGGAATGTCAATGCATGTACTTTCCAGGTGTTTATCTGTTGTTTAACTGCCCATTCGACAGCTAAAGTCATGTCAGAGACGCCCCCCCCCCCCCTCCCCCGAGAGAGGGAAGATACCATACAGGAGAACCGGACATCTATATTCCTATTTCTTTTCGTGATAGATGTTGTTTTTAAGCGTATTGTATTTTGATTATTTAAACAGAAACTAGTCTATCGATAACCCTGCCAGTTTTATAATCCCATACAGTCGGGATTACTGGTCCATAAGTCACATGCCTCGCATTCCTGGTTCAATGCCTTAAGTTTTTTTCTGATTAATCGTCTGAGAAAACTCCCATGTCCCTTAAACTTAACTACATTTGTTACATGATAACAACTGCACATGAAGCTTGTTTAATTTTGAAGTCATTTATTTAGCTTTCTCTTATCAGTCAAAATGTTATATAGTTAGAAAGCTGTAGACAGGTCACTTATCTGTAGTATTCAGGGATAATTCTGTTGGTGTACACGTGGAAGAAAATGTTCAGTTATAACGTTTATCATAAATTATTTTTTGTTATTCTGCTAGGATCGTCGTATGTTTTGTTACGATATTTTATGATATGTGTGTTATTCTATGTGCTGGTTAGACTGATACACGTGTTGGTTGATCGTTATGTTGTACAACCTGTAGATGTTAGCGGACGTGCTGTGTTTATTACAGGATGTGATACTGGTATGTACGGTCAAGCATACATATACATGTACTTACAAGAAAAAGAAACTGAGCACTTCGATATGTTAAGTATTGGGTATAAATGGATGCAATATGTGAAGAATTATCATAGTTACGATACCAGTTGAGATCGTAATTAACTCAATCACGCATTATTTAAGTAAGTAAAATAAGACACTAAAATGTAAAAATCCCTTAAGTATAACGGCGTCGTGGAAAATGGAGGGAACACCTATTTATTTTTGTTACTTTTTCTAATTAATACGTTCTTTTTGTGATTGAGCAAGAATGTTCGCATACAATTAATTAATAACCCTTTTTCGAATCATGTGTACTATACTAGGTTTGCTGAAATAATTATCTGTGAAACATTAAACTGTCCACTGATTACCATGGTTCAAGGGGCAGTCGTAGTGGTGAAATACAAAGGTTATCTAAATGTCTGTCACGTGTTTGGCAGTGTCTGTATTACCTTTATAGTTAAAAATTATTTGTTGAATTCTCATTTTTATCTTTCATGTATATACATGTACTAGTAGTACAACTGTATATACATTGCTTGTAGTCAGTATAAACTATCTTTGATCATGACAACCTAGATTAACCATAAGTTTAATTTAATTCATATTGGTCTATGTAAAAGATTTTTACATCAAAACCACTGTCTACTGTATGGAAGCCTATTGAAAAGTATTCTAACGAGCCCTTACTTACCTTTCCACACGGAACCGGCAACTAGAAAATTGACATAGTTGTAAAATTTCACGGAATGGTATGACCTGCCGCGACTGTGAATCGATCCCGAATCGGCGAGTTACAAATCCAGCGCCCTTAGTTACCACTGTATCACGACCGCGGCTTTCTCTGTAATTAAGTATTCAAGTAGCTTGATAAATTATGTTTCAGGTCTAGGGAATCGTTTTGCTCGTCATTTGGATGATCTCGGATTTGTTGTATTCGCCGGATGTTTAAACACAAAGAGCCCTGGTGCACTCAGTCTAGTAAAAGAAGGTTCACGGAGAATACGTGTCATTGAATTTAATGCAACCAATGATGACAGTGTTAAACATGCTCTAGATGTAGTAAAGAAACAACTTCCAAGGAAAGGTAGTATAATTTATATGTAGTCAAACATCATATGAACCACGATTTGGAAAGACAAAATGTGGCCTTTATTGACAGGTGGCCTTTATTGGAAAGATATTTTATAAAAATGGTCTTTATTTACAGGGTGGCTTTATTTGTTGGTGGTCGCTAACATAGGTTTAACTGTAATTAAATTATCATTAGTACATGTACATGGTTTAATAGGAAAGTAGACAGCAGGCGTGTTCACGGGACGTTCCAAATGATTCGAGTGGTGGAATTTAAATCTGCTTAGTGTAAAGTCCAAGAAAAAGCACAAAAAGAGTCAACAATTATGACATGTCGTAAAAAACTGAGTTCAGAATATTGAGAGCAACTATGAATGTTAAATACTTCAAGATATTTATCACTAACTAAAATGATGCTGTATCACCATCTTGTATGTAAACGAGTGTTACGTTTTATTTGTTTGCTATAATATGTTCATAAAACATTCTTGAATTTTGTTTTCATTAGGATTATGGGGAGTGATAAATAACGCTGGTATGGACATGCTTGGAGATGTTGAGCTCTCACCGATATCTCTATATGAAAAAGGATTTAATCTAAACTTGTATGGTTATATAAGGGTTTTAAAATGTTTTCTACCACTGATCAGAGAATCAAAGGGTAAATATTCCTCTTAAGAATAAACATTAAAAGTTTAAGATTTGATAAAATGAAACATTTACAGGTATCATAACATTTAACTAGCTACGGTACAGTAGCATTACCTTCTAGGATATTGTAAAGCTACATTCTAAGATATTATAACATTAAATGTTTGTACATGTATATCGTAACGTTTCATGTTAGGGTATTATAGCATTACATTTTAGAATATTGTAACATTACATTTTAGAATATTGTAACATTACATTTTAGAATATTGTAACAGTACGTGTTAGTATATTGTAACTTTTCATGCTGGAGTACTGTTACATGCATACTCAGATACTGTAACATTTCATGCTGGAGTACTGTTACATGCATACTCAGATACTGTAACATTTCATTTCTGATGATTGAATCAAAATGAACAGACTAGGTTGGTGTAACGATAATTAGATTGTTGATCGTTAAATCCCATCTCGGTCGATCCTTAACAGAACATTCATGTGAAAATTGGAATCAATCTCTGGTATTTAACGCCGGATGTAAGGGTCATTCCTCGACTTTTCCCAATTTGACGACGGAGGAAATCCCCAGTGTGTACAAATGAATTGAACCACCGACGTTCTGTAAGCTGCTAGCTGAACAAATTCTTCACATGTGTTTTTTAGCCCCGAGTGGGATTCTGACTCACTGCGACGAGCGGCTGATGATTACTATAGTCAGATACCATAACTAATCTACCAAGGAGGCCCCTCTTTACATACGTGATATGCTTGTCAATTGAACTCATGATTATAATACCTTAGTACCTATGTTTGTCGGACATCAAATATCATGAAAGTATACGTGCATGTTCGCAATCGATGTAGCATCAAATTTTGTAGAGCGTAATGTATGCCTTTCATGCAATGTACTTGTATGAATATATTCTCCTCCAGGTAGAGTTATAAATATGTCTAGTGTAAGAGGAAGACTCGTTGAACCAGATCAGTCCAACTACAGTACAACTAAACACGCAATAGAAACATTGTCAGACTCATTGAGATTAGAAATGCAGAAGTTTGGTGTTAAAGTCAGTATAATAGAACCAGGAAACTTTGGCAATGCTACAGCAATAGGCTCATCTCCTGTCGTAAGTTTGGAAAATACATGGTGAATTTATTTGTGTGAAGTTGGCAAAGCAATCGACATACGACATTCAATGTCTAGCTAGACAACCAACATTAACAAGAGATTGGCAACTTTTCATTGTTCTATCTTGTCCAAACGGTCCTTTCATCGAATGTAGAGATGATTGTTGATTGTCTAGCTAGACACTGGATGTCGAATGTCGTCGATTGGCGATTGCTTTGCCAACTTCACACACAAGATTGACTTTTGTTGGTACGAACAATAAAGTTATTACCGTATTTCAAGAAACGCTCAGCTTTCATAAAATCTGCATACCGAACAGCTTCCATTGACCTTGCTTCCGCCTAAGAATATAGTTCCAATATTTCAATTCAATGGCTAAATACAAATTCAAATATTACGTATATATAAGTCAAAATCATATGGCTATGCAATATCGTAAACGATCAATACAAATCAGTCGTAAAATATCTAAACAATCCTCTCCCTCGGATTACTACAATTATAATTACTGTCAGTACACACATTTCAAGGAAGGATGACGTCATAATTCTCGTGCTGTATATGCTAATTTAGTCTGGTTCCTAGCTTCCATTGTAAACGTATAGAAGTCATCATTGAATTCATGGACGATGCGATGATAATTGTGAGTCAACCAGATATTTAAAAAAGTGATTCATCGGGAAGTTTTAATCGATTTATTTAATGCTTATAACGTTCAACTTTTTATTCGAGCATGTCTTCATGTATGATATATTACATTGTGCATAAGTTGAGCATTCAAAGAGGCAGTTAATGTAGACTATATAATATTATGTTAATTGCTGAACTACTTTTGGTGATCAGATGGGAAACATAAATCGAAGAAATGAAAGCACATGGAACGGGAACAACTGTAACAACTGCATAGCGGGTGTAGTAAAGCGTTCGTAGTACTTATGTCTGTATCAAAATTCATGCGCGAACTATCGTTCGTTTTCCAAAACTCACCCTACATAGAAATCAACTTTTGACTGCTTTGTAGTTCCGAACAACAGCAGAACCTTCAGAGCTTTGATTATTTACGGCACCATCTTCACCGCCAGCTTATATTATTCATGCAACTACATATGTGTACGTATTGTGTACAACGGCTGCGACACTTTTGAATTATTTATCTTCATTTAACTACTGTTCGGTATCTAATGTCGGGATATAAGATACAGGAGAACCGGGTATTTGTATCTCTACTCTTTCCAACAGTTTAATACATGTATAAACTTTTCTGTTTTTTGTAAGATTGAACGTTATAAGAAGGATATTGATGAGATGTGGGAGGCAGCAAGAGAAGAAGTACGACAAGCGTATTCTATGCGATATATGGAATCTAAATTATTCAAACCAGTGGGAGGATGGCCGCCTAAAGCAGATAGTTCCGTGGTAGCTAAAGCTGTAGGACACGCCTTGTGTAGTGGGCTTCCAAAACACCGATATCTGATTCAAGGAAAAGGTTCAGTTGTCTTCTTTGCTGACGAATTCGTGGTAAGTATACCTTTGTATCTTGAATTCTGCCTTGATGTGGCTTACAGAAAGCTTTATTACTTGTTTAATCTCTAATGGTGAATAGGTGGTCTAATGGTGGATAGGTGGTCTAATGATGGATAGGTGGTCTAATGGTGACGCGCTGGACTACATATCGGAAGGTCGTTGGTTCGAATCTGAACTCCACCTTCCGTTATTCCAAGGACGTTTTTTTTCATTGTCCTCTTACCAATTACCGAGCTAAATACCACGGGAAACGGGCGACGCGTGTTTCGGTGCTTTACACCAGGTACGATAAAGAACCAGGAAAAAAACTATTCGAAAAGACTAGGGATATAAATGCCAGATTTTCCTGTATCTTCTGTCCCCTCTGCCTGGGGGCGGCCCTGAAATGACCATAGTTGTACTAAGTTTGTATAACGTATGTATCAGCCTGGACATTTCATCTGGACATTTAATAAATTGAAAAAAACAACAGAATCATCATTCTGCATTCACCATCGCGTGTTGTTGTATGTGCAAGATAGACATTAATGTATACGTGTGCAGTCAGTCCTGTACTATCCGTGACCACCGAAGAAAAGTCACTCTTTTAAAGTATGCCATTCTTTTTAAAACATCACTGATTATTTAGAACAAAATTATATCCGAATAAAGGTCCATAAAGACCACATTTTGTCCTTACCACGGGTGACCTGTGTTCCCAGGTTTGACTGTATATATAAGTACGTATTATGTGAACTGTGATGTATGTGCATACGACTATCTTCAGGTTATTTCGTGGATACATAACATGATACCAACATGGATTACAGACAAACTAATCATTGCCTGGAAAGGATTGAATAAAGATGATTGGAAATAATGATCCTTCAGCTGGAACTATTTTTTTGCCAGATTTTGTGTCATTTTATCAAGAAATTTGAATCTTTCTCATCAAAATCTTAACCATCAACTGATCATGACATTTTTGGAAAGTGATTACATGTTACTGAATAATCATCCAGCTATGTACCTTCCTAGGACTCCATAACAGCTTAGTTAAAGGATTGCTGCGAAAAGAAAATAAGTCTCAACTAAACAGTGTGAACATATAGACGTACCGATATATTTCTGTGAACATATAGACGTACCTGTATATTTCTTCTATAAGTGTGTTGGATCTAAATATATTTCAGATCATTTTATTGTAACCACATGGAAAGAGTCATGTAGCTAAATAAGTACATGTCGGTAAAATACCTGACTTATTCAAATGCGTAGAATTAAACCCACGTATCCGCTGTTAGCCAATGAAATAGAGCGCCTATGTGTTGCTGTTTTGCATATCTTGTTTCCGTAAATAGTTCTACTTTCGGTTTTCGTTAGATGGGTCAGTAATTTCTCTACATGTATGCATGCGTTTGCAATCAACTAGCATCGATATATGTGTTTTGTGCATTTTTTGACATTATCTTGATATTACAGGGCGAATTATTGTCTAATTGCACTGATTTATACTTTACATAAATGGCGATGTATACATCGAGTTCATGTCGGGTAACCTGCGAAGGTCGAATGTTTAAACTACGGCTTACGAATAATATTTCGAGTAGCTAAATATGAACGTAAAATACTGGATATGGGCTTAAAATGATAGTTAAAGAGCTTTTTGTTTGCAAGGTTATTAGAATTACGTGACCACGTCTGAATCTCGTGCAAAATCGGGTTAACTAGAGGCCTTATTTTTTTAATCATATATATCATTGTTCCAGGGTCTTTTTTATCTAAAAGTGACCCAGATTGTTTCTAATGCGGTTATGTACTGTTGTGTTAAAAATCGGTAGTATTAAAGTTTATATTTGATGTTACTAATGCGATGTTCACTTGTCTGTGGATAACAAAGATTGCTTAATGCAATTTTATTTATTGTCTTAATCTAATACGCTGTTAACCTTTCCAATGATTTATTTCCTTTTAAATAAAGCGCGTATTTCCTTTTTCAGTGTCAAACACATATCATTATGCCCTGCACTATAATGTTAAGATGGTCCGTTAGAGTAAATTTTAAAAGTATTTGCATGGGTACGAACGATATGGGTACATAATTGTTTCTCTTTTTTGCTTCGTATGGAAAAAATCACGTTCCGACAGTACTTTCAGTACTTTATTCTCAAGATAGGTCAGAACGCAGGGAAGAAGTAGGTACAATGTTTATGTTCTGACGTGTATTACATTATGTGTATCTAATAGTCCTATTTATTTTGACGGATGAAACTATTTTGTTGCTAGATGTGAATTAATCTCATTAAAATTAACTTAGGTATTTTCACGGGACAGATAAATAAACACGCAGGGTGGTCGCAAGTATATGCATTAAGTTGATTAGATAAGACAATCAAGACCATGTGTTTGCAGTTTGTTGTATTATATTCGTGTGACGCTCTGTGACAAAAAAAGTTCTTCATTCCTGGACGTGAAATACGTGATTTGTCAGTTAATGTCTTTCTTTTAGTCATAGGGAGGAGGCTTGTTTGTTGAAGGGATATTGTATACTGGTTAATCAGGCCTAAAATGGTCACACGGACCAAATCGCATTTGTCTCCGCTCCGCTTTCCTATCGTAATCAGTGACAAGTTTTTTTTTATTATATTGCTTTCTTATCTTAATTGAATATAAAACTGGTGTTCTAAATTCTTACTTTCAAAGAAAGACATAGTACACACTGCGTATACGGAATACTTAGACGGTTAGAATGCATATTTGGGCGTTCTTCGTAATAAATAAACTGTAGTCTCTATCTCGCTCCTTATAGCTATTCTTATTTACGTAGAACATCCAAATATGCACTCTAACTTACACTTAGAATCAGAACAAGACAAAGGAACCCACATACTACGTCTATACTAATCAGTTACACGCTAATTGAGTTTGTTATACAGCCATCTAGTCATTATATGGATAAATGAACTGTGTGAAGAAACTTTTTTTAATAAACTGTAATGGCTTCAAAAATTATTTTGCATGAAAACACGAGGCTAACACTAATGGATGATTCTAATTCATTTGTATATCATGAGTGTATACCAGTAACAAGTTCTTTGTAGCTGTTGTAAAACAAAAGAAAGTTTGTAAAAGTTGTACATCTTATGAATAACACTGAGATAGATAATGCTTGAGTAACAAAGTAATACTAAAATAATAATGCCCAAATCTTTTAAAAAAGTAAAAAAAGACAAGTCAGTATTTCGCCTTGAATCACAACCTGCCATGTGAATAACCAAGCTACACAAGTTGATTTGATGAGATCTTTGTTTTTCTCACATCATAACAAATTGCCTCTTTCGGATTGCTCTTTCTCAATGGCTTCAAACAATGACCTAAAGTTTCCTACACCGAATCCCTGAAAATGGGAAAAGAGAAACGGCATTTTTTTAAATGTCGATATCTAATGTTACCGCTTGACTTAGATTCATCGTATACATGGTTTACAAAATGTGCACGTCTACTGTTTCGTTTTAGACACTATTCAAATTATATCACATTGTGTCAGACTATATTCTTAGAAAATTACATGAAGTTCTAGGCGATGGACCTTGATAACAAATTAATGTCATATATATGTTTGTATTTATCAATACGGACAGGCGTGTTTCACTTGTTTCCGCCCCCCCCCCCAAAATACTACAAGTATCAAACGAACTGCAATATGAATACATGTATCAGTGTGGATACCCACATGGGTAGTGCGGGAAGCACTTTTTGCTCGAAGACATGAGAAAGGAAGCTCTACTTTATTCCGATTTCAATTTACCTGACACAGCGGAAAATGTGTATATTCCACGTGTAGCAGTCATTTCTTTATATTCTGTACAGTATTCTGTACAATTCACGCCCAATGCTTTGGGTACAGGGGAAAGTCAGTGAAATTTTCATTTGGCGCGAATGAATACCATGAAATGACAACTAAATGAGGAACATACACATTTTTTCGCTAAGCAAATGCTATGTGACGTGAAAATTGAAATCGGAACAGAATACTTCTCCCGGCTTCGTGCAAAAAAGTGCCTCCCGCATTACCCATTTGTGACGACAAAAGTCACGTAGGTGATCCACACTGTGTATTGTATGGTACTAGGAATTATAGGAATTATATTTTTACTAAAACATAGAGCAATTTCTATCTTCTTTTAAACAATGTAGAATATCAAGCATGATATAATTATTGGATATGGAATGATTGCCGTCCGTGTCCCATACCGTGTGGTTGTTTTTGCGTTGAATGATTTCTAAGAACAGTGTTGGTCGATCCTGCAAGGGTTTTGTGAAGATCTGAAGTAAGTAACCCTCATCATCGTAGTCAACAAGAATGTGTAACTTTTCCAACTGAAATTAGTTGATTCTTAGTTAAGCTTTATCTAACTCCCAACATATTCCTAGACAACTTTTGACAATGACATAGCCAGAGACAAATTTCAGCCCTGGTACTCTAGGGAGGTCAAGGGCCACTCTTTGGAAGTTCGGGGGAATGTCCCCAACGGAAAATCATTTTTACCTAAAACGTCTCTGCTACATTTCGGAGGCCATATAAACAATATTTTTACTAAAAATTATCAGAATCATGGACGTCTTATATTGCAGTTTTGCAACAATAAAGTTATATTTTTACCATACATCATGTATGAATATTCTTTGCTGAAATCTACAACAAATGAAAGGATCGAGAAACCTGATGCTCAGAGTATAGAACAAGGGTTATATACATTTTTAATGCGTTCTATTCATTAAAACATCGAATGTATGTTTGTAAGATGGAAATGATTGAATTTTTTTATATTGTTCTGCAAATTTTAGCCGTGGCAACTGTCTCGACGTGACTCAGCGTGGCTATGACGCTGAAACAGATACTACTTGGCAGTTTGGCAATGAAATGCAAAAGAACGCATTGATTTCTGATTTAAAAGCAACATTATTTCCTTTAATTACCGTCTCAATATGTAATATTAAACTCTTTATTAATGGTTTAATGATGCCATCTATAAGAAATTCAATTACCATGGTCAAATCTTCGGTGACTTTCACCTTTGACACTTTGAGCCTCTCTTTCAAACTGGCGTAATATGTTTCAGGGATGGTAAGAAATGCCTGCCCTCTTGCACGAAGGGATATCACCTGTAAATAATCTTTCTAGTTGTAAAACATACGGACAATTCCTATTCTTTATTATGGTTTCAATCAAAGTTGGCACACCAAACTATCTTATAGATTCATGACTAGTATATATTCATTTGGTTTCGTGTTAAATTTCGATAAACCAAGTCTGTACAAGACTGCTTGCCGAGAAGTCATGGGAACGAATGTCGAAGAAATGGAGTTCAAGGGTTACAAAGTCGAAGGAACAAATGTAGAGGGAACAAAAGTCGAAGGAACAAAATGAATGTCGAGGGAGCAAAAGTCGAAGGAACAAATGCCGAGGGAATGGATGTCGAGGGAATGGATGTCGAGGGAATGGATGTCGAGGGAATGAATGTCGAGGGAATGAGTGTCGAGGAGATGGATGTCGAGGGAATGGATGTCGAGGGAATGGATGTCGAGGGAATGTTTGTCGAGGGAATGGATGTCGAGGGAATGGATGTCGAGGGAATGAGTGTCGAGGGAATGTTTGTCGAGGGAATGTTTATCGAGGGAATGGATATCGAGGGAATGGATGTCGAGGGAATGAATGTCGAGAGAATGAGTGTCGAGGAGATGGATGTCGAGGGAATGTTTGTCGAGGGAATGGGTGTCGAGGGAATGGATGTCGATGAATGAGTGTCGAGGTAACGAAGGTCGAGGGAACGATATAAGAGCGATGTTTTTTTGTGACGCTTTGGTAGGTTTTACTTTGTCTGATCTTATACAGTTTGTAGAAACGACGTGTTGCAAATGAGAAACGGTGATACGAATTCCATAATTACGTGCTTTTCTCTAAGATGTCTATGATATCATAATTATTTCTGATAATTATTGTTTGTATGTTAGGTGTTCATGGGAATATGTCTTGATTTATTTTTAAGGCATAAACCTATTTGTGGCATGTTAATAAAATGCAGGATATTTACAGCTTGTATGATATCATCTGTGTTTAATGCTATATGCTGTGCACCAGCTCCACCAAAGTAATCTACAAACTCCTGAAATATAAAACATACCGCTCATATTTGAACAATACATTGTATATACTTATCCTATAAACTAATATACCATCGTTTAAACTTCTTTTTCAGTATTCACTGTGGTGTTATGCATTAAATACATATGAGACAGTGAAATTAATAAAACATCGCAGGAAACAATGTATCATGTGGTGATTTAGAATATCATAAACAACATGCCACCGATGTTGCTCGCAACAAATACGTCCCCTACCGGTTAGGCCTTGAAAAGGACTTATGGGGATTAAGTCACAACGCCATTGATCTCATCTAATATTATGTTAACATTAGATTTGGACACCAGTAATAGTACTTATCACATTTGGACTATTTCCGTTACCATAGCAACCATAATTTCGGTCTGAGGATAACAAATTGATCTGAGCGTCCTCGAGACAAATGCTTCATTTCTGAGGTTTCATGCAGACTTACCTTTTGGTCATTGTCTCAACTCAACTATCTTAATATCTATGTTTATATAATGCAGTGCGACGTTTATAACGTAAGCATAAATTACTGCTGAAGAGTATGCCTTTATGAAAAATATGGATGGTCGTTAAATGTTTCATCAGCAATGTATTAATTCATGGAGACACAAATACATTTACAATTCAGTAACAATGTTCAAATACATGTATAATGATCTACCTGCGTCTGACTTTTACCTTTCCCACTGGCTGGCTCGCTGATTGGCATTTTAATTGTTTCATCGTAATTGGAAACAACAGTAGACCTGAGTGCCGAGTATTCTGTATGTATCTGATTCTCATCTACGGACCAAAAACGATGAAACATCAATTTCTGGACATACCTAAAACGTACACATGAAATCATTTGAGGATTTGTACAATAGTGGATATCAGTGATTATTTGGAAACTGAACGGCGCGAATAAAATTTGACGCGGAACAAAAGTACTACGTTTCCTACACCCGCCATGCAAAATTAAACTGGTTTCCGTTCAATGTTGTAGTGCTAGTCTATACATGTAAGCTAAGCTTCTTTGACTGAGTTCTTTCAGTTGATTTATGTTTTATTACAGCTTTCTTAGGAGAGCTTAAGGGCCACAGTGACGCTATTGGTTACATTCATACCGTATGATAGAGGTGACTTAACCATTTCTTTTTAACGATGATCTTATATGTGTCAATATCAGAATAAAACATAATTTTATTGGATTTGTACATAAGCACATCATCTACCTAAATATAGTACAAATATAAAAAAAATGTACAATCAGTCACGTTGTATCTGGATATAAAACAACAAAAGAAAAAGAAATAATGTCAGTGAAGATGAACTGAGTTGTTAACTGTTATTTGTCAATGAATTTTTCACTTTTATCAATAAAACGTGATTCATATTGTGCTGGCAATACTATAACATATGTAATGGAAGAGTTAATTATGATATGAATGTATGTGTCTGGTACTAACATACTTTATTAGGTACCTACCAGTCACAAACTCGGATCATTTCATTCTCTGGCTGATTACCAACGATGTGATCAATGAAATTCAGACCAGCGTTTGAGCTGAAGTATATGACACATGTAAAATATTCAGTATCAGAATACATTTAGATAAATTAAAATATATAAATCTATATCTGGCAGTCCTATTATTGGCAGACTGTTTGTTTGTGTGCGATAAGAGTCACACCCATGTACATAGATTCGGCAAATGAATATTGGAAGTATTTGTCTTTTCAATGTTAAATACGTTGTTCTTTATATTTTTGGGGGAAAGCAAGCGGTGCATGTTAATTTGCATTCACCAAATGCTGCTCGAATCGTTAAACATATGTCTTTTGCTGTCTATTCGTTGGTCAATCGCACAATGCAATGTGTTACTGTAAACGTCTTACTTACAGTAAACATATCGTGACTTGTTCATGATTCAAGTGGCACGTATTTAATCATGTATGATATATCCTCCCTTTCCTTTTATTCTATTGTCATTAACTTCTTAAGTTGCATACATTACTGTAACTTCTCAAACCGTTTTCAAACATCCATTGAAGTTTCAAATAGACAAATACTTCCAGAAAGCAAGATGCTCTTCTGATTGTCAAATTTAGTTTGATTGGCAAAAATAACAACACTTACAACATTCCAACTATAGGGTCTTTAGAAGGGTCAAGGCGTTGATACCCAGGTAGGTAATGTCCTTCATAGTTAGATAGATCTACGAGGGTATGTGTTGTGTCTCCGTACGTCTGTATGACACAGAACCTTACTGTCCCATCTTCATCACTCATATCTGAAGGAGCTTGAACTACGATGGCCCCTTTCTCGACCGCTTTCTGTACGTGGAATACATAGAATACATAAACCTTCATAGAAATTATGTTTGTATATCGGGAAAGCAAACATGCCATCAAAAATCTATTTAATAGATACTGGTATTGTAAAATCGTCTGACTGTGTTTAAAATACCAACTAGACTTCAATTTTATAACATATTTAGAAACCAAATCTTGACAAGTTATTATGTGATAGATATAAGCCGAAAACTGTCCATTATGTAAAATAATGGAGTGTTTGAGGCGCGTTTCATAATGGGCAGTTTGAGGTTTATATGTAACTTAAATAATTTCGGTAGGATTACACAATTCATTGACCATGACAATTTATAATTCTTAAAGGTATCCGTATACTTATTTATTCTAGATTCCAAAGAAAATCAAATATTTGTAGTTCATATTGATTTTGCTTTCTATTTTTTGATGATACACTAAACCGAGATTGCTCACTAAAAATCTCTAAAGAAGGCTATTGGCTTTAACAAGTAGATACGGATTAATTTTTCTTGCATTGTTATGGCCATATAAATAGATAAAATAACGTGTGAATTTAACTGTTTTAAAGTATACACGGTAGGTACCTTTAAAGGGGCATATCCTACAACTTGGTGCATCTAGAATCAAGGCAAAATGATGATAAATTAGAAGCTTGTAAAGAAAAAAGCCGACGAAGAAAGTTTCAGCCAAAAATTCATCCAATTAATAATAAAATCACAAAAAATATTAGTTTCCATAAAAGATCGGCAACTCTTTGGACTTTTTTGTACAATTTATGGGTGGAAGTGATTTATTATTTATAGCTATGATTTTTGCGGCTGGTACCTAAACTAGTCATTTTATGACCCAAGTTCTTCTTGCAATTATCCATTATATATTGTTTTACATATACATCTAACACATTTTTACACTCACAGAATGTTTGTCAGTTGTAGGGTATGCCCCTTTAAATCAACTCTTTCAATAACATTGCTCGGGTAGCACGAGGAATGTACATTTTATTCAAATCTGTTCAAACCGTCATTCTTGCGTATTCATTTGTTGGGAATGGGTGGCATTCCATTTAAAATTATACATATTTTGTTAAACAGTACAATATGGAAGGTGTGAAAAGGAAAAACTGTTTATGTCGCATTGTGTAATACTTTTGTTTGGTTGGATTTGTTGTATCAAATGCTTAATTTTCAAAAATATGGTACATCTGTCTACTGAGACCGTGGTTAATATCATTGGAACATAAAGTTAGACCTTTAATTATCTACCTTGAATATGGCATCCACATCTTCTACCATGAAAGCAATATCTTTCACGCCATCTCCATGTTTAGACAAATGTTCACCAAGTTCTACAAATTATAAATGCGAAATATTCATACACTGACAAAAAAGAAACTTCCGCTATGTTTAAGTCCGATATTAAATTTTGTAACATTGAAAAAAAGGTGTAGCATCAAGTACTGTCTGGCATCGTTGGCAGTTAGAACCGTGGTCCAGCGGTTAGTGCGCTGGATTTGTAACCCGGCGGATCGGGTTCGATTCCCGGTCGCGGCAGGCCGTCATACCCTTCGACAAATTGTCGATTTGTCTCCACATATGGAGAAGTTGCCGGTTCCATGCGGAAGGGTAGGTTAGTACTGGCAGAATATAGTCCAGGAAAACTGGTTAAGTGAAACAACCGCCGTATATAACTGAAAAATTATTGAAAAAAAAAACAGCGTTAAACTCAAATAAATAACTAAATGAAGACAATTATTTTATCATACATGGCAAAATACATGCTTGGTACATATACCAATGTTTAAAACAAACTATAGGCCGGTTCGAATTGACTCTCGTAAGAAGAGAATACCCCTGCTAGAAGAGCTTCAAAGAGAAACCTAATCGAACGCAATCGCCGCCTCGGTCTTAACGGTACCTGTCGCATTTCATCTTTGATAGTTAATGACAAGTAATTTGAAGAAGAACTTCATTTTGGATTAAAATAAGAGAAAGCCACGGTCTTATTCGATAATGATGCATGAGTCTATTCTTAAACTATCCGAAATGTCTGCGTTCGAATACTAGTATCAGGTATAACTAAAACAAACCGTCAAACCAATATTCTTTTAATCATGTAAAATTCATGCGCATTTTGACATTGTAAACAATTTATTTGTTAAATTATGTCATTTTGTTGTCGCGAGTCACAACAATACATGTAGTTTAAAAAGTCAATTTCAAACGATATTGGTTTTTTTACATCAACTCCTCGACCATGTTGTTTGGTCACGAGACTAATATCTCTTCCGCATGTTCTAACCTTAAGGCGCAAGAGATAGAAGAGCTTCTAAAATTAGAAGACGACCAAGCGTACATTTCGGAAGAGCTCTGCCTCTTCCAGCAGCTCTTCCGTTCAACCAATCAAACTGGTCTTATGACATCATGAAGATTTCCTCACCTTTTGGGTCATAAGGATTCAGCATACTTTCAAATTCAAAAAATATCTGAAATAGATAGTTCAATAGGCAAACTAATACAAAAACTATTGGATACTTTGTTGATGAAGTTTTTTTTTAATTTTAAGATTTTTTTAGTAAAGAAATTCTTAAGTTCCTATTGAAATACGACTTAAGTTTAAGGAAGGTTTTCTCCTTAAGATGCTACTGGAATACATTAATGGTCTGGAAGAATGTTGTTACGTTCCATAAAAAGAACTTGTTATAAACTTGTTTGAGACTGTCAACTACATTGACATGAGATTCTTTATTTCTCACACTGGCCAGTTTAATATCACCATCTTTACTAAAAAGGGCCATTGTTTACTTCAAGCGATTAATTTGATAGGTGAACAAAAGGGAAACATGGGAATTTTTAATGCTCGTTACAATAATTGTTTGAAGTTAGAAGTTCGCGGATATATTCGGATTTCTCAATAGAAAAATATACCAATATGATATTTAACGGCTTTAATCACAGCCTGACATAGTCTGCGCTTGCTCCGATTAAGACGGGTTAATTCTGTTCCACTGGTCTTGTAACGCGACACTATGTACAATGATGGTTTTTGGTTACATCTGACGATAAGATTAGATTCTCTGAATCATGTCCAAGATATGATTAATGGGATTGAGGTCAGGGTACCCCACATACCTTTCCAATATGTTTATAGTTTCACGTGCAAGATATTCATCATTATGTCGGGCCCTATGTGGATGGACATTATCATCCATTAACATGAACTCTAAGCCGACTGTCCTTGCGTATGGACGTACAAAGGATCACACAGCTACATATCTTTCTGTATTCAAGGTACCGTATTCAAAGACTTGGACGTCAGTTGCTTTGAACGATAATGCTAACCCAGACCAAAACTGAATACATTATAACAGTTGTATTCAACATTACAAACACCAGCACGGAGTTTGTTCGCTTTCCCACCACTGTGACACGTGTTTCTGTCTGTGAAGTCTATCCAAAACCATGTCTGGTAAGTAAAGAGTGTTGAAGTCAAATTATTAGGAGTCTATTTTACATTTAGACTGGCCAAATTTAGTGTTGTTTGTCTTGTTTGTTCGGCGAGGGGATATGAAAAGTAAGGCGTCTGGAATATTAACAAGCATCAAACGAATGATTCCTCATCGTTTAAGGAAAAAATATTTTTCCAACCGAATTTTGGAAGTCTATGATGAAAACTATTGCGTCGCCCAGGGACAATAAACCGAACTGGTGCATGTATTGTCGATATTGAGCTACCCACTCCATACAAATGAGATGCATTTCCGTGAAATTTATGAAGCGGTTCATCATCCGTTGTCACGTTCAACATGTCTCTTAGACATGCCCACCTGCAAGAGTATGTCTTGAGTAAGACGCCTTCTGAACCCTTGGTTCGCCATAATAAACAATGTATAAACAATAAAATGTTTTCTGTTTGGACATACCCATAAACACCTGATAATGTGGGGCTTTGGTGTTTACATGACCACTGTTACGTATTTTCAGCTTACGTTAGTTTAGTCCCGTTAGCTTTCGATGTGGGTGGGATAACGTTCGCGAAACGTATTTTAGTCTGTTTTCCACTCTCTTTTTGTTTGTCATTAATAATTGTTCATCCTTAAGGTTATAACAGGTTTCACAATTATGTTTCGTTCTTTATCCGTAATATTTAGTCCATAGTTTTCCCCTTCACCGAGATTTATTGAAGTTTAAGTCAATGATTATTAATTTCCCTCCATTCATTTTTGTGTAAATTGTGTAAATAGTAGTATCATTGTTTGACGGGTTTTCGATACCTTAAGCATTCCAAAACGCTTTATATGCAACAAATACAAATAAATGCGTAGCTCATATTTTAATGCACTTATGGTCAATTTGTTCACAAAATAACGAACAATAGACCTATAAACAAACATTGTGATCAGTGACCGCCATTACGCAAAATTGACCCATTTTCGATACCTCCAAAATTGAAGAGTATTCAAGACAGAGACGGTCCAAAAGTACCAGGTATAACGCGGAATTATGAGAAAACCTTGTTTGGTGAATGTGATCATACCCACGCTGCTTAATCCCATTATAATTAATAGTTTACGATGCGTAAGTATGCTAGACAAAATGGCGGCAACCTCTGGCTTCAAGTCTGTATAATTTATCTTAATGTTGGTATGATCTCCGATGCAATGATAAATTAATATCACAGACGTGTAGTACAACCCGTAGCTCACTTCATTTGATAAGTTGTAAAGTCTTGCTCTACTTACATTTTGGGATTTTTATTGAAAATGTAAGATGTACTAATAATCAATTCTAAGAAATTTTAGCGAACAATAAATAAGACATGAACACTTTTCAAACACCCTGTAGTGGACAGGAAATACGACTGTTGCATGATGGTCGTGTGATCTACATAGCAGACGAGCCAAATTCTCAGTCTAGGTCAAAATATGTTCTCAGTTTTTCTTATTTTCATTTTTAACGATATTGTTGTTAAAGTGATAAAATGGCGTAGTGAATTGAGCGGTTATTTGCTGTGTGTTTCAAATTGACTGTTAACTTACTTGATAAAGACATATTTTGGAATTATATTGTGCGGATCGTAAAATATCAAGGTCGCGTAAATAAAAAGTGACGTCTTTCTACTTCCTGTCAAGCTTTTATGCGCAGAAAACAGAAAGTATCGAAAACACGTACGTATCGAAATCATGTCAACCGACGATATGTCATCATACAGGTATTATTGGTTTACTTTTGATATTTGATGTTTCCAGTCGCTGATTCTCCGTAATATTTTGATTATTTGG
Source organism: Lutraria lutraria (assembly GCA_964023205.1). Lineage (NCBI taxonomy): Eukaryota > Metazoa > Mollusca > Bivalvia > Venerida > Mactridae > Lutraria > Lutraria lutraria. The sequence continues at coordinate 15,925,584 of OZ026834.1, read as the reverse complement.
CGGAATAATAAATTCTGCAGGAATTCTGCCGTAAATTCTGTATCTTTTTCCGCCGTTCTTGGTGACGTCATCATTTATTCTGCCGTATTCCGCAGGTTTCTGCAGTTTTCCGCTAAGTGCTGGCGGAATACGGCTTGACTATAAATAGCCAGAATTTTCATTCTGAATTCAGATTACTTTAGACCGTTGGCGAAACTAGTAGGTTTTTATTAAATAAGTCCGTGACTGGAATCATTCTCTTTTATTTTATGATAGTCTGTTGTGATTTAATGTGTCTGTATTAATGTTTTAATTAGTCAATAGGAATATATTTAACTTAAATATACGTATAAATAAATCAGATATATTTAGGAACATATAGACTTGCTTATTTCTATCATTTAATCTAAGTGAATACAAACTTTGTGGACACGACTTGATTTACGCTACCAGGCTGATCATAGGATCAGGAAAGTCGTCACAATATGTCTTCTCTTAATATACATGTGCACAAAAACTTTGATTTTCGATGATTGCAGGATTTCTATGTTTCCTGTATTCGCTATATAAAAAAAAGATGTCTTTAAACTGGAATGAAAATTACGAAAATATGTTGCTTTATATTTGCTGTAAATAAATGAAAAGATGGACCTTATCAAATTTTTAGTAGTGTGGTCTGTCTGACTTTCTGTCATGTATAACCATTGTACGTTAAAAACATACTGAATATATGTATTTGTCTGATATGAGAATGGCGTACTTTGCAGGTTATAATTACGATTTATCATCAAATTAAACCATTATCAGGATGGTGACTTAAAACAATGTCCGCGTTTGATTTATCAGATACGATACGTACATTATATAGACAAACTAATAGAAAATGTGTTCAATCAAGTGATGCATTTTGATTGACACTGTCCCATGCAGTTCAAATTGAATCTATAGCACCGTTTTAGAAATGTTGCATTTTATTCATTGCTCAGCAGGGTTTCTATTGGTGCGTATTACTAATTTCACTCAGAAGTCCTCGAACATTGTCTGTCTATCATGAATCAATGTTTGTCTTAAGAAATTATAATTGGTACTTTCTGCTAGCGCACGGACTTGTTCCTCTTGGAATACCACTCTAAACACAGGACATACACTGCTTCTACCGTCACTGGGCGCCACCAAATCATTGTTATTGTTGTCATGATTGGTCCAAATGATCTTTGAGTTGACTTTTCATACACTACATAATTGTTATGGCTTGATAGTCTGATGAAGAATCCGGAAGAATGTTAACTCATTATCAGTTAGAAGTCTATTGTCCCAAGAGTTCAATTCATGCAATTCGATGACATTAATAGCAATATTTTACGATGCACTTTTTGTTGGAGTGATAATAAATGTGACAAAATTGTTCATGATGACATGTAAATTATATTTGACAATAATTGTCCGGAGATCAGGATTCAAACAATGTTCTATCAAAAATAGTTCCTTTAATGGCTACAAAGGTCAAGACAGTGATTTACATTACGTCTGTTTGTGTGAGATTTTTCCGTGACTCTGACCCACACAATACGGTAGAGATAGTAATTCGGATGTAAAGACTGGTTGAGATAAATGGATTGTCACAAGCTGGGTGGATACCCTGATTGGCCAAATAGAAAAAGGCGTTTTGTCTTTATTATAGCCTTCAATTCAACTGCTGTTCCGTAGATTGCTAGAATGTAATATAACTAGATGATACATGTCTTCCCTTCATTATGTTCAACGTATTGATTATGGTTCCTGACGTTTCCGCTTAACTATACGACGTTAATATCTGTTTCCAAGGTAGGTAAAAACTGTGATTGTCGAAGGTTTAGTGGATTGATTGATGTTGTTTTATGGTCATGAAGCGCGCATTTAAATTAAGGGAAAGCAACAAGTATAAAGCATGTAAATAAGGTTAAATGGAAATAGTATTATTGTTATAAAGCAAATGTTTTCTGCGAAAGGGGGCTTCTTTGTCTTGATAGACAAAACGTTAGAACCACAGTCACTATTTAGTTACAAGTGTTTATTGCTCGAAATTCAACTTTAAATCAAGAAGTATAGAAGTAGGATCTTAATGAAGAATGAGGATTTTTACAATTTTAAAACAAAGATAGACGGACAGAGAGAATGAGAAGTTATATCGGTATCATAACTGAACATGGTTTTTAAGACATTGAATACATGAACGCCAATAATCATGTAGGATGGATTTACAATTTTATCAAATGACATATTCATGAGTTGGTTAACAAATTTGGACCTACCTTGTTTTGTCTGACCACATGCGATGCTACTTGTCTACTTCCAGTCTCCAAACCACGATACGCAAATGGTTCAAACCCCAAACGTGTTATATAGTATGACGCCGCCTGTATTGTGATTAAAAATGAAATTTACATATCTAGAGCACATTATTTTGGTAAATAACTGTCACTGGTAATATAAAGTTCTAAGAGAATGAGTACAAATTCTAACTTGTTCTGCAGTATGTCCAATATAAGCTTACATATGAAAGGAAGCAAACAAAAAAAAACTATCCTATAATTGAACACGACATACTGTTACATTTTACCAACCTGACTGACACATTGTAAACAAATTATGAATCTGTAGATACTGATTTTCCAAATTTTGATAAGGAGAATGTCCTTCATGCTGCTATAAGTGATCAAGAAGTAACAAGGGCTATAAACGAATTGAAGAACGTTAATTTAAAAGCAACTCATCTTGATAGTGTCTCTAACGAAAACCTGTTCTACCGTATCTTCTTCCTTTATTTTTTCAAGTATTTTAATTACGTTTTAGTCCCCTGTCGTACCGGAGGGGACTATAGTGTCTGTCGATGTCCGGCAGGCCGTTCGTCAGTCCGTACAAACAAATTGGGTTCGGGTGACTCTAGGGTTAGGACTCTTTATTCAACCGGAGTCACTTAAAAAAATGTCCATAAGTGGATTTATTTGGCTAAAATCGGGTTTATGTGGCTAATTTTTTACAAATTTTAACATGGGAAAGCCACTTAAGTATCCTATCGTTAGTGCTGTCCGTCCGTCCGTACAAACAAATTGGGTTTAGGTGACTCTAGGGTTAGGGTTAGGACTCTTTGTTCAACCGGAGTCACTTAAAAAATGTTCATAAGTGGATTTATGTGGCTAAAATCGAGTTTATGTGGCTAATTTTTTACAAATTTTAACATGGGAAAGCCACTTAAGTATCCTATCGTTAGTATGTACGTCTGTCTGTCCGAAGTGGTTTCCGGATGATAACTTCAGTTAGGGGTGATGTATTTCAAAGTTGGTACATGGGTAGCTTAAGGGGTACCTAGAATGGGATTGTATTCTGGGTCAAAAGGTCGAATATCTAGGTCACTGTTACTGAAAGTAGAAATTTGCACTAGTTTGGATGTTCTGGTATAATATTGCCTAGTGTGGTTTGTGTCTCTGAAAGTTTTTATTAAATATTCTTGAAATGCATAAACTAATAACGCCTGATTTTGTATGGGAGTACGTTAATGCAAACATTATTACCTGTTTTGCATTTCCAACCCAAAACTTGATTCTGTGGAATGCCACGATATTTCCACATTCCGGCTGAAAGAGATAAAGTATTAATGACAAACTTTCATATTTAAAGCACGTTTGCAAGTAGTCAAGTCTAGGAGGATAGACCACAACGCACTCAGTGACCCCTCTCTTTTTCCTTCTTTGTCTATATAAAGCCGCCATCTTTGATGGAGTAGAAAATGAGTCGCTTTTTGAGCCCGCTCTTGCGTAACCGGTATTGATCACAGGTACTTGACACAAAAATTTATTTTTTCATATATGTTCATAGTATCTATAATAATAGAAAAGGTATCCAACGGCGATTTAACAATGGTGTTGAACAATCGACTGTAACTGAATAAAAATCAACCAAACATGTCCAACTTTGACGGACATGGCCTTATCGAGTATCTGATCAATTTTCAAGGGAAACAACTACAATTCAGGGGTTTATATACAATCTACCTATTGTTACCCTCCTTTAAAGACATTGAACAGCTACTATATAAGTGACCCCCCCCCAAATCCACATGTGGTCTAATCTCTTAATTGTTTTATTGCCCCTAATCAGATAAAACCAGTCTGGTCACGGTCTGTAGACTGGACACATAGTCAAAAAGTGGGGTTATAAATTTTATTGATTTACAGTGATAATAAGTTTATGACTAAATTGCTTTTGTTTTTATAAGCATAGAGTAACAGATTATGTAAACAGGTGCTAGTCTATCAATGACCCTGTCTGTTTTATTACCCCCTACTGTGGAATTAGGGGACTTTCTGGTCCATAAGTCACATGCCTCGCATTCCTGGTTCAATGTCTTTAAAGACACCTGTTTACATAATCTGTTACTCTATGCTTATAAAAACAAAAGCAATTTAGTCATAAACTTATTATCACTGTAAATCAATAAAATTTATAACCCCACTTTTTGACTAGGTGTCCAGTCTACAGACCGTGACCAGACTGGTTTTATCTGATTAGGGGCAATAAAACAATTAAGAGATTAGACCACATGTGGATTTGGGGGGGGGGGGGTCACTTATATAGTAGCTGTTCAATGTCTTTAAGTTCAATTCGTCAATCGTTCGGCAAATCTCGGATATTTACGTACATTTACGGACACGACGTGCATTTGGCGATGATCATATCTGCTGATTAGGTATTCATGTATATACAGTCACAGCATGATGCATTATACAGGGTAATAAAATTTGGACGCGTTGAATCATCAAGTTTTAGGATAATTAAGGTTAAGACTAAAACATATAACAACATGGATGAAAATATTAGAATCTGTGAAATATTTTACTTTACTTCGTATAAAAAATCGATATTTATGACCCAATTTGTTGATATTATAAAAAATAACGTATTAAAATTTAAAAAAAATGGTTTTCACTTTTGTCAAGGACTTATATACATACATATATGTATATATAAGTCCTTGCTTTTGTTAAAGTCCAAATACTTTTGGAATGTTAAAATTGAAGTAGGTCTTATTTTACCTAGACAGATGTAAAACTGATTTTACTCGCAATAAAAACGTTCCAATTTTTTTATCACAAAGTTCATATATAAATACAGCATAGTATTTTAGTATTTTTTAATTACGTTGCAAAAAATAAGAAAAAGCATCTGACAACTATTTTATGAGATATGCCTAATGGAAGGCATTATGTAAATATTGTTACAAATCAAGTAATATATATTTCTTATATTTTACTATTGTTCTAATGTTTGAATCTCATTGTTCTAATGGACCTTAAATAGACGATGATATTTCATTAAATGAAATTTATTATTAATTCATTTTGATGATATAATTATATGCTAAATATATAATTTTGGCATACTTCCACATGCCACTTATAAAAACATGTCATAAAATAATATAGATTACCTACTTTGTATATTTATTTTTTCAATGATGTGTAAACAAAGGACAGATAATAAAATCATATTTTTGAGATCCCTTTATATGGTTGCTAACTTTATCTGATTATTGATTTTTTATACGCATCTCACATTGACTCATAAACAATTGGGCACGTCGAGTTATATTTGTTAGATATCATTTCAATCAAGACGGATGGAAATTGCCATAAAATTACAGAAATTGAATGTACTGTTTATATACCAGGTCTATTGCTTAATATCAATCGTATTTTTTCTATTTTGTGATGGAAATAGATATCTGCAACAGTTATTGAAAGTTGTAATGGATCTGGAAGTAATTTAATTTATAATCATAGACCTACAAGACGTGCGACATATTGCAAAATTTCTGGTTACTCGATCGACCCTTATTGATTTTATCCCGCGACCCTAGATATTTTCATGATTTTATCCGAGGAATGGAAAATCCTCTTTCTACTTTTTACCTTTCAACATGCTTTCAAAAGCCAAATAAAGTCCATACCTACTAACTGACTTTTAATGAGAAAAGAAAAAACATATTTTCACGCCTAAGTGTAATCCTGATGATTTAATGTTAATTTCAGTAGTGAAAATAAATATATTGTAAGCTAATGTGTTAATATGCAGAATAGAATCAAATTACTATTTGACTGCATACAATAACAAAATTATTACTAGGATTTCTTAATTTTGTCTTTTCATAATCTTCGCATTTGCAAAATTAATTTTACTGATGAAACAAATTAATGTCAATATCATAATAAAAAATTATGTTTCTGTCAATTTTAAGACGTGCATAATAGTTGGGACATGCTAAAGTCTTATCAGGGATCCAAAAATAATGTATACAGTGAAATATCGATTTTTGGATCAATTAAGATAACAGCTTTTATCTGTTACGCGGGACTGACTTTATTACTTTATGACCCCTAATAAAGTCAGCATAACGCAAGCAAGGAGGGTAACAATAGGTAGACTGTATATAAACCCCTGAATTTTAGTTGTTTCCCTTGAAAATTGATCAGATACTCGATAAGGCCATGTCCGCCAAAGTTGGACATGGTTTTCGCCTTACATCTGTCGTATCTTTGCTTTTTCGTGGCGAAAATGCAACAATGCGAAAACACGACAAAGTCGACTTTTTCGCATTGTTACATTTTCGCATTTTTGCATTGTTGCGTTCCGGTTACGCATGCGCAGGTAGTTTACATATACCTTATACAAGTTGGTGCGCATGCGCTTGTACAACCGGAACGCGAAAATGCAACAATGTAACAATGCGAAAATGCGAAAAAGTCGACTTTGTCGTGTTTTTGCATTGTTACATTTTCGCCACGAAGAAGCAAAGATACGACAGATGTAAGGCGAAAACACGACACATTTTTGGTGTCGTATTGTCGCCCTTTATCTGTCGTATTTTCGCTTTTTCGCCACGACAATGCGAAAATGCAACAATGCAAAGATACGACAAAGTAGACTTTGTCGTATTTTCGCATTGTCGCATTTTCGCTTTGTTGTGGCGAAAAAGCGAAAATACGACATGGCATAAATCAGCCACCATACGGAACCTCTTTTGCAGACGAAAGAATTTAGAATTGTTCTAAATTCATTGGTATAATTTTATTCTTGTTTAAACATGTCTAATGATATCATACTTAACATGTTATGACTTGTATGCTAATAAACCCCGTTTTCCAATTATTCCGTCGAGTTAATATACTATTTAATAATTATCAACGACATGTATCCAGGTAAGTTTAACATTACCTTTTATACAACTTTTAAACTACAACCAATCGGATTGCTGCATTTTTATCGGAGTTAACTATTTACATTTCAAGCAGACGATGTTTTACAAGAGCGGCAGAGCAAGGAGCGCATTTTGGAGCGCAGGGCCTTGACTACTTTTGCATATGATAAAAAATAAAAATATAATATTACGGTCAAACTGCTCGCAGCCACCTCCTAATAAGGCCATCCCGTGAATAAAGGTCATTCCTTTAAAACTGTTCTTGATTATGTAGAGCAAAGTAACCTCCGAATAAAGGTAATCTGTCAATAGATGCCAATTTTTGTTTTTCGCAAAGCTGGCCTTTGTTTGCATGTTTGACTGTGCACGTGTTTCTAAATACAGTGACAAGTTGCACCATAATTTAGCACACAATGACATAAAGGATGTCCGTATAATAGACACATGACCCTAGCATACCAAATATCCATAGTCTGTACACTTCTGATATCTGTATTATACAGTAAACATGGCGGAGAATCAAAATCGCGTCATTTCCTCGCTACTCATATTTCCGCTTCTGTTGATGACACATGAAAATCTATTTGGTTTAAAACAAAGTTAAACCGGTCTTAGAAATCGAACCGATAATGAATTTGCCAAATTTGAAAGAAACGACTCGCCTCTGAATGCAGTTTCATTGGTTTTACCCATATTGTGTAGTTTTTTTTTCATGCGTTTGCTTAGCAGAACCAGAGACATATAATACAAGAGATAGGCAACTACGCGAAATCTCCCAATATCTCGTATGTCAATCGCGATATTTAGCGTGATCGCTCAGTTCGGTATATAGTACGTCTACACGGTACGAGTCCGGATAGTGTTGTCGATTATACAGTATATATAAATAATGGCAATTCGGAAAGGGCATGCGAGTGACATTATCGAAAACAAAAAGACTTATAATAATATTTAATATAATAGAGACGTTGGTCCATAGCTGTCAGAATTTAGGGTCTTTAATATATCTATGCTGTTTTCGACTATACAATATGATCGATTTTTTATTGATGCTTGTGTACAATGTGGATTATTCTGTTTAGCGACATAAAATAATTTCCTTAAAAAATGAAATTTATAGACCTCATTCAGAGTCACATTGAAAGATGAAGTAGTTTATTTGCAGTCTCAATCGATGAGAAACAATTTGATATTTGGTAACATCCCTGAGTCCAGTACCGAGTCTCATGAAAATACTGAACAAATCATAAGGCAATTTATGGTAGAGAAAATGAATTTAGCCCAACAGCTTGTGAATGATTTTCAACTGGAGAGAGTCCATAGAATGGGTCCCGTTTCCAGAGATGGCAGGTCTAGAAAAATTGTGGCGAAGTTTTCATTATTCAAAGAACGGGAGCATGTGCGTAAACAGTGGAAAGCACTTGTTGGTACAAACTTTTACGTTACCGAACAATTTCCTAAGGAAGTGATGGATAAACGTCACAGACTTTTACCTAAACTTAAAGAGGCTAAAAGACAAAACAAAAGAGCATGGCTCTCATACGACAAACTGTATATTGAAGGAAAACAAGTGAATGTAGAATCTGACTAGGGGTACGATGAGGGTGAACTCCAAATAGCCGCATGGAACGTCAACGGACTTTCTGCGAACAAAATTGACTCGCCGGAATTCTGTAAAATGATTACTAAATATGACATTATATTTTTATTGGAAACATGGGCAAAATCTACCAGCAAAATAGAATTGTCTGGCTACAAGTCATTCAATTTATATCGGAAATTCCAAAACAAACGTGCCATGAGAAATAGTGGTGGTATTGCTATCTATGTTAGGGACCACTTGATGAACGGTGTTAGCATTGTACGTAATCATTATGACTCAATAGTGTGGCTCAAATTGGATAAGCATTTTTTTCATTTACCAAAAGATGTATATTTATGTTCTGTATATATTTGGTGTGAGAATTCTCCTGCCTATAACAATGTGAATGTCGATTTTTTTGATATCGTACAAAATGATATTTGTGACTTTGTTGACAATGGTCTTGTATATTTAATTGGTGACTGGAATAGTCGTGTTGGTAAAAAGGTTGATTATATATGTAATGATTGTCAAAATGTGAGCATTGATGATGATGGGTATGTTCCTGATGTTAAGCTCGATAGAGAAACAATAGATAGTACATGTAACTCTCATGGCAGAAAGTTGATTGACTTATGTAGGGCCTCATGTTTGCGTATAGCCAATGGTAGAATTGGCAATTCTAACAATTATACTTACATATCCTCCAGAGGAGCTTCTGTTATAGACTATTTGTTAACTTTTGAAAGTTGTTTCCCATTTATTCGTCATTTTAACGTAAACGCCCCTAATGTATGGAGCGATCATTGTTTATTAGATTTTTCATTGTGTTGTGGTCATGTTGAGAAAATTATTGATAGTACTACTGAAACAACCTATAAGTGGGACAGTATGCATTTGAGTGATTTTCGTGCTGGGATATTTGCAAAATTACCCGACTTAAACAGTCTAGTATATAATATCGATCATACTAATCGGAACTCTGTAAACAAAGCTCTGAATGATTTTACTGACCTTTTACGTTCTGTTTCCGACCCTTTATTTGGAAAAGATTATTGTAACAAACATAAAAATAATTCACACTTCACAGATAAGTCATGCATTAACGATCGAGAATGGTTCGATTTTGAATGTAAAAACGCTCGTAGAGTATATTTACAATGCTTGCGTAACTTTAATGAAAATAATTCGGATGTAAACAGAGAATTGTTCTGTAAAAGCAAGCTGAATTATAATAAAGTTTCCTTTTAAAAATGAAAGGCTTGGCTGGTTGTTGCTGATAAAAGTTAGTTCTGATACCATAACTAAATTGGTTCATTTTATTTCGTCTTGTTGACCATTTTAGTTATGGAATTGTCCTCTTTCAAAGTCAACAGGTAGTCTGAAACATCGGCATATTTTTCTATTTATAGATTTTCCTATAATTCATCGTACTGTACACAAGTTTTAAATTGCATCAGAGAAAGCGTTTCGCAAGTAAAATTATAGTAGGGGACCCGGTGTATTTCATTAATTAATTAATCCTCCGCTTATTACCTTCAGCAATTATGCTGATAATTAAACAAAGAGCTAGTAAAGTAAAAATAATTGAGACTGCGTTAATATATCTTATCTTTTCGTGCCTTAACGGTTGATGGAACATGCCGATTTATAGTGAAACACCCCGATTTTACAATGAAATCGCAAATGTGTACATCAAGATCACGTGACAAAATTATTGGCGGCAATAGCGTTTCGCAGGTTTCATTATAGAAGGGGCTTCCTTAAATTCTCTTGAACAATCCTCCGCTAATATGTCTTTCAGTAATGATTAAAATAATTGATTTAAATATATTGTACATAGTAACAGAAAAAAAGACAGTTTTAAAATGTGTACCTTAACGAGTAATTAATGTTAATAGAACAAACCGATCTTTAGTGAAACACCCTGATTTCATAATAGACTAGCACAGTGAAGTTGGTACACTCAAGTCATGTGATACCGATTCACACAGTAAGCGTAAACCAATCACCGGACTGTTAACATATAGCTCTCAACCAATCGCCGGACTCTTAACATGTTTGTGCACTTGTACCCAGCTTTCGCATTGCATCTACCAGCATCTAGGGTACAAACGTAACCGAAAACAATACATAGGCTTGGAGCCGTAGCTCCAAGCCAAAAAGTTAACACGAAAAAAGAAACGACAATTTTATTCTAAAAAAATGAAGGAAATTGAAAACTTAAAATCAGGTAACCCTCGTCAGTTTTGGAGATTTTTTAAGAATAAAAGTTCAAAAACACGTAATAATATTTCTATTGACGAATTTCGACGATATTTTTCAAGCATAAGTAATGATATTTTACAATGTAATCACGAGGAAGCTGAACATTTTTGCAAAAATCATAATTTTGACAACGATACTACTAGGTTTGAAGAACTTGATGAACCAATATCAATATCTGAGCTCATACATGCTGTTAAATCATTAAAATGTAATAAGTCAATGGGTAAAGATTGCATTCTTAACGAGTATTTTATACATAGTATTGATATATTAGGTTCACATATATGTGACATATTCAACGCTATTTTACTTTCGGGTTGTTTCCCGGAAGGTTGGTCTGAGGGAATAATTATACCACTGCATAAAAAGGGGAATACCAACGATGTCAATAACTATAGGGGAATTACGTTAGTGAGTTGTTTTTCTAAACTGTTTACTTCTATTTTACACAAGCGTATCGAAACCTTCTGTGAAAAATATAATGTTATAACAGATGCGCAATTTGGGTTTCGCAAAGGAAGATCAACTGTAGATGCTATATTTGTATTATTATCATTAGTACAGCATTATCTTAATACCAACAAGAGATTGTATGTTGCTTTTGTAGATCTGTCCAAATGTTTTGATACAATTTATAGAAATGCATTGTGGTTCAAAATGTTCAATTTTGGTATTCAAGGGAAATTGCTTAATATTATTAAAGATATGTACTCGAACGTTAAGTCATGTGTTAAATCATGTTCTTCTTTTTCTGAATATTTTCATTATGCTATTGGTCTACGACAAGGCGAAGTTTTATCTCCTATATTATTCTCATTGTTTGTAGAAGACCTGGAATTATTTCTACAATCGAGCAATGAATCAGGCTTAACTTTTGATGATATCGTTTTAATAGTTTTATTATTTGCGGATGATATGGCTTTACTAGCTAAATCTCCATTAGAACTACAAAATCACTTGAATTTTTTAAATACATATTGCAACTCATGGGGATTAAAAGTGAATACTTCTAAAACAAAAGTAATGGTTTTTCGTAAACGTGGTCGTTTATTATCTGATGAACATTGGTCATACAATGATGAAAATTTAGAAGTTGTTGATAATTTCAATTACCTGGGCACTGTTTTTAATTATACTGGTAGTTTTAATTTGAACCAGGAACATTTAAGTGGTAAAGCACTAAAAGCTTTAAAGATATTTTCTCATTATTGCAAAAAGTTTGATCTTAAACCGTATATTTTGTGCCAACTCTTTGATGCATTCATTGGTTCTATCTTAAGTTATGGATGTGAAATTTGGGGTAATTCAAAATCAAAAGAAATTGAAAGAATCCATCTAAAATTTTGCAAACAAATACTTAAAGTCAATAAAAGCACTCCTAATGTTGCTGTATATGGAGAATTAGGTCGTTATCCTTTGTATATAGCAAGATTTGTAAGAATAATTAAGTATTGGATAAAAAAAAAAAAACTCAGATAATATTATTATTAGAACTATGTACAAACAGAGTCTTAAAGATTGTAACAATGGTTTTAAAAACTGGGTTTACAATGTTAGATGTTTATTAAATAACTATGGTTTTGGGTATGTGTTTAATGAAAATGATACCATTGATGGAAAGTTATTTCCGGTTGTTTTTAAAGAAAGATTAATTGATACCTTTAAACAAGAGTGGTTTAATGATTTAGAACGTAGCAGTATTTTAACAAACTTGTATCATAGTAAAAAGATTTTTTGTTATGAAAATTATTTGAACGTTTTACCCAAGAAATACAGAATTTATTTCTGTCGTTTAAGGCTAACTGGACTTAAACTATGTCCGTGAAGTTGGCAGCCCAGCAGCCTAGCAGCCTAGCAGCGTGAAGTTGGCAGCCCAGCAGCCTAGCAGCCCAGCAGCGTGAAGTTGGCAGCCCAGCAGCCTAGCAGCCCAGCAGCGTGAAGTTAGCAGCCCAGCAGCCTAGCAGCCAAGCAGCGTGAAGTTAGCAGCCCATCAGCCTAGCAGCCCAGCAGCTTAATATATTTCTACAGTTAAACTGCACAACAAATCATGCAAAAACTTAAAAACGCATGAAGTAATAACATTATGTTGCTGTCATGTTTATTAGAAGAAAAAAATACGATTTGTATCGATTTTGTGAATCTGGCAGTGTAGCGGCCGCATAGCGGACTATTATAGTCAAACATATAAAATGCACAAGAAATCCGGCTAAACACTTACGAATCGATGATATAATTCGATTTTATTCCTTTAACGTTCATTAAATGAGAACTTACACATTTTTTCATTTTTTGTTTCTTTTTGTGAAGTTGGCAGCCCAGCAGCGTAACAGCGTAATATATATTTATACAGATAAACTTCACAACAAATCGAGCTAAATACTTAAGAATGCATAAAATAATGTCAGTCTGTCGTTTAAACAATAATTAACTGAAAATATATGATTTTCATTTTTTTTCAATGTGGAATTAGCCGCTGCTAGCAGCGTGAAGTTGGCAGCCCAGCAGCGTCACAGCGTAATCTATATTTCTACAGATAAACTTCACAACAAATCAAGAAAAATACTTCAGAATGCATAAAATAATGTCAGTCTGTTGTTTAAACATTAATTAACAGAAAATATATAATTTTCATTTTTTTTTTCAATGTGAAATTAGCCGCTGCTAGCAGCGTGAAGTTGGCAGCCCAGCAGCGTAACAGCGTAATATATATTTATACAGATAAACTTCACAACAAATCGAGCTAAATACTTAAGAATGCATAAAATAATGTCAGTATGTCGTTTAAACAATAATTAACTGAAAATATATGATTTTCATTTTTTTTTCAATGTGGAATTAGCCGCTGCTAGCAGCGTGAAGTTGGCAGCCCAGCAGCGTAACAGCGTAATATATATTTATACAGATAAACTTCACAACAAATCGAGCTAAATACTTAAGAATGCATAAAATAATGTCAGTCTGTCGTTTAAACAATAATTAACTGAAAATATATGATTTTCATTTTTTTTCAATGTGGAATTAGCCGCTGCTAGCAGCGTGAAGTTGGCAGCCCAGCAGCGTCACAGCGTAATCTATATTTCTACAGATAAACTTCACAACAAATCAAGAAAAATACTTCAGAATGCATAAAATAATGTCAGTCTGTTGTTTAAACATTAATTAACAGAAAATATATAATTTTCATTTTTTTTTTCAATGTGAAATTAGCCGCTGCTAGCAGCGTGAAGTTGGCAGCCCAGCAGCGTAACAGCGTAATATATATTTATACAGATAAACTTCACAACAAATCGAGCTAAATACTTAAGAATGCATAAAATAATGTCAGTATGTCGTTTAAACAATAATTAACTGAAAATATATGATTTTCATTTTTTTTTCAATGTGGAATTAGCCGCTGCTAGCAGCGTGAAGTTGGCAGCCCAGCAAAAAGAAACAAAAAATGAAAAAAATGTGTAAGTTCTCATCTAATGAACGTTAAAGGAATAAAATCGAATTATATCATAGATTCGTAAGTGTTTAGCCGGATTTCTTGTGCATTTTATATGTTTGACTATAATAGTCCGCTATGCGGCCGCTACACTGCCAGATTCACAAAATCGATACAAATCGTATTTTTTTCTTCTAATAAACATGACAGCATCATAATGTTATTACTTCATGCGTTTTTAATTTTTTGCATGAATTGTTGTGCAGTTTATCTGTAGAAACATATTAAGCTGCTGGGCTGCTAGGCTGCTGGGCTGCTAACTTCACGCTGCTGGGCTGCTAGGCTGCTGGGCTGCTAACTTCACGCTGCTGGGCTGCTAGGCTGCTGGGCTGCCAACTTCACGCTGCTGGGCTGCTAGGCTGCTGGGCTGCCAACTTCACGCTGCTAGGCTGCTAGGCTGCTGGGCTGCCAACTTCACGGACATACTTAAACTAAGAATTCATACTGGTCGTTATTCAGCAAACAGTATTCCATGTAATTTAAGGTATTGTGAATTATGTAATTCCCATGACCTGGAAGACGAATACCATGTTATATGTAAATGTCCTTTTTATGACACGTTAAGAAAACAATATATCAAGCGTTATTTTTACATTCGTCCATCTATGTACAAGTTTATTGAACTACTTAACTGCCAGAATATTTCAATGTTAATAAATATATCATTATTCATTAAGAACTCTTTAGATTTAAAAAAGCATGCAACAATAAATAATTAGTATTTAGTTTATCCTCATTAATAGTTAAAAATATTCACAACTAAATTTCGAAAAAATGTTCCGTACTATCCTTTGATGTTTTATATTATGTACGATTCATATCATGTTATTTGTCTAAATATAAATTCATGTAGGTATATATTTTGATTTGATGTATATATGTGTATGGTTTTTTTCCTGTATCATATTACTATGTACATTTGTACACGTAAAATAAAATTCTGTTCTGTTCTGTTCTGTTCATTGTTCATCAGTCAACACCTCTCATTTATTTTTGAAGGTGTGAAGTTGGTATATTGTCCTTATATAAACACGACATGTAGTTGCCAATTATATTTTTTCTCTGTCTCTGTAATTTATTTTCTGAGTAACACTAGTACTTACATCACGTCTTCCTCAGACTTTCTCTCATGGCATGACAAATGTCTAGTTTTAAGATTACTTTTGGTGAATATACCGATTATGGAAACAATTAATCTGTTTCATACAAACAACAGTTGGAAACTGACAATGTCACCAAAAAACATGTATGGCTGAATCATCTTAAAGATGACAGATCTATGGATTTTCTTATTTTTGTGTGGAATTTTGTTACTAATGCTGCATATAGATGTTCGGCGCGGTGCTTATCTATTAATATGTCATCGCATAATATTAAAAAATACTAACCAAATATGATTTTACCCCCGTTAGTTTTTTTTCAATGTCATACATTTTGTTATTTTGGCAGGCCTTTGAAGTTAACATCAAGTGGCTATCTTGTGTGAAAATTTGTTTTGTTTACCATATAAGGGATTATGCAATCAAGGGAATTACTGGTCCCAGAACAGTATAGGTCCATAGATATCATCAGAAACATGTGTCACCAAAAGTTTTATGGTCATGCATTGTTTATTACAGCTGACATGTGTGACACTTCAAGACTAATATATGTGTACAATCAGATAACATTCAAGAATGAAAAATCAATTATTTAAAAAAAAACAATGTGTTTGCGAAAAAGAAATACCGAATAAATCACGAAGTTTACTTGAAAAACTACAGATGTCAAATAAATCAGTAGAATAAAATATATATATATACATTGTATTTAACTTTTCTTGTATAGAATAAACACAATTTTTTAGTTTCAAGGGCTAAAATTAAATAATTCAAAGAATATACATTAAAACAGACAAAATATATTGATATATTTCTATACTGTGTGTGTGTGTCTGTGTGTTTGACAGATTTCTTTTCCCTGACGGAAGTTTCAAGCTTGTCAGACATGTTTTTACCTTTTCGCAAAGTCTCACTGTCTGAAATAAATTATGATTATCGCAGTCTAAAATACTGGAATTAGAGAAATCAAGCTAACACCAGCCTAACAGTTCTCAAATTTTAGCAGCTACAGGTTTCTAGACAGATGTTGTTATTTGGCATTGAATTTCACTTTCATTCTTTAAAGGGTATGTAATTAACCATTTTAAATTTGAATTCCGAGACAAATATCCTCATTTAAGTGTTGAAACTGCTGGCAACCATCAATTACAGATTATCACAGTCTAAAATACTGAAATTAAAGAAATCAAACGATCGGTTCTCAAGTTTTAGCGACTACAGTTTTGATGTTATGACCCGGCCTAGAATTTAACTGAAACTTTCAGTCTTTAAAGGGTAGCCAATTTATATTTTAATTCTGAGGCAAATATCCTCATTTGAGAGTGTTGAAACTTCGGGCAACCATCAATCACACATTATCACAGTCTAAAATAATGGAATTATAGAAATAAAGCTAATAGTTCTCAAGTTTTAGCGAGTACAGTTTTGATGTTATAAATCGGCCAGGAATTTCACTGAAACTTTCAATCTTTAAAACGTAACCATTTTAAATTTGAATTCTGAGGCAAATATCTTCATTTAAGAGTGTTGAAACTTCGGGCAACCATCAACCATATATCAACAAAGTCAAAATAACTTGAATTATAGAAATCAAACGAATAGTTCTAAAGTTTTAGCGAGTACAGTTTTGATGTATTTGCTAGGCCCAGAACTTCACTCGAATAATCAGACTTTAAGGGTGACATCAGTTTAAACATAACTTAAGATATATAATCGAATCTGAGAGCATTGCAACTTCGGGCAACCATCAATCATGTATCAACAAAGTAAAAAAAAATTGAATTTTTGAAATCCAGCAATTAGTTTTCGAGTTTTAGCGAGTACAGTTTTGATATTATGACTCGGCCAGGAATTTCACTGAAACTTTCAGTCTTTAAAGCGTAACCATTTTGATTTGAATTCTGAGGTAATTATCCTCATTTGAGAGGGTTGAAACTTCCGGCAACCATCAACCACATATCAACATATCAACATATCAACATATCAACTTCTCAAATCAGTCATAACTCCTTCTGCTAATAACTCTATTCCTCCACTGTACGACTCTGATGAAAATCATATTGCCTCTAGTGACTTAGAAAAATCAAATCTATTAAACCGTTATTTCCAACAACAAAACTCTCTCCACGATGACGGTATAGAAGTACCAACTCCCCAACCTCTTGACTCAAATGCATGTTTGACCACGTTAGTCATATCACCCTCAGAGGTGTGTGATGTTTTGAAATCCTTAAATGTCAGTAAAGCCACTGGACCAGATGGTATAAGCAACAGAATTCTTCGTGAAGCTGCATCGGAACTGTCGCATCCCCTTTGTAATCTCTTCAATTACTCACTTCAGACTTGTAAATTACCTTCATCTTGGAAAGAAGCCAATGTAACTGCTGTTTTTAAAAAAGGTGACGTCTCTCTACCTAGCAACTACAGACCAATTTCACTTCTAAATACAGTAGAAAAAGTATTCGAACGCATTGTCTTTAAACATGTGTTTAATCATCTAAGAGAACTTCAGTTTCTTACTCCTGTTCAATCTGGATTTGTCCCTGGCGATTCTACTGTCAATCAACTCACTTACATCTATAATACGTTATGTAAAGCACTTGATGATGGTCTAGAAGTCCGTACACTTTTCTTTGACATTAGTAAGGCCTTTGACAAGGTATGGCACAAGGGTCTGCTTGTGAAACTTCAATCGGCAGGAATAACAGGGGCTCTGTTGCGTTGGTTCTCTAACTATCTTTCTGGTAGACGTCAACGTGTTGTTCTTCCAGGTGCAGCTTCGCAATGGTGCGAAATAAGAGCAGGTGTTCCACAAGGCTCAATACTAGGGCCGTTATTATTTCTTATTTTCATTAATGATATCGTTATTGATATTGAATCATCGATAAACCTTTTTGCAGACGACACAAGCCTGTACGTTGTTGTCTCAGATCCTAATACTGCTGCTTATCAACTTCAAAGTGACATTGATAAAATTACATCATGGGCTGAAAAATGGCTAGTGTCCTTTAATCCAGCGAAATCCGAATCTTTACTATTATCAAAAAAGCGAAATCGACCTGATCATCCTGATTTACAAATGCTTGGTCAATACATTCCAAATGTCACTGTCCATAAACATCTTGGAGTTAGCATTACTGATGATGCCAGTTGGCATGTACACATTGATTCTGTCGTTGATAAAGCATGGAAAAAAGTAAATATAATGAGAAGATTGAAGTTTTTGTTAGACCGTAGAACACTGGAAATCATCTATTTATCTTTTATTCGACCAAGTCTTGAGTACGCTGATGTTCTTTGGAGCAATGCTACTAAAGATGACTACGACAGACTTGACAAAGTACAAAATGAATGTGCCCGTATAGTCACGGGCGCAACAAGATTAGTTTCATTAGAACGACTCAAACAAGAAAGTAATTGGGAATCTCTATCTGACAGAAGACACAAACATAGAATAACACACTTCTATAAAATGTATTATGACCTTGTACCAGAATACTTATCTTCTCTCGTCCCAAGACAGCAAAATACTCGGTATCATCTTAGAAATGTAGAAGACATTCCTAGAATTAATTCTATAACAACTCTTTATTTTAACTCATTCCTCCCTACTTCAATTCGTGAGTGGAATGCTCTTCCTCTTGAAACAAGGAATTTACAACCACTTTCAGCTTTTAAGAAGCATTTGAACAGAAACATGACCAGATTACCATCATACTATTTCTCGGGTCCACGAAAACTTCAAGTTCTACACACCCGTCTGAGAACCAAATGCAGTTCACTTAATTATCACTTGTACCTATGTAATATTTCCCAGTCAGCACTCTGTACATGTGGGAAAATTGAATCCAATTATCATTTCTTCTTTGAGTGTCGATTTCTTCAAGAACCCCGTGATACTCTTTTTAACCATTTAGATAACTATGAAATCTGCTTAGATGTTCTTCTTTTTGGTGATTCAACCCTCTCAGATCAAGAAAATACATTCATTTTTAATCAGGTCCAAGTCTACATACGTGACAGCAATAGATTCACATGAAAGTACTATGCATAATGTTTGAGAAGCCTCTTTCTTTCTTCTTCATTTCTACACACACCCTTCTCTCTCTCTTGATTTATACAGTAATATTCCTTTCCCGCTGTGTTACTGTCTAAGTTTTTTCATACTGTTTTCTGAATTATTTTTACTTTTTGATCACAAGACCCATATCCCTATCTCTGTATGATTTAATCTTAAATCTATTTTATACATACCAATAGTTAAATTGTTGAATAGTTCTTGAAATATAACTGGAAGTCTATCCAAGGAGAAGAATTTAATAAGACGTTGTCTTCCATTCCAATCCTTTCCAAAATTGATGTTAAATTTTGTATATTTACATATATGTACAATGTATTATAGACGGGAATAAATATGTTTAAACTAACAAAGTCAAAATAACTTGAATCATAGAAATCAAACTAATAGTTCTGAGGTTTTAGCGAGTACAATTTTGATGTATTTGCTAGGATTAGAATTTCACTCGAATAATCAGACTTTAAGGGTGACCTCAGTTTAAACATAAATTAAGATATATAATCTAATCTGACAGCATTGAAACTTCGGGCAACCATCAATCATGTATCAACAAAGTCAAAATAATTTTAATTATTTAAATCCAGCAATTAGTTATCGAGTGTTAGCGAGTACAGTTTTTATATTTTGGCCTTCCCCACCCACCGCAAGTTACAACGCAACTCCACTCAGTACAGTACTCTACTTGTTTATTTCAATGAACTCGTCGAGTATGTATATAAATATATATATACACACACACGAAATGATCTAATAATAATTTTCTAAATTTTATGCATTCAGCTAGTGTTCGATATTTGTGAAGTGAAGTTGATAAACAGAGACGTAAGCAACCGTATCTCAATGATACAAAATGGCGGACGACGGTTGCGGTTGTTGATCGCGTGAGAAATCCCGCGGCGCATACGAGATTTCCCGGTATTTCCTTATCTCAAAGAACGAGTTGCCTATCTCTTGTATTATACGTCTCTGGCAGAACGTTCGGAATACGTGTAAACGCCTTGTTCGAAAGTCCAAGTTCTTTCGAAATATATCTGTCATTAAAATATGATTTTTTAACAAATGAAAGATGCATATCATCTCTATAACATGATCGACGCGGCTCATTTTTTGTCAATAGCCCAACTAAAAACGTAGTCAGAATTTCTTTCCACAGTAATGTTCACATGTATGA
Organism: Lutraria lutraria; assembly: GCA_964023205.1. NCBI lineage: Eukaryota > Metazoa > Mollusca > Bivalvia > Venerida > Mactridae > Lutraria > Lutraria lutraria. The sequence continues at coordinate 15,904,685 of OZ026834.1, read as the reverse complement.
TTCTTGCATCCGCGATACTTATTCCTTTTATTTACATAATTATATTTAATGTCTTCTTCAATTTTGTATTTTCATTGACGAATTACAGAAGGCAAATTTTAAAGAATATGGATTTCAACAAAAAATGTAACACTTACTTTAGGTCCCCGTTTGTACGATGTCTGAAAAAAATAAATGAAATCCCCGTATATTATAATATCACTAACAAATCATCAGCAACATCTTTTATAAATCATTATCATTAATTATCATTATATAAAAATTGATAATTTCATTTACCATGTTCTTCCTTCACAACGCTTAAATATGTGTATAATCACCAGAACGTACTCGGTGAGTGTCCTCTCTATAGGATGATATATCTAATGGACCGATAAGATGAACTTAATGTAACATACAATTAAATTTACATATTTTTTAACGACGAGAAATACTCCAGTCTGTATTTACAAAAATCAACTAACGTGAAGATTTAAATAAGGATATCGAAGTTATCTTAGTTTTCGCTCGTGTATAACGTTACTAACGTTGTAAGATGTTTTCTTAACTTTTGTCTAGGAATTAAAAAAACATCTTATAAAAACTCTTTACTCATGGATGATCGGTAGTCTAGTGGAACGCGCTGGTCAAGTAAACGAAAGATTCTATAGAATCCGCCTTTCAAATTTCTCCGGGACGCTTTTTCAGTTTCACCATCCGAACTTCCAAGTTTTGTACCGTGCCTGTGAAAAAGCCCAGGTATGTAGCGGTGCTTTACAAACGAAAATTTTATGATGTAAATCCTACACCGTGAACAATTTGTGCCAGCATGAATACCCCACCCACTTCTTTCCATCACTTCCACACGGAGGTGGACCGTCAGGGCCCGTACCCCCACACGTGTCTGTGGGTCCTGCATCTCCCACAGCATCTGTCAGATAAAACACACAACGTAATACGTACAGTACAAACCCTGAAAACCGAACGATTTTTCTAGTCCCAAAGTTCTCCCAAAACCGAAATTTTCAAAAATATGTTTGTCTAGAATATATTTTTATATTAGAAGGACCAGAAATAGGCATTTTAGTTTTGGGTAGCGTTTATGCAAACATAGAAATTTATAATCTATGCCTACTTAATGTAATAACAAATTATTCATATTAAGATTTAAACTGGCGATACATTTTTTAGAGACAGATACCTGCTATATTTAATAATATGTCGATAATCGATTGTTAGACTGAGATCGTGTAATGTTTACACATACAAACTGAACCAGAAGCAAGCCATGTTATCTTGTTAAAACGACCACCAATATAGCTAACAAACAGAATCAACACTATCGCTCCTGTAATAGAATGAATGAAGTTTACAATCAAATCAACATACCCTAAATATGGTCTTAACATCGTGGCGAAGTTTTACTGTACATGGTAGTGAGGTATTTCAAATCAGTCTGTTGTTTACCGTCCTATTCGACAGTTATGGTCATTTCAAAGATTATAGAGGATGCAGAAGAATTGTGCATTTTTATCCTTATTACTCTTCAGGCGCGTAGCTAGCCCTCCATGGATGTGGATTCAGGATTAAGCTAGGCGGGTCCGGGGGCATGCTCCCCCGAATTTTTTTGAAAATAATGGTGCAATCTGGTGCATTCTAGGCGATTTCAGGGTCATTAATTTAGTTCTCAAGAAGTCAGTTTTGGTACCATAAATACATTAATGAAGTAGATTTTTGTGATTTTAAAAAATTCCTGATTTTTTTTTTTGGTCAGAATCATATGGATTCAGCCGCGTACTCGCGTGTAGGCAGCTACGCGCCTGCTCTTTCGAATAGCTTTTCCTGGTTCTTTATCATTCCTGGCGTAAAACACGGATACACACCTCACTCGATTCTTGTGACTTTCTTAACATAGTACTTGGCTTGGTAGTTGGGATAAGGACATTAAAAGCCAAGATTCGAACCGACGATTTTCGTTTAGTAGTCCAGCGCTTTACCACTAGACCACCGATCACACCCTGTATCAGAGTTACTTACCTATGTCTTGTGAAGCCGGTATTAGTGATGATTTAGCGCTCGTTAGTTTAAATTGTCTCTCAATGCTTGGAATACCAGCATTAGCTATACCATTGATAGCAAATCCTTCCAAGAAACACACCAATGATAACCACAGCACTAACCATCCTATCTTGTTCAGAAAGTGTATACATCTATAAATAAACATGTATGAACAAATGCATAGGTATAGTTATACAACATGTGGTACTATTTTTCAATGCGGATGGATGAGCGTTACTGTTTTGTAACTACAAAGAAGGTGTGTATAGCTACAGGAACTTCGTTCCTAAAAACTGTTTAAAGGCGCATTAAAGCACAATAGCATGCCCTTTTTTGGTCAAGCTCTAAGAGAGGTAAATGACTGATCATTAGTAGAAATACATTGTATATGTTTTATATATGAACTACAAATACTTATTCAGTGGGAAACGGTTACACTTGTGTTCGTTTAATTAAGGTCGGGAGAAATTGATATAAGGAATAGTAAATATAATTATAAAGGGGCAACATGGAACAGAAGTGTATATAGATTTGTACTTACTTTGGTCGACAAGATCTGAATCCATACCGTGTCTCTATTTTCATTAAAGAATTATCACTCTTCTCCGGTATCTGTCATTGAATAAAACATAATAAAAAATGTATATATTTATTTTCAAACATAAGGCATAAAGCCCAACGGTTTAAAATACATGTAAAAGTATACATTATAATTTTTTATTACATGTATATACATTGAGAAAATGCGAAAAAGTCGACTTTGTCGTGTTTTTGCATTGTTACATTTTCGCCACGAAAAAGCAAAGGACGACAGATGTCGTATTGTTGCCCTTCATCTGTCGTATTTTCGCTTTTTCGCCACGTCCATGCGAAATTGCAACAATGCAAAAATATGACAAAGTCAACTTCGTCGTATTTTCGCTTTTTCGCATTTTCGCTTTGTTGTGGCGAAAAAGCAAAAATACGACAGGGCATAAATCAGCCACCATAAGTATTTATGTCAATGATATTGAAAAATACAAAAAAACATTTTTTCTTGCTATAAAGTATGCACGGGAGGAAAACGCCCCGGATTCCTTTGTTATAGGACAAATAGAAACTACATGTATTAGGACCGATAAATTTATATGCTGATGGGACTTCAATACATGCTTAAACTTTTCTTTTTTTACAAGATTGAACGTTATAAGAAGGAGATTGCTGAGATGTGGGAGGCAGCAAGAGAAGAAGTTAGACAAGCGTATTCTATGCGATATATGGAATCTAAATTATTCAAACCAGTCGGAGGTTGGCCGCCTAAAGCAGATAGTTCCGTGGTGGCTAAAGCTGTAGGACATGCCTTGTGTAGTGGGCTTCCAAAATACCGATATCTGATACAAGGAAAAGCTTCAGTTGTCTTCATTGCTGACGAATTCGCGGTAAGTATATCTTGAATACTGCCTTGATGTGTCTTACAGATAGCCTTATTACTTGTCTTATCTCTAATGGTGGATCGGTGGTCTAATGGCGACGCGCTGGACTTCGTATCGAAATGTCGTTGGTTCGAATCTAGACTCCACCTTTCGTTATTCCAGGGACGTTTTTTTCAATGTCCCCATACCAACTACCGGTCTAGATAACCACGGTCGATGTCGCCGCGTGTATCGGTGCTTACACCAGGTACGATAAGAAACAGGAAAAAAAATATTTGAAAAGAGTAGAGATATAAATGTCTAATTTTCCTGTATCTTCTCTCTTGATGACCATAGCTGTATAAAGTTTATATAACGCATGTAACAGCCTGGACATTTCAACCGATGTTTATTTTCTACACTTATGATTAATATATTGAAAAAAAGAATCTTCATTCTGAATTCACCATCGCATGATGTTGTATTGTACAAGATAGTTATTAATGTACACGTGTACAGTCAATCCTGTATTAGCAGCCACCATCAAATAAAGGTCACCCGTTTATGCCATTCTTTTAAAAACTTCACTGATTACTGTGGAATCATTAATTTTCGTTGGGTTCAATTTTCGTGATTTTTACTAAAATGGCTATTTCGTGGGGACATAAATTCGTGGATTTTGATTTTTGAAAAGAAATGCCTTATCTCCGCATTTGAATTCGTGGGGATTTGATTTCGTGGATGAGTCGAACCACGAAATCAACGAAATTAAATCCCCAACGAAAATTAATGATTCCACAGTATATAGTATTTAGAACAAAATTACATCCGAATAAAGGCCACCTGACCTGTCATTATGACCGCATTTTGTCCTTCCCACGGGTGACCTTTGTTCCAAGGTTTGACTGTATATATAAGTACGTATTATGTGAACTGTGATGTATGTGCATACGACTATCTTCAGGTTATTTCGTGGATACATAACATGATACCAACATGGATTACAGACAAACTAATCATTGCCTGGAAAGGATTGAATAAAGATGATTGGAAATAATTATCCTTCAGATGGAACTATTTCCTTGCCAGATTTTGTGTCATTTGATTAAAAAAGTTGAATCTTTCTCATTAAAATACTAAACATCAACTAATCATGACTCCACTATTTTTGGAACGTGATTTCACGTTGCTATATAATCATCCATCTATGTGCCTTCCTAGGACTCCATAACAGTTTGGTTAAAGGAAAGCCGCGATAAGAAAATACGTCTCAACTAAACAGTGTGAATATACAGACGTACCGGTATATTTCTTCAGTTAGTGTGTTATTACGAATAATAATTCTAGTAGCTAAATATGAACGTAAAATATTGTATTTAGGCTTAAAATAATAGTTAAATGGTTATTTGTGTGCAAGACTATTTAGAATACATATACAAGGTTACAACTTCTGAAATGGCAGTTTACATAGTTGGTACAACACTACGTAACGTTTTTGTAAAAAATCACATTTAATGACAGAAAATGTACCTGAAGGTCAGGTCCTTTAATCTTCCTAACGTTCTTGTTTTAGGGGAAAATTTACATGCAATAACTGATACTCAACTAGTTGAAGTCTAACCCTAACATTAAAACATTGTAAATGGTACCCTTAAAATTGTCATATATTTCACAATCTAAAATCTATACCAACATGTATGCGCGCGCGCACACACACACGCGCACACATACTTTGTATGCTTGAGGTGATCGAACAAATGAATTAACTTTTCCTAAAATATAACCTGCCTTTTAATTTGTATATAAATGTCGTGTATTTTAATATGTACTGTTTTATCTAAAAAGTAAACACATACTGGAGGAATCAATATACCTAACGAAACACATACGATACTAAGATGATTTTGATAAGTTATTGGTGCAACACTTGAATGTCCTTATTGTATTTAACAATAAAACTTCCGTAGTATCTAACAGTAATTGATAGTTACATATTTCTAGAACCTTTAGCCCCGCTTTCCTATCGTAATCAGTGACAATTTTTTTATTGTTTGGCTTTCTTGTGCTAAATTCTTACTTTCAAAGAAAGACATAGTACACGCTACATTTGAAATTCTTAAAGAAAGAAAAAATATTATGTAAGTGACAAGTACGTTTTTACATATTATGTAAATTATGTTTTTGTTATTATAAACAAAGGTCTTTGTTATAAATAAATGTAAAGTACGTTTTGTTATTCAAAGAATGTTCGGTAAGTAATGATGCTTCGGGATTGCTAGATGCAAAGATGTTTCCCCTCTATTATCAACAAACTTCACCAAATATGTGATTATCATCTGCATACTAAACTAATAAAGGCGAGTAGACTGATCACTTGTACAATGGGAACATTTTATTTGCACATAATTTGAAAAATTGTATCATAAAACTGGTTAAACACCAACAATGAATAGAAATTTCAATTTCACGGCGATGGTTTTTCACCGTCTGTATGCCTACCAAACAGTTGAATTTCCTATTTCATATTCATATTTCTATTATGAGTATTACGTGGGTTATCAACCACGACTATAGCTGATAACTAATTTGGTTATGCAGTTATCATCTTAAGGTAATAACAGCTACGCTATGTTACCGTCTGTCGGGTACGCTTTATATACTTACTACGACTAGAGTGACACGAAATTAAATTGTGACGTTCCCGCTTCAAAATACAAATTATTGTCTATAATTATCAAGCTGTTTAAGGATAAATGACCGATGGTTGCGTTTCGAGCATACACTATTTGTTAACGGTTATGTTGTTAGTGGGAATCTGAGTCCAATGGCCTAAGAAGATGACATAGAACACATGTAGAACGCTGTCGGACCTGGGACTTCAAAAAAGAGCTTTGGACTTCATTCGCTATCACACCTGTTCTCACAAGATAGGCCCAAGTTTGAAATTTGAGTGTCGCTAAACCATATTCGACACATATGCAATGACATTGATGTGTTTTGTTATTTTATCAACTTTGCATGGTATCTACCTTTAAATCGTAAAAAATTAGCTGTAATTTAGTGGTGTTTTGTAAAGAAAAAGACAGAAAACTATCAATTTTCAATAAAAATACGCTGTCGCCATAAAGGGTAATATAGTTAAACACACATCTACTGCATCATATCGTGACAAAATGAACATATTTTTTCATTATATGTTCAACGACGTATTAAAGTTTACAATAAAAAGCAAAATCTAAGTTAAGCTCTTTGTATTTGTTCGTTTGAAACAAAACGGACATGTCGCCAAAACCAATGTAATCTACGTTACACAGTTTGCACTGAGAAAAATATTAGCATTATACATGTTATAAGTTGTTTAAACATGAGCAAATACATATGTAAACATAGTACAAACGATGCGTGATAAAAAAATTAACTCATTTCATTAAATGCGTTTATAGTAAAAACGCGCATTTAGTTTTTGTAAAGTAAAGTTAAGACTGTAATCTACGTTACTGCTAATACTCAATCAATATAGCATAGAGAGCTCTTATTTGACTATTATCACTTAGATCTGATTGATTTAACACTAAATTGTTTGTTATTTGTAAAAGTTCAACAGCTTGTGAGTAATTTCAAGCTCATAATAATCAAGATGTAATTTACGTTACGTAATCAACGTTACCATAGTTTTCCAATTTCGGCACGTTATTTGATTTAGATGCCTGATATTAGGTTAAACAGTTTATAGGTTCCTTAAGATAAACTACCAATATGAAAATAAACACAGTTTTTGCCTTTTGTTGTACATTTACCACATTTTCCTCCATTTGCATATGCAATATCGGTACAGAAAAAACTCTACAGTAAAGTTGAAGTTGTCTTCTGTAAAACAAAACAAGGAAAGAAATGTGAATATTTTTTTCATTATAGGTTTTAAAAAAATGAATATATATACAACTTAAATGTCAACAAATTTGATGTGTTAACCGATAAATTCATACAAATGTTGCAAATATTAGCGACAAGGTCCGCTAGGTTAATAACATAGCATTGTTTTTTGGTTTCCTATTTTCGCTTACCAAAATAATTTGTGACCTTGTTTTGATTATATTTGATTTATGAAGATATATGGCATGTTATCAGTGATATACAAAACTATCTTAGGTTTTATAAAGCTGATACAAATGGTGGTAACGTAGATTACAAAAATATGAACTTGTGTTATCTCTAACACTATTAAGTAGATGTTATCCTAAAATTTGACATGTTCCTCTATTGTAGATCATAACCCGGTGGTAAAGTAAGATCACAATGCTTGTTTCTGAAAGAAATAATGTATTATAGGCATAACAATTATTGTTAACATCGGTAACGTTGATTACAATAAAATGTAACGTAGATTACTGTTTCATTGTTTCAAATGATATGGGTAAATCTCGGACTGAAATACAGCGAAACTGTCGTGAGAGGAAAAAAGGCATATGAAGGAGAAAATACATTGAAAAAGAACCAAGATTAACCATTTCAAACAGTGAAATTATCAAAAAAGGGACTCTTTGAGAAGGTGAGAATAGGAGGTGAGAATGTCCAGAAATATCAACAAATTAAGAAGTCTGAATAGCTAGTAACTAAGTCTAATGGTGATCCAGGTGAAGAAATAATGGTTGCCAATCATGATAATGGTGTAACCTCTACCGCGACAGACCCGAGGCTATTAGTTAAACTTTCAAATTTTGATACATCACCCGAGTTCCTTGTCAAATGAAATAGTTAATGGTAAGAACGCAAATGGCAAACAGAGTTGCAGAATTCCTGAAACGGGATCATAACAGTAGGCAACTGCCTGGTAAGAAAGACAAGGTAAAGATTGAAGAAGAGAACTTGCAGAAACGTGTCTTACATGACAACATTACTGTCTTGCACATGAAATAATTGGCATAGAAGAGATTTGAAGTATCATTCAGTACTTTCAGTCACATGCGGTTAAATTCGATATCACTCACAATGTATATTACGCGCAATTTATAAAATTCAGAACATGCTCTCCGAACAGTTTAAACTTTCAACATCTGTTGTTGTCCAGTTAAATGTGCATACTTTGTAATCTACGTTACGAAGTCCCATTTTTATTTGTACGGTTGTATGCTTCATACAAAATACATTTTGAAGTCAAAATTTGTCCTATCCTAACAATAAGTGCTCATAGTTTATATAAAAATCAACTGAATCTACACAAGAATGAGTTTGTTTTTTACAGCTTTAATAATTGATAAACGTGTTTTCAGAAGGTACACAAATAACATAAGCTACCAAATTAAAGCTGGGTGTACATTGTTATAAAGACCTATGCATAAAACGTGTAAAGTTATCGTGATTAATTATCAATCTAAGTGACTTATGGTATAAATTTCATAGATTTTTTATTTCAAAATGACTTTTATATGACCATTTAATTTCTAAAGTAAATGTAACGTAGATTACATTTCGCAAAAGTACCCCATTTGCCTCAGTGACTGTTATTTCCTTATTAAATGGGCCTGAGTGCTGAAACTTCGCCAATATGTCAGAAACATATTTGTTCATAAAATTATGTCATAACATATTAATACAGAGCAAGTTCAATTTTCAACATTTGGTCAATGTAAGTTGGGCCTATCTTGTGAGAATAGGTGATCAATGGTTTGCTTATATTGACTATAAACTTAACTTTTAGATGAACTATTCCATCTAAGATTTTTCTTTTATTAATTTTGTTTTCAATTTAGAAAATTCTTACATGAAAATTTTGTATGAAAACTAAGATAATTACGAAATTCTATGTTAAGAATTTTCTTTCTCTTGGTTTTTGTCTAAGATGTAAGAAATTTCTAAATTTCCAACTATCTATTAATAATAATAATAACTGTACTAAAGATTATCATAAACGATATTGTCAACAGTTACATTTATGTCCTTGTGTTAATCAAGTGGTGTTGTGCAGTAATCTGACAAAGTACCATCAAAAGAAATACAAAAATATATACATGTTTGAATACCTAGGTGTATTTTTTGTTCACAGAGTCTCTGGTGAGCTTCATGAAACGATTTATGGTGGCATAAGTACAGACAGTGACAGCTCATGATTTGGATTCTATCATAAGATATAGATTTGCAAAATGCCGGTGTTTCGATGTGACTCGACGTGCTCACTAGTTGGATAGTGAACACTGTTTAACATGAATACTGTGAAATGTTATTCAAGAATTGTTAAATGTAAAGTATCAATATGAACTGTAACCAGAGACAACGATGTGATGCTGTTTTGTAGAATAATTATGGGACTAGTTTATTCGGAAATTCTTGGTCAAACTGTTGACATAATTGTCCAAACACTTCCGAATATTGTTGTCTGTCAATAAAAAAATCTCACGCTTGTTGCCCAAATTACGACAAAAAGGTCTGTTTCAGTAAAATTCGTTTCAAAATTAGTATTACCTTATTTAATTTCCATTAGCTCATATTGTTTTGAGCTCTTATACAAAATCAATGACGTATGTATAGAAGTCCTTGACAAATGTACGTTTATAATGGATTGTGTTATTTTCTTGCAGACAATATCTAACAAAAGCACTTAAGTGTAATTGAAGTTCAATATCACATGTTCCATGATTGTTTTTTTTATCGAAGGAAGTTCTTCTTAAAACACTTCTCATAAGTGTTTGAATTCGAAGTGACAGCTTGCTAACATTTTATAACCATCCAAATTTACGGAGTGAAGTTTATACGTCTAGTGTCGTAATGATATACACTCAGTATTGCGGAACAGAACATCAAATGGCAGACTTAAAGATAGATTTTATCGTTTTCGAGATAAATTTGTCTGAATGAGACATGTTTTGTGGATAAAATCGAAGTATGAAGATCAGCTGATAACCATGTGCTGTCATACTTGTACATGACGGTTAGCCCATGCACTGCTTAAGTCTTTGACAAAATCAAACCGATCGCACAGTAATAACTCAAGATATCAAAGGTTCGTGATCCTAGGATATTTATTAAGTCTTATCTGTTGAGTTCGAAGGATTTTCAATATGCGAGGTATATCTTAAATTTGAATTGATTCTATGCAATTTAATTATACATGTACTTACATATAACTACATTGTTTTTGTTTAATAATCAACACCCAATTGTATAAATATTTATTAATTTTAGCCATTGTGTTAAATTTGAGTTTGGGTTAAAATTTGAGTTAAAGTTTGGTAAAGCGATTGTATAAATCTTTGGTTAAAATTTATATAAGAATTGTTTTCCAGTAAGATTTAACTTAGGTGTGATCTTGGATAAGGAGTGGTCAAGATCCTCAGTTAGTCTATACACTCCTATGAATTTTTGTGGACACACATCGTTCGGAACTACAAGACTAGCCATCTTTACTCTGGTTAAATTTTGGTTAACTTTTAAACCAAACCTCAAATATCTTACACTGGATGAAAGCAAATTTGCTTAAATTAAATGCTGATAAAACAGAGGTAATCCTATTTGTACCGAAACGGAATGCCAGAACAGCCGAGAATCTAACTGTGAAAGTTGGCGACGCTGTGATCAGATCATCATCGATGGTGAGAAACCTCGGTGCCATGCTGGATTCACATTTGGACATGGATAAACATGTTAACTCTGTTTCAAGGTCGTGTTTCATGCAGATCAGACAAATAGGTCAAATCAGACAATATTTGACTGTTGATGCAACAAAATCCCTTATCAATTCGTTAGTAACATCAAGGCTAGATTACTGCAATTCGTTACTGTGCGGTTCCCCAAAAATCATTCTAAACAAACTACAAAATATTCAAAATACAGCCGCCCGCCTCATTACACGGACACCACGTTACAATCACATCACCCCTGTGCTGAAGGATCTTCACTGGCTTCCCGTACAATACAGAGTGGAGTACAAGGTGTTGACTCATGTATTCAAAGCACTAAATGGAAAGTCCCCTGGCTACATCAGAAGTATGTTGGAAGTATATACTCCACAAAGACAGCTAAGGTCTAAATATGACTCTGTCCTTCTAGTTGTGCCGAGGATGAGGACTGTCACGTTCGACGATCGATGTTTCACGGCCGCGGCACCTAAGCTCTGGAATGCACTGCCAACTGCACTCAGAAACAGTAAAACACTACCGTCATTCAAGAAAGCGCTGAAAACGCACTATTTTACAAAAGCTTACTCAGGCTATTAAAGGTAGTATCTTTATACTTTTGGAGACTGTTTCTCGTAGCAGTGGTATCTTGACGCTTTTCTTGAAACACTAATTTAAATGTACCTTTAGTAAACATTCAGTGACGTTGCGTAGTGAACAGTGAACATCGGCTGTAGGGGTAATGCGCGTGTGGACTTGCCAAACAGCTTACGAAGCCAACCGGACTTGAATCATTTTAGAATTATTGTGTACCTTACTTGTATGCATAAATTAATGGTGGATTTGTTGACTTATAAATTTGTCCATAGTTGTATGTATTTTACCCATATCATTTTTGACTAACATGTTTGTATTCATTACGTATTGTTTTAACCATGTCGTAATCGTGATTGTAAGCACTTTTGAACGTGTAATTACATGAAAAAAGGGCTATATAAATATGGTATAATAATAATATTCTTCAGACATAATACAAAAAAATATTCACATGAAAGGAATGTAGTACAAAATTTGAAGATATACATAATACAATTTGTTGGATAACCACATGATATGCCTAGGTCAGGGAGCAAGACAGAGGAACGATGAGTATGTGATATACAGTCACTTCTACCCAACTAGATAAATGTGAATAACCGAAATAAATGAACACCTTGACACAAATGAACAATTTAAAACTTTTCTATTCATAAAGATATTTTAAATATCAAGTCTTACATTTTGCCATAACAGACACTAAACTCTTAGATTATCGAATGTATGGTGTACAGAATATTATGAAAAAATCTTAAACAACAACAACATAAATTATAATAACACAATGAAATTCAATCAATCAATATCTTTATTTCCTCCTATCAACAGGAGATATTTGAGCATATATAAACATGAAGTGTGTACCTTGCTGCAATTATCAATGTTGTATATTACATTCTTTGTCATGCAAATCTTTCACAAGTTCCCCCAGGCTTGTTGCTAGGTGATGGTGTCTCTATCAAAAATGTGCTGCCGCTAAGGTCATCTGTCAAGTAGCAATTAAATTGCTCATTGTGTCCATGTACAATTCCTAAGAAACAAAAATGAAAGAAATTACAACACTATGTACACTACTGCGCTATAAACAGGATAATAGGAGTCCTCCTTTAAAAACATAAAATATGCATAACAATTGTTTGAACTATGCTCAAGTACAGTCAAACATGTTATCAGCCACCTCAGAATAAAGGCCAACCTGTGAATCTAGCCCATTATTTCAAAAATTCAAATCAATTATTTAGATCAAGATGACTCCAAATAAAGGCCACCAGTCGCTAAAGACCACATTGTCTTTCTAAAGGGTGGGCTTTGTTCACAGGTTTGACTGCATATAAATACAATTCTACACAATAGGGATATCTTAAACATCATTTCAACTTACGGAAGGTCACAATAAATGTCATCATAGGATAAAACTTACTCTGGATTCGACAGAAAAAAGATAATTGCTTTAAAATGTTACCTTGCTTTTCTTCAATTTTGTATCTGCTGCTGTTGAGATGATGTTGACATTGACAACTTTAGCTATGCTTGATGTCATTGTAAGTGGTGATGATTTTTCTGTAGAAAAGACAGGATATTATAAGTTGCACCCTGGAAATAAGTCGACTGAATTTAATTATTTTTAATAAATTTAATATTTTTAAAAAAAGATCACTTATTTCCAATCAGTGATTATGGTTCACAATAATTAAAAAAATACTTTGTATTATTTATAATATTGTATAATGGTGTAACAAAAAAAATCAATGAAAATGTTTTGTTAATCAGTCGGTAACAATATCAAGGATATATTAAGTCCTTGACAATATGAAGAACAAGATTTCCGATAATTAAACTAGATTTTCGATCTATATGACGCTTGTCATTTTAATGTAATTAGAAAAATACATAGATCTACATATATTTATCGTTTGACATCGATGATAAGCACAATCTGTGACTATAACAACATATGTCTGTCCCGTGTCTTGGTTTTTAAAATTCAGCTCGCTCAATTTCCATTCATCGGCCGCCATCTTGGAAATCATAGCGATTCACCAAAATAGGTGTATCGCGAGCGCTCGGAGTGCTCACCGAGCGCCCGTGTTTATAAACCGTTCAGAAGGCGGGCTCGAGCGCTCGCATTGTTGAACACGCCTCTGGTTAAACACCAACAAGGAATAGAAATTTCAATTTCATGGCGATGGTTTTTCACCGTCTGTATGCCTACCAAACAGTTGATTTTCCTATTTCATAGCTTTTATAGCTGTACAATATCTGGATGAGTATATTATTGGACACTGATTAATGAGAATACATTAGATTACAAGTTAAATGTTTGTACGGCGCAAAATCGCATCCGGCAATTCAATACTAGAATGTGGCCTATGTAGCATTTTTTATCAGGATGTTCGAAGTTTCAGATCAAACGAATTTGTTATTTTGACTTAACTGATCCCGAAACTAAAATTATCATCTACTCCATCAAAAATACAAGCCGTTGATGTTTCATGAATCTCATGAATCTGGTCATATGGTTCTACAGTTCACGAGGTACTCTATATGTAGTCCCTGTTTCCACCCTAAAATTAAAATCAGGGGAAACTATCACCTCGATGTATCAGACGTTGCAATATCTGCTGGAATGCATATAAAATATTTAAATAAAGTCTCCAAAAATAATATACTCCGTTGTCTGAGGGTACGTTGTCGTAAAACCTGGTATAACGGTCCCAAACATAGATTTTCAACTGTAAAGTGACCATCCATATCGAACCATAAAGTGACCGTCTATGTCGAACCAATTAAGTCATCATTTCTCACCTGATCGGACATTTTTTGTATTGAGCTCCGAAATCGGTATTTAATTAATGACAATTGCGTCATTGAAACAAGTCAGTGTCCACGCTCGCGATTATAAAATTAGTCTGTGTGAATATGTTTATAATGTTTTGTTTATTTGCGACATGTTGCTAAAATAAATACATCGAAACGTATAAATACCATAAATACCGTGTTCCGTATCTTATAACACGATTAATGATTATTACAACACACCGACGATCGCTCCAAAATGTAATAAACATAGCGAATTTCTCTAATAATTTATACATCGAAGTTCATTTAGATCGAAACAATTTTCCTAAGTCCTTTGATATAAAGAGTTTCGGCTGCATTTATTGACAGATGGGCAGATTCATTCCCGACGTTGTTTATCGAGCTCGCTCCATTCTTAGACTATAAATAGCGACTGCGTCATCAAGCTAACACTAGTTGGTGTGAGTAACACGTGACCTCGCTCTATTTCTGTTTTGTTTATATCACGTGATGACCATTGCGGATATTTCGGAATATTTCGGGCACTGTCAGTAATCTGCTTCGTGCAAGAAGTTGCGATTTTGCATTGCCACTTAAAAATAAGCATACCAGAGTGTACGGCGGGCTTCCGCCACCGTACAATAACGCAGCAAACAGTTTCACTTAGATTGCATGATCTTTTATGAGTATTACGTGGGTTATCAACCACGACTATAGCTGATAACTAATTTGGTTATGCAGTTATCGTCTTAAGGTAATAACAGCTACGCAATGGTCCCCTGTGATTAAAAGTCTGTCGGTACGCTTTATATACTTACTACGACTAGAGTGACACGAAATTAAATTGTGACGTTCCCGCTTCAAAATACAAATTATTGTCTATATCAAGCTGTTTAAGGATGAATGACCGATGGTTGCGTTTCGAGCATACAATATTTGTTAACGGTTATGTTGTTAGTGGGAATCTGAGTCCAATGACCTAAGAAGATGACATAGAACACATGTAGAACGCTGTCGGACCTGGGACTTCAAAAAAGAGCTTTGGAACTTCATTCGCTATCAATGGTTTGCTTATATTGACTATAAACTTAACTTTTAGATGAACTATTCCATCTAAGATTTTTCTTTTATTAATTTTGTTTTCAATTTAGAAAATTAAGATAATTTCGAAATTCTATGTTAAGAATTTTCTTTCTCTTGGTTTTTGTCTAAGATGTAAGAAATTTCGAAATTCCCAACTATCTATTAATAATAATAACTGTACTAAAGATTATCATAAACGATATTGTCAACAGTTACATTTATGTCCTTGTGTTAATCAAGTGGTGTTGTGCAGTAATCTGACAAAGTTCCATGAAAAGAGATACAAAAATATATACATGTTTGAATACCTGGTGAATAGGTGTACTTTTTGTTCACAGATCCTCTGGTGAGCTTCATGAAACGATTTATGATGGCATAAGTACAGACAGTGACAGCTCATGATTTGGATTCTATCATAAGATATAGATTTACAAAAATGCCGGTGTTTGATGTGACTCGACGTTTTCAACAGTTGGATAGTGAACATTGTTTAACATGATTACTGTGAAGTGTTATTCAAAGTGTTAAAATGTATAGTATCAATATGAACTGTAACTAGAGACAACGATGTGATGCTGTTTTGTAGAATAATTATTGGACTAGTTTATTCGGAAATTCTTGGTCAAACTGTTGACATAATTGTCCAAACACTTCCGAATACTGTTGTCTGTCAATAAAAAAATCTCACGCTTGTTGCCCAAATTACGACAAAAAGGTCTGTTTCAGTAAAATTCGTTTCAAAATTAGTATTACCTCATTTAATTTCCATTTGTTCATATTGTTTTGAACTCTTATACAAAATCAATGACGTATGTATAGAAGTCCTTGACAAATGTACGTTTATAATGGATTGTGTTATTTTCTTGCAGACATAATCTAACAAAAGCAATTAAAGTGTAATTGAAGTTCAATATCACATGTTCCATGATTGTTTTTTTTTATCGAAGAAAGATCTTCTTAAAACACGTCTGTTAAGTACATGTATTTGAATTCGAAGTGACAGCTTGCTAGCATTTTATAACCATCCAAATTTACGGAGTGAAGTTTACGTCTAGTGTCTTAATGGTATACACTTATTGTGGAAATAGAACATCAAATGGCAGACTTAAAGATAGATTTTATCGTTTTCGAGATAAATTTGTCTGAATGAGACATGTTTTGTGGATAAAATCGAAGTATGAAGATCAGCTGATAACCATGTGCTGTCATACTTGTACATGACGGTTAGCCCATGCACTGCTTAAGTCTTTGACAAAATCAAACCGATCGCACAGTAATAACTCAAGATATCAAAGTTTCGTGATCCTAGGATATTTATTAAGTCTTATCTGTTGAGTTCGAAGGATTTTCAATATGCGAGGTATATCTTAAATTTGAATTGATTCTATGCAATTCAATTATACATGTACTTACATATAACTACATTGTTTTTGTTTAATAATCAACACCCAATTGTATAAATATTTATTAATTTTAGCCATTGTGTTAAATTTGAGTTTGGGTTAAAATTTGAGTTAAAGTTTGGTAAAGCGATTGTATAAATCTTTGGTTAAAATTTATATAAGAATTGTTTTCCAGTAAGATTTAACTTAGGTGTGATCTTGGATAAGGAGTGGTCAAGATCCTCAGTTAGTCTATACACTCCTATGAATTTTTGTTCGGAACTACAAGACTAGCCATCTTTACTCTGGTTAAATTTTGGTTAACTTTTAAACCAAACCTCAAATTTAACACGTTGGTTGAATTTAAACAATGATTATACATCTGGGTGCTGGTTGTTTTATTTAGGCTAACAATGTCTTTTAGTTCTTTTTGACTGAGTTCTAATAAATAAGAATTAGATGCTTGGAGATTCAATGAAATAAAATCGGGAAAATATAATATGCATAGTTATTCATTGTATGGTAATATTAGAAACGAATTTTAGGTATTTTGTCCTGTTCTAATATTGATAAATGCTTCACCTAAATGAAATCGAAAGATTGCAACAAAATTATGAAATTAGCTAAATATATGGACCGAGCTATGACTACAAGAAAAGGTATCCTAGAAATTTGGAACTTTTTTATATGTTTGTATTTATACAGTTCAATGTTTATTAAAATGTTCATTGTATTCTGGATTAGTAGTCTGCATTTGTTTTATATATTTCATATAACCTTCGAAAAATATTGAAAACGATTTTCATTTTCAACAAAGATGATATTATATTACTACTGTATGTACTCGTACATATATAAAGACAGATTTTTACTCTCTTTATTTCAATTACACAAAATGTATTGGCATAACGGGATTTCATATCTTCTCTTACGCCCTGTCAATTAACGGGTTTGAGGGAGGGTCGTATTTTGGGGGAAGATGGGGTATTTTGTATGTGTTATCCTGGGGATAATTTTTCTGCTTGTCTGGTAGAATTTTATGGATTATAAACTGCTTGATAACGTCCTGTTTTGAAGCCTCTTCAAACATAGATGAGTCCAATGAACTGAGCCTGGAGATTATGGTAAATTCGGTATGATTTCTAGCGAGTTCTGAAAGGTAATCGTAGGGGAACTAACTATTTGTTGCGAATAATTTGGGAAGTGTGACGAACGGTTTATGGATCAACTCTTGGTTGAAGACGACAATGACATGTGTAGGCTGCAGTATGTCTCCTTGCTGCTGCAGTCCAAAAAGCAACGACCAAAGCCAGAGAACGGAGAAAAAGAGCATGAAGAAAGCCTCTATATCACTAGGCATCCATCGGTTTGCGACGCTTTGCGAAAACAGTCGCTGGTGTTCGCAATATATTCGCCGGTTTAGCCTTGTGTCGCATTACCATCGCGTTCTTCCCGCGTAAATTTTCAACATGTTAAAAAATCCTTGCGACAAATCTCTCGCATTTGTGTTTAAAAGTCTTCACGAATGTCGCATATCATTATCAAACCGTTCTTTGAAACATGTTTGCGAATTTATCTATGCTTTATATTTCGCATTTGAGTTGCAATTGTGTAAATTTCGATTTCTGTACTTACGAAATTCGTGTGAATGTCGCACGATAGACGCGTACTATAATAGGGAAACAATTTTCTGAAATGTTTGCAAAATATGTGCAATTTAAATTCAAATCGCACGTTTGTTTCGTTGTATTCGGACGGTATAGCAAATGAAATTGTTCCATCAAGTAAAACTGTCATAATCATTCGCGTAATATGTCGCAATTTCCAGTATTCGTAAAATTGACGCTACCTCGAATGCTTGTGTAAAAATGCGTTATCATGCTTCTTTAAGCAAAGCTGTATTCAACTTTATTAATTTTAATGAAATCGAGAAGATTTTTAATGATATTATCAAGGTGCATGGAACATACTTATGTTAAATCTGTCATATAAAATTACTTCAGGGCCATGTGTTAGAGGCGTGAAAAACGGCATAAAGCGAGTTTTTCCACTTTTGGTCTTCATTATAGTTGTCATTTACAGTGGCAACTTCCTGGAAAAAAGATTTCACAACAAAGAAATGGTAAGTACTATGTAGACACAATGCCTGTTTAGTTTTCTATCTTTTCCTGCACGAACCATTAAAATAATATCTTGTATTGAGCCTGAACTATGTGTTTATCTTTTTTAGTTCTAAGTCATTTCTCAATTTTGTCTCAATATTTATGTAGATCTGTGGACGTACCAATTCTTTCTCGTACTGACTTGCCATCCATCAATCTTTCAGCAGCTGTAAAGATCATGTAGCCTGCATTAACAGTACATGTACTACTGTTTTATTTTTGCTTGGCTTTCAGTGTGTAGCAAATAATAATACTCCTCACTCGGGTTTCGAACTTTCGACTACTGTATCATTACTGTATCGTGTACAAACTAGACGAATTACTGATGATTCTATCAATCTCAAGATTGAATGTGTTTATTTGTATAAAAGTATAAATGTAATTGACATGTAATCATATTTGATGGTACATTGTCATTATACTAACCATGATCGCATCCTGTTAATGCGAATTTTCAAAAATCATCATTTTCTGTCAAATGATTCAGTTCCGAGTGTGTATACATTTTTGTAGTTAATGGCATTCAGTTTTAATTTTCTTCATAGAATGTGCATATTGACAGATTAGTTGGAAACAAAAAACCAACACATGCAAATATCCGAACAGAACTTGGTCAAGATGAAGATGAACATGATATGAACATCAACTACACTACAACCTCTCCAGAACGATCTTCTCTTGAAAAACAACTTCCCTTCGACAACAGCATGGTTTTCTCCACTGTACAATTTAACTATTACTTTAACCTCTCTAGAGCAACAACATTTCTACAACAACATAATTTTGCTACTCCCAAATTGTGTTACTTTGGAAACGTTGCACTGTATATGCACACTGAACTAAGTGAATGTTAATAACTTTTTGATACAATTTTTCATTCAACCTATAGCCTTTTCCGTTCGGGATATCAATAGCTCAGATTAACCGACAAACCGACAATTAACATCAAGACAATAACAGACAACCAGGAAAAGCCAAGCAAATTTTAAACAACCAATAAGCCGCAGAGGAGTCTTCCCATGTTAATTACAATACTGCCTTAGCTTTCATATCTTGTCATAGACAAATCATACCCTGGGTGTGTTTACTTCATGTAATTGTTTACAAATCATATCCCTCTGTCAGTTTTATATCTTTTCAGGATGTTAACATCGTTGATAACATAGTTGGCACATCCAGTTTATATCGTGGCATTCGCCTTGAATGGCCGGAAGATGATGATCAAGCACTTGGCATATACATTCTTTCGGTCATTGGTTCTAACACCACTCGCTATTCGGGATATGAACGTGATATAAAACTCACTGGTTGGTGGAGTACCAAACACAAAAATATAAGCTTCAAATGCTGTCTATTGTGGCCTAATAAAACGCTTTCGGAATTTGTAAATCCAACTGTGGAGAAGCGTTCGTCATCGACGAAATATGTCGCAACACAAATAGATTGCCCGTTAAATGCGCGTTTTTCTGATGTCAATGGAGTTGCCTTGGAGTTTTCTGAGAGGAAATGTCCAACGGACGACAAAATGTACACTAAGCCTGCCATTCCAATAAAACCGGAAGAGGATGGATCATTTGCAGTTTGTTTGAAAATTGTTTACGGAACAGTAAATAACAGAAATTTTATAGCGTATTTAGAATTTCTTAGAGCAATGAAAGTTAACAAAGTATTTATGTATTCTTACAATATATCTGAAGAAACGAATGCAGTAATAGAACATTACGTAAAATTAGGTCTCGTAGACAGAAGACCTTACAATTACCCCTTTAATTCAACAAGTGAGTATCATTTGTTATTTTTAATCATAAGAAACTCATGTACGACGTGTACATGTAGAATGACATGTGCGTCATGGATAAGAACAAATGATCTATGTCAACAGCATTTCGTTTGCTTGCTGACGGACTCTAGACCTCACTAGCTCTCCTGGTTCCTTTACCAATACCAGTAATGTTCACCTCAAGTAACTGACAAACTATTCGTATGATTGATCGGCACCGGAGGACGAATAGCCTTAGTTTTACTGTTGTATAACGGTCCATTCGACGACTATGACTACTAGTATTTCAGAGCCGTCCCAGACAGATGGAGATAAGATGCAAAAGGATCGGGTATTTGTATCCCTCGTCTGTTTAAATAATATGTCCTGGTTCTTTATGGGGCCCGCACATGCCTCCCCTAGTTTCTGTTAGTTTCTTTACATAGTACATGGCTCAATAGTCTGGATAGGGCACTGAAAAGCGAGCCCTGAAATAGCGATTGGCGGGGCATAAATTTGAGTCCACGAACTTTCGTATATTATTCCAGCACGTTAGACCACTGATCATAATAAGTCATTCAGATTATCACTCCTCGCCCAAGGTTTGATCTCATCTAACGTTATATCAATGTATTTAAACTGATGGGCTATTTGCCTTGTAGTCGTTTTTGGAAGGCTTCTATACTATTTACTATGGGAAAGGTCATTTAAAGTTATAACCAAATCTCTTAATACCACGGTTATAGGGCGGAAGTACGTACTTCCGCGATCTAATACAGACCGAACAATTGTTCAATCATTTTATGAACATATACTGTAAATCAAAACCCGTCGTGATATGTGATTCAATGTTTTGTTTATGTTTTGTGAAATATGGTTATTGTGCTTTTATTGTTAAAAAGAAACAATAGATCAGAATAACTACGCACCGATCAACGCGATCAGCGGATGACATGACCCAAATAACAAATTTCCGAAAAACCAACGCAATGCGATCGTCTAATCGCTGCAACGGTCGTTTTTATAAACAAAACAAATTAGTCAGTTACGATGATTTAATGAAGATATCGAAATAACGCTGATCAATTAACGAGGTTACTTTTTGTTCACGAAGTTTCGTTCTTCGCCACATCGCTGATTACTAGTAAATAACACGCTGATGTAAATAAACGTCTCTGTATTGGTATCGCTCCACCCACTATATAATTATTAACTCCGCCCACGGCTGATAGAATGTCTAGTGTGTACGATAGATACTGTGATTACTGTATAACTGGCATCGGATTTCAAATGGGCCCTACTTCAATATGTTGATAAATGTTTATTCGAAAGTGTATGTATTGATTTACGCATGTGCAGAATTTATAGCACCGCAGCACGGCGTACTTTGATACATTATAATCTACAAGCCTTTGTATTATATGAGGTTGTCATTACAATGCTTGTACGGTGGACAGTCCTAAAAATATGGACACAATGAACACTTGACATTATGCACAGTACTGAAATATTGACATTATGTGCAGTCCTAACAAATTGGCATAATGAACAGTCCTCAAGTGTCAACATGATAATATATAATTATAATTATGTCCTGAAACTATTTTGTCATCATTTCTGTACAAAGCCTTCCTACAAGTACTTTCAGTGCTTTTATTATATTTGCAAAGATGTTCATTTCGTGATATTGCACGTATTGCAAGGATCAATGTACATTCTTTAGGGGATCTGCCGGAAAAGAGGACGTCTGTGTACGAAGATAAACGTGTTACCTTGTTAGATTGCGTGCAGCGCTCCTCAGGCTACACATATATGGCTGTAATTGACATGGACGAATATCTGTTGCCTAGATTCCACGACAATTATAAAGAATTAATGGTATTTTCTATTTCTAGAATTAATTGTTCACATTTGATTTCTGAAGTCTACGAACGATGCTTAAAAGTACTTAATTTGTTATACTATTTGAATATACAATGAACATGAGATCTTAATAAAACACGACGATTAATGGAAATCCGCAAGTTTAAATCAACTTACTTTTACTCATAAATTCATAATACATGTATATACATGTATAGTCGAATAAACAAGATATAAACAATTTATGACATATTCATATATTGCGGTGATATAATTAGAGAGAAAATGTCATTTCTCTTTTTAAATGCTTTAATAACAAATATGGATATTTTTTAATTATGTTTATACTTGTATTATCATTTTAATCATATTGTGATTCTTCCAAAATGTTTCAAATATGTATCTTTCTGATTTTAGTATACAGAGGGCATTCTTATAACAATGAAATTCATTCTCTAGAGTTGTACAAATTTCCGATTATTATAAGGAGTTTTTAAAAAAATAAAGCGGCCTAGTTCTAGCTATGCAACCGTTTCTGTACCATATATGATTGATATGCTAATTAACGACGTCAACATTGACCATACACGGGCGGGGATTCTGAATGAGAATTTTGAAGATAGAGATCTTTTCTCGAATAAAGGCAAGAAAAAGACAAATACACATTTGAATGCTTATAATTTCAGGAATATGTAATGCGGATTTATCCAGACGCAGCTGGTTTCAAGTTTGATACTTACTTCTTCCCCAAAGACTTTGGACCGGACCCTAATGCACCTGTAAATGGTTCGGATATAGTAAAATACTTCCGACGTACCAAAGCGTTGTACGGGTCATCAGGGAGAAACAAAATCCTTTTCATGCCGACTAGGATGACGACCAGGGGATATTCCACGCATTCTTTCCGACCAATAGATAATTATAAAAGGTTAAACAACATTTTTATGCTTTATTGAAATATACAGCTATACTTGAGCTAAATGAATGAAGTAATGGTTTTTTATCACATGCAGTAACGGTGAATATATCTTTCAAAAGCCGAACTTTCAGTTCGACGTATTACCCGGTCAACACTTGATTACAGATGAATAAAACAAACATACATTGTATTCCTTTTAATGACTGAAGATATATATTCATCTTGTTATTTATGTGGTTTCAATGTCCGAAGTCATCAGTCGTTCATTTCTTAAATCGATATGTCACTAACTTGTGTCTTTGGAAAGAGAATCCCTTGTCAATTTAGTTGTGAGTTCGCTATGTATCACTTTTTGGATATTGCAAAGTCACGGTTAAAGATAAGAACGGAATTCCGCTTTGTATGTATTTGGTACCAAGTGGTACAGTAACTTTTACTAGTATTTACGGTATTTAGATAATATACGCCATGCAACAGTCTAACTTAATCCTGAAATAAACGATCCCCTTTAGTTCATTCTAGAAGTAATTGGTGGACGAAATAAAATCGGATTGTCACGGAAAACAATGTAACTCGCTGCAGTCTAAAACAGTTACGTTACCATCCTGTACATCACCGACTAAGCTCATCCCGCTACCGACCATGTCTCTTTATGTGAGAAAGTAGGCAGTTGCTTACGTAGGATGGGAGTCCTAGTACTGGTTCTTCCAAGGAACGATGCTTAGGTGATATGTCCGCCTCAAGTTACTCTGATTGTTGACAAGGGGCGTAAAACTCGATATAAACAAAGACTAAACTATTCGGACCATCTCTAAGTCTTAAACGATTATGTTTCTTTCTATTTCAGGGTGCATCTCAACAATAGCATTGCTGCAATTTACCATTACCGAATGTGTTACACTGATACCCAGAGTATCTGCATCGGGAATTTAACAGAAGATAAATCTATTTTAAAGTTTGTTGGGGAATTCAAGAGCATGTCTTGGTTTCTCAGTATATGAGACAATTGACAAAGACTTGAAAAATAATTCGGAAGTTACCTTCCACTTTGGGTATATCACTGATAGTTTTGCTGAACATTTTCAATTCTATTCCTTCGTCTTCCTTTGAACAAAGGCAATCCTTTAGAAAAACTGATGACCTTTACTCGGAGGTCATTTTGTTCTAAATAGTCAATGTTTTTTTTAAATGAATGGCCTTTATTCACAGTGTGGCCTTTAAAGCGGAGATGGTCGCTAACACAAGTTTGACTGTACGTTTATTCTGTCTTTTGTTATGGTAGATGTTTTGCCTTGGATAATGGTTTGAATCTTTTTAAGAAAAATATTTAACAGTAACTTGAACGTTGTCGGTTTTTTTACATCATATTTATGTGGGGATTCTGAACTAATTGGCTGTGCTCTGAAATATATAGAACAAGCATACCAATCGCAGAAGTAACTTTCTGACACTCAATAATGTCTTGAAATATTGCGTATATATAATTATGTTCTATTGTATGTACTCAAAACATTCAACTTCAACTTGTTCACATTTCATTATATGTACGCCGCGTGACTTATTTGTATAGGATTACACAATTACGTCCAATTTAAATGACTAATTACTTCGTTGCAGAGTAGATATAGCCTCAGACTAGTACTCACTAGCCCCACGACCGCGAGCATGAATTTCACTTGGGAAAAAATACACGTGACATGTGAGGAAGCTGTCAAGATAGCTTGGTTCTATCCAGGTGTATACCTGGGCCTTTGCTGGTTTATTGATAAAGTAATAAAGTTGATTTTATCCATGACTTGAGACCATTTATAATCAACATCTATATTCATTTCTACTTCATTGACTATCCATGAAGTATGCAAGAATAGTTCATGATGTCATGAATGTTTTGCAAATGTGTTTCTTGACTCATTGTCTACCCTACATCAGAGGAATACGTGATATCATCGTTTATATATACATTGAAGTAGACGAGCACATGCGAGATATACTCGTTTCAGAATAGCAATGTTTCGATGATTAAACCGGTTTGAGATAATGTTAAGTTTATCAAGTTTCGATCAAAGACCATGTCCATTGGAAAGGTCTCCTAGCACAAATCTCACATCTTGTCATTTAAAGTTCCTTAATTAATTATGTTCAGACAAAAATGATATCATTGACACATTTAGTCTAACAACATACTTGGTCAGAATATATGTATTAAAACATTAATCAGTTCGCTATGAAAAGTTGACAAAAATGTTGATTTTCCTCATCATGTGAAGAAGTTGTTGGTTCCTTGAGGAAGGGTAGGTATGTACTAGTTAGAACACAGTCCAGGAAAACGTGTTAAGTGAATTGACCGCCGCATATAACAGAAATGTTGTTAACGGCGCTAAATCCAAACAAATAAACTTTGGGAATGGTGTTGAGATTTGAGCTCGGGACTGTTCCCAAGATTTATTTCGCCGAGGCAACATTTGCATTATCTTTGTGATTCACGGGTCTTTAAAGTATACCGAGGAGTTTCTACATCCAATGTCTCATAATGTATTTTTCAAAATTATTGATTCTAAAGTTATATCATATTGTTGTATGGAGCTGAACTATGGGGTATTGAAAAAATTGACTGCATTGAAAATGTTAATTTATATTTTTGTAAGTGTTTCTTAAATGATCCATTGAAATCATGTTATGATGTTATTATTGCAGACTGTGGTCGGTTTCCTCTTTACATAATGTCAGCTAAATGATGTATTAAATTTTGGATTTTAAATATGTCATATCAAAGATATGTGAAACAATGTTATTTCATGTTGATGCATTTTGACCAATTAGGTTATGTAAACTGGGTTACTAATATAAGATGTAATTTATTTGAAAAAGGTTTTGGTTATACATGTATAGGAACGATCAGTGTGTAGGCAACACAAAAAAAATTCTTAGTTTTATATGAAAATAGGTTGAAAGACCAATTTATACAAAAATGGCATGACAATTGTTTGAATAATAAGAAACTTGAATTATATATCAAATATAAATCATATTTTGAACTAGAACCTTATATTGATATTATTGATATTCCTAAATTCAGAAAATGCTTAATCAAATTTAGGGCTTCATCACATAATCTATTAATTGAAAAAGGGAGAGAACTCAATATTCAGAGGGACCAAAGATTTTGTTTATTTTGTGAAAATGTCGAAGATGAATATCATTTGTTATGATCTGTCCAAAATATCAAGATTAACGTATTTCATTTATCCCAAAAAAGTATTATATATTTCCAACTAAACAAAAGTTTTATAATCTTATGTCTAATAGGAACAGCAATATAATAAGAAAATTAGCAATGTTTATCTATAAAGCTTTTGAAATCAGAGATAATTGTATTCACTCTTTCCCAAATATTATGTTATATTGTAATTATATTGCCAACTCTGTCAGTCAATGTATTTATATGTATTTGTTGACATGTATGTATATGGGCCGGAGGCCTAGAAATGCAAATAAAGATATATATATACATCTTTACTGAGTTTCCATGACATGTCTTTCATAACATGTCATAGACTGTATCGCAAATATACAAACACTATTACATTGTAGAAATACAGCTTCTTACTGACATAGCACGTACGGCCTTAACCGAATTACCGTGTAACGTTTCTACAACTTCTCTTTAAGAACTATTTACTGTGATACATTAATGCAACTGGTCTGGTTCCCTGCCTACTTTGGTTCTGAAAGTAGTGTCAGGGACAGGTCACTCCTGACTACGGTTGCGACAACTGCAACGTTGCGACATTTAACAATATGTGCTTCAGCCAATAAAACGTCTGCTTTAAAACAATCACTGGGTGAAGGTCACAGAATTATGACATTGAAAGTTTCAGTCAATGCGTCGATTTTTGGTAATTGTACGTATATAGAAGGTACACCTACCCCATTTGTGACAAAGAAACATACAAACTAAAGACCAAACAAGGCTACAAGTTTCCCGTGATGTGCAGTATGTTGCTACATTGTGTGTCTGTTTAATGAGTATCATTGAGCCAAGAATTACTGTTTGTGTTTTATTTAACAGAATTTTCGACTCAAGTATTTATTGAGAGCAATGGAGCTATCATACCGATTTTTAAAAAGGGTGATACAACATGTCCTGCAAATTACAGGGGAATTACCATAATAAATGTTTTATCTAAAGTATTTTCTCTACTATTACGTAATAGAATAAACAAATGGTCTGAGTATGAGAATAATTTCAATGATTGTCAGTATGGATTTCGTGACAACAGGTCAAATTCTGATGCTATATTTATTATAATACATAAAGTAATACAAAGAATAAGAAACTGTGGTGTGTCTTTATTGATTACGAACGCGCTTTCGATACAGGTATTAGAGATGTTTTATGGGTAAAATTATTGCACTCGGGTCTGAGTTGTAAAATGTTAAATATTTATAGTGATGTTAACTCGTGTGTGAAACTTTCTAACCATATGAATATGTCTGATTTTTTACGTATCATTGGGTCTAAAACAAGGTGAACCACTATCGCCTTTATTGTTTATCCTGTTCATTAATGAAATTGTGTCTTGCACATTTACATTTTATATTGATAATATATTAAAAGTTTCAATTCAATCCCTTGAAAAATGTGGAAGTACAAAAATGTAGTTTGCTCCACAAACTAAGGCTGCTAATGTACACTATATGGCTAAGTTCAAGGGCACATTACTCTGGAATGAGTGAATCGCTGGGAATGAAAATTGTGTCTTGCACATCTACACTTCATGGTGACAACATATTTCAAGTGACATTGCAATTTCTTCAAGTATGTGGAAGTAGTTCGCTCCACAAACTTGTGATATTTTATGCGGTCGGGCGGACGGACGGACGGACGGACGGACGGACCGACCGACCGACAGAATGAATTCAATATACCCCCGCTCAAACTTCGTTTACGGGGGTATAATAATTGTAACCTCTCACTGATGGAGGGTCGTGGAATCGAGCCCCGCTACCGACCATGTTTCTTTATGTAAGAAAGTAGTTGCTTACGACTGATGGGAGTCTAGTACTGGTTCTTCCCAGGAACAATAGTTAAGTGAATTGTCCACCTCATATGGCCCTGACTGTTGAAAAGAGATTAAAATATACCCTAAACTGTTCAAAATAAAAAAAATTGTTTTCTACTTCGACTTAAACAAATTCAAGCAATTGTGTATTCTACATTTTGGAGAGTTTTCAGCTTAGGGAAGTTCATATAATATAAATTAAGGTTGATTGTGTTTAATTTATTGATAACGAGTGTAATACATGCAGTAAGTTGGCGATTTCACACCGCTATGATGATAAGCGTAACTACTGGCCAACAATATGATATCGCACAACTAATTAACATAATTAACATAAAATTATTTATCATCTAACACTATATAATTATATGTCATAATACAAAATCTTAACAACCATTTACAGTATAACATAACAACATTATACTGAACAAAACTATCGTGGTAATGTGATACGCACATGGTTATCGAACCAATTTTTATGTCGAGTAAACCCGTTCTACTGTGAGGGTACACCGAGACAAACGACTATAGCGTTCTTCGTAAAACAGACGACCAAAAAGGAGCGCTAAACGCATTCTAACCGCCTTAGTGCTCCGCCATTTTTGTCATTTTTCGAAGTTAGCAGCCAATTTTGTATCCTATTAAAATAAGAAAGACAAAAAATGTTCTTAGTGTAAATAATGTTCTTAGTAAATAAGAAGACAAAATGAGCGCTTAACGCATTCTAACCGCTTTAGTGCTCCGCCCATTTGAAACATTCTTCGAAGGTAAGAAGTAGGAAGCCAATTGTGTATTCTATTAAGATAGGGAAGCCAAAAAACATTATTGTCACTGATCGAATAAGAAAGTGGTGCAAGCACTAATACCGAAAGCTTTTTCTAACAAACAGTTGGTTAAATTGCTCAAGTGTCGACGAATCGCATTTTGTATAGTGGGGATCACAAGTCTGTTCAAAGTATTTTAATTATATTTCGTTTATACCATGAAGATGATGTCGATACTGCAGCTGACACAGTAAAGAAAGTTTACATTATCAAACACGCTTTACTACCCATTTCATCTAATGACACTTCTGGATCTGTATCCAAAGAATTTAAGCTTCGACCTTTTTTATCATTGGAATGACTCGATACTTCGTGTTCATCATTTTCGTTATGTTGTTCACCATGTTCTACTCGTGTAAGACTTTTGTCGCTGGATGTGCGATGTCGTAACATTGTATCATTGTTTCCTGATTTAGTCGTAATGTGGTCAGGTTTGGTAAAAAATGAAAATGTAGACAATTGTTTCTTCAATAATTTCCGTTTTCTCGGTGATTCTGTTTTTGATGGTGTTCTCTCCGTATCAGCTAGAACTTTAGCTGTAGCGTTTAGATCAATATTTTGTAATTCTTCAAGTAGCATATCTAGTTTTGCGTCACTGCGTGCTTTATCTTCAATAGTCAATGATAACTGGGATTCCATGTGTTTTAATCTTTTCTCTTTCATTTCCATCTCATTCAGTAACTCGTCATTCTGAGAATAAGGTAAAGGCAGTTCTAATAAACTATATTATAAGCATACAGATGAATATGAACTGTACATTACTTAACACTTAATTAAGTTAAACGATACCGATACTATAAATTATGGTACTAAAATTATATGGTACTGGAATTACGTTGTACTGAAAGTATATGATACTGGCATTACGTTGTACTGAAATTATATGGTACTGGAATTACGTTGTACTGAAAGTATATGATACTGGCATTACGTTGTACTGAAATTATATGGTACTGGAATTACGTTGTACTGAAATTATATGGTACTGGAATTACGTTGTACTGAAAGTATATGATACTGGCATTACGTTGTACTGAAATTATATGGTACTGGAATTACGTTGTACTGAAATTATATGGTACTGGAATTACGTAGTACTAGAATTATATGGTATTTTATTCATTTGGAACTGGAAATATATTGTACTGTAATTATATGGTACTGGAATTACTTAGGTATGATACTATATAGGACTGGTATTATACATTAATACTATCCACGGTCATTTCAGTAGGGGAAGTAACTGTGATCAAACATGAATGGATGTTTATGGAGAGTAGCTCTCATAAATGTAAACTATAAGAGTGGAACACAATTAGCAACATTGCTGATATAAACATTGGAAAGTCAACCAATACATAATTCTTCATTGAAACACGATTGACTTTTTCATTTACGTTCTATAACCGATTGTAACCAGTCAGCTTTATTCAATAGCCAATATGACGTCACGAAAGACTTATAAAGAGGAGTCAAAATTACGACGGCCTGAAAATGTTGCCGTAATAGTAAGTGCGTAAATGCAAATAAATTTTATGGTTTGAATCTAAACAAATATATCCCTGTATTGTATTAGTTGATTCAGTTTTGTTATTCAATTAGTGTACAGCCAAACTCTTGCATTTTATGAACTAGTAATAGGGCACAAGAACAACTAAAATGTATTTTATAAGAAATATCTTCAATGAAGTCAAATATCTACTATAAAGTTCTAGTTGAAATCTAGAACCTGTATATTCGGGTAAGAGGATACAGTGCAACCTCTCCAAAGCAACACCCTTTTCAGTGTAGCAAAATGCTGCTGCTGTTGAGTGGTTGTTTCTCTAGAGAGAGGTAAAATTGATAATTAAATTATACAGTTGGGAAATATTGTGTTGTTGTTAAAGGGAGGTTATCATTACACCATACGATCTTAAACTTGTTCCCGTTGACTTGTGTGTACAAGGCCTTTGGTGCACTGCAACATGGAGCGGGAACCAGTTTAATACGATCTTAGCACCATATACAGTGCAACCTCTCCTGAGCGACCCTCTCTTGAGCAACAACCACTTCAACAACAGCACTATATAATTTAACAGCCTATGATTTCATACATGTAAACACAGTATACTGTACCGTGACGTCTCTCAATTTACTGAATGAAATCATAGGCTGTTAAGTTAGTTATTATGCGGTCGGCAGTGTACATACATAATACCATGTACAGTAAAACCCTGAGAATCGGACTCCCTATAACAGACATTCCATGAAAACTAGACTTTTGATTCAATTCTTTTGGAATATACTAGTATCAAAAGGTCTCTGAAAACCAGAGTTCTGAGACTACCGGAATATGGATTGTCTAGCTAGATATTGAATGTATTTTGCTCTAGTTCAAAAGAGGTAGGATTTTCAAGGGTTTTACTACATATTTACTTGTTTCTGAAGTCTTGCTATTGTCATATCTTTTGCTGTTATTGTTGCTGATGACGATGCTACTTGTGCTCTGTACCGTGATATTTTTGTCTCTAGTAACGTTACTTTATCCATCAAATGTCTTCTGGCTAACTGCCTATAGATATACAGAAATATATTTATTGACATGATCATTATTGATTGAAACAATTAACAAAGTTCCATCTTTTTACTGTATCAATACGTTCTCGTAACTCCGCCGATGCCGGTCCCAAGTCCATGTGTGAACGGATGAGGCTATCGCGTATTTAACAGTCACTCGCTTCAGAATCCAGCACTATCTTGGCGACCCTATGCTCCTCAAGGAGTGAAGAGGATTAAGTAAACATAAGTAGTTATTACATGCTCGTATATAAGTTTCACCAAGTTCAATTCATTTTTTTCTGAATTTCACTGTTTTTCTGTCGGGTTTTGCACCTTTGTTCATCACTATTTCATTTATTTACCGACAGGTAGTTAACATAACGAGCTTTCCTGGATTCTGTCCCAGTATTTATCTTGTTCTCAGCTTTTTTGTCAACTTTTCCACATGAATGTTCATTGGCGGAGATAAAACATGTGTCGCGCCCAGAATCCAAGATCCGTGGACCAACACTTTATACATTTAGCTAAGTGGCCGGGCTTTATTCTACAGGCTAACACGTTGCGTGTTATTTAGGTATACATTGTATGGTGAAACACGGTTATAATGAACTCAAACATTGCGAAGAATCGGATATTCGTACAGTGAAATTTATATTTTCCTCAAAAATGCCCTCCTTCATTTAGTAGTTATGGTTAAAGTGAAATATGTGTAATTACGTGTACTAGTGTACGGGTCCTTCAAAATTGTTTGTTTGTTTGTTTCATCGGATTTTACGTCACTTTTCAATAGTCAGAGTCATATGAGGCGGACAGTTCACCTAACCATCGTTCCTGGGAAGAACCAGTACTGAACTTCCATCCTCCGTAAGCAACTGCCTACTTCTCACATAAAGAGATATGGTCGGTAGCAGGGCTCGAACTCACGATCCTATATCAGTGAGAGGTAACAGTGACTTGAAGTCAGCAACTTTAACAACTCGATCACGGAGACGGGTTTATAAGGCTCTTAAGGAATTCACTATAATTCACTATTATACCGTACAGTGAGTACTCATAATTTCACCATGACAGCCATAAATGGTACAAATGTGTTTCAACTAGGGCTGGGAATTTTATTCGAATATTCGAATATTCGGAACTTCGACGAATATTCGAACATGAAAAACGAATTCGAATATTCGAAAAAAATAATATGAAATTTCAACGTCTCGAGCCAGTTTGAGTAGCAAAAAAATGTTTAAAAAACGGTCCATAAAAGGTGAATAAATCCCATAAAAGTCGGTCCAAAATTGGTAAGTACGCGCAAAATGTCACAAACCAACTGTTTGTTGTTCGCACCATTCTCAATACCCTCATAAACACGTCAAGATAATCAATAGCCTGGAGCGATCATTTGTTAATCCGATCAGCTGATGTCGATAGTCAGTAATTAGTCCAAACACGTGGTAAACAAGGATAAAACACTGAATGCACTGGTCTTTTGCGTTAAATGATGTGCTTACAGCATATCAATTAAAAATATGAAACACTGCATGTTAATGACAAATTATGTTACGAGTTAAGGACTTCAAACGTCAGTCCGTACGCAAATTACACGCTGCCAATTATTTTTTCATTTAAGTATCATTTCGGTTTAATCAATGGCAGCAAATTGTTTTAAAAGTCGGTATCAAAAATATTAAGAACGCCGACATTCTTTGGCCCAATTTTGGAGCCCTTTTGTTTCAGTAAATAACCCGTGCAAGTTGTAACATTGTGCCCAATACGTACGCGTCATCATCAAATTTACATATTTATATAACGACCTGTTTTGCTCGTTTTAACTCAATGGAAGTTAAAAACTCAACTTGGAAACCATTAATTCTTGCAAATGTAGATGTTTTAAAAAGAAATGTTTTGACTCATAATTTCTGTTGATAAATATAAACACGTTACTCGCAAGTCGTTATAGTTACCTCCCTTCATTACTTGTGCATATAAACAACCAACGGAACACAAACGCATGTACGTTTTTTCTATCAAGTGTAATGTCGACAGAAATATTCATAACATCTAGACTCAATAAAAAAGATAAACAATACCGCTGTAATTAGTTTTCAATAAAAAAAATAAGTTCATAGTTATGCTCTCTTCTGAAACATGCATAGTATTCGGACGCAACATATTTCGGACACGATGTATAAGGAACAGACACCTTCATCGGTTAAGAACAAACTAGCTATGAAAACGAATATTCGAATATATTCGAATATAAAAAACGAATATTCGAATATCATAAACCATATTCGTTCCCAGCACAACACAAATTATTCATACCAATTTCTTCTCGCTTTAGTTGATGTTTCAGGAGAGTTTGTGACTGTACTTGTTAGGTTATCATTAGATGAGTCTGTCTGATCCAACGTGTTATTTTCAGATTGATGCATCTGACTCTCCGCTGTTTCTATATTCTCTTGTAGTTCCTGTTTCATAGTTAATAAATCCTGAAAATAACATTAACTAAGGTCAGTGATATCACACAGTAAGTATAGGTGACTAGCACGTTGAATGGATGGTGTATAATAATTAGACGGCCTAGTAAGGCCTAAAATGCGGGCCATATAGACAAAAAGCACATTTATTTATCATATACAAATGTATATATTTACCTATGTGCATTATATAATAACTATGTTTTGGTCCGTGTGTCCATTTAAGGCCTTACTAACACTTATACACAATCCAATCAACGTGTTAGCCCCAATGCATTAAATCAAGCATCAAAATCGATCTAGTACCTTTTGAAGTTTTGATACAGATCGAATGCAAATTTAATCAATTTTTATACGATGTTTATTTCTATATACAACAATATTGTATTTTAGGCTCAGTGTATTAAACTTACATCATTGAGGGTTTCCACAATGTCAGATCTTCTATGGACGACATTTTGTCTCTTATCCAATAACATTTCTGCTTCTTCGACCTATAAAGAAAACAAATTAATAAGTACCATTAAATAGTATAAAGCTTGAATATGAAATAAAAGATAATTCTACATACAGTACAACCTCTCCAAAGCGACCCTCTCTTGATCAACAACCGCCCAGCAACAACAGCATGATTTTTTCCATCGTACAATCTAACCGTTAATTTAACCTCTCTAGAGCAATAACCTCTCAACAACAACATTGTTTTGCTACTTCCAAAGGGTGTTGCTTTAGAGAGGTTGCGCTGAAGTATTTTTCTTATTATACATTTTCATTTTTGTGTAGCATTAGATAGCAGCATTAGCAGAAATGTCAGAAAAGTACAATGTTAGTGATATAATACCTTAAATTTAAGCTTGTATTGAAATCATTCTACGTAATTGAATTGAACGATAATCTTGTTATGCTGGGTTTATTTTTTTTTCTCTGTGTTCTTGTATTTATAATGTTTGAATTTGGATGTTTGATAGTCAAATAGCGTTTTATACATTAATATGTTCAATTATTTGTTTGTCTATAACACTTGATAATCTTATATACTGCATTCTAGTTTTATCACCATTCGCCTTAGTTTAATCCTCTTTTCTGTCTATGTGGCTTTAATATTTTGTTTCTATAGCAACCACTTTTGTATAACTGACCAAACAAAGAAGGTGATAATTAGCTTAATGCGGCTTATATGTTGCGTTTCTTTAAGTATATCATTTAATCTTTCTGTCTTCAAAAATACCCTTTCTTCTAGTTTCAGAATTTATGTACATGTATTTTAATTGGTCGTTTTAATTTATGTCATACCCATTTTTGTATGCATGACTAGCCCGCTTGGGTGGACTGGTCAAAAATTTATATGATAGAAGAGACTTGAATTTTGTCTTAGCTGTAAGGTGGATGTCCACAGACCAGTTAGTGCGATTTCGCCATCACGTTTTATTGTGTTTCATATTTGGATTGTTGTACACATTGACGTTATTATTGTTATCATTACGTTAAAAAATAAAGTGGATCATTGAAGTTTTGGACTTGTAGTAACTACTGTTGAATAGTAATTAGCAACAGGAATTCCTGTGCTGACAGATTGTTCACTAAGCTAATTCCCCGAAATAAAGTAACGCACGTACACAACAAAGAAATACAAGAAATTAGCGGCGTTACAATCTCATGAATCCACATTGTGAGCGTGTAGCATGCAATATTAAATTATTCAGTAATCGCGTTTAAATGTTATGCAGTTTGTTTTACGATATCGACATTAGTTTCGTTTTGACCTTATATCTAATTATGTTTATTCTTCATAATAAAAATTGATTTAATAATTAGAGATAATGCGCTATTACAACAAGGCGTTTGTTAATGTAGACTATACAAACAAAGAATAAACTACGATCGGTTATTCTAAAACAATTCTATGAAGTGTTTCAGCATGATGTTCATATATAGTGATTAACTTTATAGTTATGAAATAAGACGTGGTCAATATGTCATGAATATTGACTCTTTGCTGGTGAAAAGCTGTTTTGTTCCATATTCAGACTAACCGTTCTTTTTATCGTCGCAGTGGGTTAACGCCGTTTTTTTTCAACGATATTTCAGTATCATACGGCGGTCGACTCACCTAACTAGTTTTCCTGGACTCTATTCTAAGCAGTACTTACCTACCCTACCCCTATCAGAAGGAGCCAACACCTTCAGCACAGAAGGAGGAAAGTGGATATTTTTTGTCAAATACAAACATTTCTTGCTGATTTTGTCAAGAAACGCAACCAAAACACTTCCACATAGGCTTAAATGATGTGTAAGATACTGATATTAGGTACTCTCTAACATGGTGTTTTCACATTGTACAACCAGATGCCAATTTACATAAACACCATGTAGTTGCGAACGGTGGAATAGTATTTTTTTCAGCTATTACCTGTTATTAGGTTATGAACACGTTTTTACTGAATCTCTAACATTTGCCTGTTCTTCCTTGCACCTGTTCTTAGCCTCTACATTTATTGTTTCAGTAAATATCTGATTTTGTTCTTAATACTCGTTTATACACACTAATAATATAATTAATGCGAATACACGAACACACGCAATATTGAAGGCGAAATAACGAAATTTTGATAAGCCAACACACGAAATATTCTTTTGTAAAGTTTCGTATCGGCGCCCTATACTTGTCGTGTGTTCGTGTGTTCGCCTCGAAATTGGCCAATTTTCGTATCGTCGTGCAGTCGTGCTTCGCCCCGAAGGACGAACACACGATAATGTGCAATGTTTCCTGTCGTCGGGTATTCGCCTTCCGGTAGACATGCGCAGAACCATTACACATAGTATTGAATTGCAAAACTATTAAAATCTACGACATGTAGTATACGAAAGCAGCTAATCAGAGCTGATGGATCTTATTATCTACAATGAAAAAGAATACATACATAGTACTTAAGTTTTAACGAAAAGACAAATAAGTCAAATTAATGAGAAATAGCTTAAAGACATTGAACAGCTACTATATAAGTGACCCCCCCCCCCCCCCAAAATCCACATGTGGTCTAATCTCTTAATTGTTTTATTGCCCCTAATCAGATAAAACCAGTCTGGTCACGGTCTGTAGACTTGACACCTAGTCAAAAAGTGTGGTAATAAATTTTATTGATTTACAGTGATAATAAGTTTATGACTAAATTGCTTTTGTTTTTATAAGCATAGAGTAGCAGATATGTAAACAGGTGCTAGTCTATCAATGACCCTGTCTGTTTATTACCCCCTACTGTGGAATTAGGGGACTTTCTGGTCCATAAGTCACATGCCTCGCATTCCTGGTTCAATGTCTTTAAGGTAAAATACTGATTCGAATAAAGTATCAAATTATTAAACCGACATATGGTAAATAATATGTAATAAGGCGACTACTACTAATAATAATTATGATACTTATATACTATAGTCGAACAAAACAATGATAACAACAAGAAACAAAATAGCTCCACCTATATTTTCAATTATGTTATCTATTTTGTAAATAAACATAGACATCTACAAATATATACAATGTAGTTAGGTATCTATGCCCAAAGATATTAATATCATGTGTTTAATATTATTGTAACCTGTCAGGAGAACTTTTTCATAAGTTGGCGAATGAATTGACACAACTTGTAGAGCAAACAAATTGTCCCAACTTGGATACCAAGTACTTTCCGAAATGTGGTTTGCAATCTCCTTTACAACATATATATTGATGCATACTTTTGAGCTAATCTGATGTAATTAGACCAGTCGTTTGCATGTATTATGTATTAATTTGTCGTTTTTATGTTACCATACACATTGCTTACATGTCAATAGTACATTGTATATGCTTACATCAGTGAAATAGGGAAAATTGATATAAAATTATCTATACGCGCAAATTCATTTAAAGACATTGAACAGCTACTATATAAGTGACCCCCCCAAAATCCACATGAGGTCTAATCTCTTAATTGTTTTATTGCCCCTAATCAGATAAAACCAGTCTGGTCACAGTCTGTAGAATTGACACCTAGTCAAAAAGTGGGGTAATAAATTTTATTGATTTACAGTGATAATAAGTTTATGACTAAATTGCTTTTGTTTTTATAAGCATAGAGTAACAGATTATGTAAACAGGTGCTAGTCTATCAATGACCCTGTCTGTTTTATTACCCCCTACTGTGGAATTAGGGGACTTTCTGGTCCATAAGTCACATGCCTCGCATTCCTGGTTCAATGTCTTTAATTGACCAAATGACTTAGTAATGATGCTCCACCCATTTATTTAAATCGGCAAAACATAATATTTCTCTCAGCAAGGGGCCAATGAGATCAAGATGTGAAAATCGTAAGTCACGCCCCTTTCTTTATTTGGTGGATCGCACGCTGGTATAGCTTGACCGTGTGTTTTGAGCCATGACGAAATTATTTTCTTTTATATGCATTAAACAAACAGACTTAAATATAAATTGTTCTGTTCTGTTCATGATATTAAATATATATGATAATTTAGTAGTGCCTACACTATAAATGGATGTTTAAATACCTCTGATCTACAAGTTGACATTTTTATATATTAGGGTCTCCTATATAAGGGCATATATATATATATTCTGAAGATTTGAAAAAGAACTAGTGTCCTAAAATATAAATAACAATCAATTAAGGAAATTAATTTGTAGAGTGTATGTCTTATATC
Source organism: Lutraria lutraria (assembly GCA_964023205.1). Taxonomy (NCBI): domain Eukaryota; kingdom Metazoa; phylum Mollusca; class Bivalvia; order Venerida; family Mactridae; genus Lutraria; species Lutraria lutraria. The sequence continues at coordinate 15,865,488 of OZ026834.1, read as the reverse complement.
TTTTCTTCAATATAAAGTACTGCTTCTGGTTATAAATATATGTGTAAAAGTTAAAAGACAAGGTTGTTCAAATTATAATCAGTCTTGAGAAATATGATACAAAATTAAATGACTTCTCAAACATGTTATCAGTCAATGCGAATCTTTTTAAGTCACTAAGCGGGGATGTCTTAAATAACGAATAAAAAGAGGAGCACTTTGTATTTTTTATGCAGAAATCTTAGACAGAATTTTTTTGCTCCGTATTATTGTAGATGACCGACATTGAATAAATTCATATCTTTATTATTTTTCAATAATATCCATGTATAAGCTTTGAAGTATATGCATACAAAAAATATAATATATATGCAAGGTAATTTGTTCTTCAGAAAAACGTTCTAGAGTTTTTTGATTTTGTCAAGGACTTATATACATACATGTATGTATAATAGTCCTTGATTTTGTGTTTTTTTCACTATTGTTCGTTTGGTTATAAAGATGTGAATATTTAATGCTGAATAAACATTATGTTATGTTATGGTTATACGAAGTTCTCTTTTAATAAAAAAGAGTAAATGGTGACAGAAAATTAACGAGCGAAAATAATTTCCCCATAAAATTCGCAAAGCTGTATTTCAATTGATTTGCTTGCACACAGCATATTAAACACAAGCTTTTCATTATGTTTCTAAAATTACTGTAAGAATTCCACGTCATTTATGTTATCTGTGACCAATTGGTCCCCGATGTAAGGCATTAATTAATTGACACGTCCTTAATGTGTGTTATTTTTCGTAAAATTTGTCACACACTTATCTGTTTTGATCTATAACTTGTTTGACTCCCAGACGGCTGTAAAAACAATGTAGATCCATAAAACAACGGGTGGTGTAAATATATATGACCGCTTACTGTTTTTTGTCGGTGTAACTAATTGCTATCAGTAAGGATCATGTCACACAGACTATGGTTTTGGACATTTTGCTGTCACCAGAGCTACAGATTTTGCTTAGATAACATGAAACAGGCACCAGAGACAATTAACAGCCTTAAAAAATAAACAAAAAAGATAACATTTCAATTAAGATTAATGCATTTACCCTACAAACAATCATGCACATGAATTAGTCATGTTAAAACAAATACGCCAAAATAACTACACTTATATTTGTTTTCTGTTGTGCAATTCATATATTAGCAATGCACGAAATGTATGAATTTAGATGATAGAGATTATATTTTACAATCACATCTCTAATAAGATACTTTTTTTTATTAATTCATTAATAATCATTTTAGCATTGAAAAGAAATTAGTTCTGAAATTCGATCGCTATTTGCAAGAAAACTTTTATTGCAATATATTTTGTTGAATAGTTTTGATCTTAAAGACATTGAACCAGGAATGCGAGGCATGTGACTTATGGACCAGAAAGTCCCCTAATTCCACAGTAGGGGGTAATAAAACAGACAGGATCATTGATAGACTAGCACCTGTTTACATAATCTGTTACTCCATGCTTATAAAAACAAAAGCAATTTAGTCATAAACTTATCATCACTGTAAATCAATAAAATTTATTACCCCACTTTTTGACTAGGTGTCAAGTCTACAGACCGTGACCAGACTGGTTTTATCTGATTAGGGGCAATAAAACAATTAAGAGATTAGACCACATGTGGATTTTGGGGGGGGGGTCACTTATATAGTAGCTGTTCAATGTCTTTAAATGTTTGATACACTTCACTGCTTTTAAAATTTCTTCTCTGTTATAAAATACAAATGTATCTTGGATTGGAAACGTACTGTATACTATGTTCTATTACAATATTCAAGCGAACCGGAAATGTGCGATACTTCCCGGACAGGTGTGCTTTTCTGATCACCTAAAGAAGATCTATTGTCATAAATTATGAATTTTAGATTTCATATTTATAATATATTTAGACTTTGCAAGTGGAATATATCAGCATTACAGGAAAATACACACAAAAATTGGCCACATGATAAATGATACATGAAATATTTCATGAAAACTGTTTAATATTCACCTATAGCCTATAATTATCAAACATTTTAAAAATCATCTTCATACATTCAAAAAGTAAGATAAATGAAATGAATACATATAAACACATCATAAACTATAAAATTAATATAACAACGGGGAACGATTGTTGTCACGTATGCGGCGTCGCCTAAACCATGACCGGCAGCGCCGCATCCTCATTAGTAGGCGACGCCGCAAAAAAAGGCGGCTTTGCCTATACTCGTGAGGCCGCCAGGCCGCTAGGCCGCCAACTTCACGTCGCCAGGCCGCTAGGCCGCCAACTTCACAAACATATAAAAAATGTATATTTTTATTTTCAAACATAAGGCATAAAGCCCAACGGTTTAAAATACATGTAAAAGTATAACTTTTTATTACATGTATACACATTGAGAAAATGCGAAAAAGTCGACTTTGTCGTGTTTTTGCATTGTTACATTTTCGCCACGAAAAAGCAAAGGACGACAGATGTAAGGCGAAAACACGACACATTTTCGGTGTCGTATTGTCGCCCTTCGTCTGTCGTATTTTCGCTTTTTCGCCACGTCCATGCGAAATTGCAACAATGCAAAAATATGACAAAGTTTGTTGTGGCGAAAAAGCAAAAATACGACAGGGCATAAATCAGCCACCATAAGTATTTATGTCAATGATATTGAAAAATACAAAAAAAAAACATTTTTTCTTGCTATAAGTATGCACGGGAGGAAAACGCCCCGGATTCCTTTGTTATAGGACAAATAGAAACTACGTGTATTAGGACCGATAAATTTATATGCTGATGGGACTTCAATACATGCTTAAACTTTTCTTTTTTACAAGATTGAACGTTATAAGAAGGGAATTGCTAAGATGTGGGAGGCAGCAAGAGAAGAAGTTAGACAAGCGTATTCTATGCGATATATGGAATCTAAATTATTCAAACCAGTTGGAGGTTGGCCGTCTAAAGCAGATAGTTCCGTGGTTGCTAAAGCTGTAGGACATGCCTTGTGTAGTGGGCTTCCAAAATACCGATATCTGATACAAGGAAAAGCTTCAGTTGTCTTCATTGCTGACGAATTCGCGGTAAGTATATCTTGAATACTGCCTTGATGTGTCTTACAGATAGCCTTATTACTGGTCTTATCTCTAATGGTGGATCGGTGGTCTAATGGCGACGCGCTGGACTTCGTATCGAAATGTCGTTGGTTCGAATCTAGACTCCACCTTTCGTTATTCCAGGGACGTTTTTTTCAATGTCCCCATACCAACTACCGGTCTAGATAACCACGGTCGATGTCGCCGCGTGTATCGGTGCTTACACCAGGTACGATAAGAAACAGGAAAAAAAATATTTGAAAAGAGTTGAGATATAAATGTCTAATTTTCCTGTATCTTCTCTCTTGATGACCATAGCTGTATAAAATTTATATAACGCATGTAACAGCCTGGACATTTCAACCGATGTTTATTTTCTACACTTATGATTAATATATTGAAAAAAAGAATCTTCATTCTGAATTCACCATCGCATGATGTTGTATTGTACAAGATAGTTATTAATGTACACGTGTACAGTCAATCCTGTATTAGCAGCCACCATCAAATAAAGGTCACCCGTTTATGCCATTCTTTTAAAAACTTCACTGATTACTGTGGAATCATTAATTTTCGTTGGGTTCAATTTTCGTGATTTTTACTAAAATGGCTATTTCGTGGGGACATAAATTCGTGGATTTTGATTTTTGAAAAGAAATGCCTTATCTCCGCATTTGAATTCGTGGGGATTTGATTTCGTGGATGAGTCGAACCACGAAATCAACGAAATTAAATCCCCAACGAAAATTAATGATTCCACAGTATATAGTATTTAGAACAAAATTACATCCGAATAAAGGCCACCTGACCTGTCATTATGACCGCATTTTGTCCTTACCACGGGTGACCTTTGTTCCCAGGTTTGACTGTATATATAAGTACGTATTATGTGAACTGTGATGTATGTGCATACGACTATCTTCAGGTTATATCTTGGATACATAACATAATACCAACATGGATTACAGACAAACTAATCATTGCCTGGAAAGGATTGAATAAAGATGATTGGAAATAATTATCCTTCAGATGGAACTATTTCCTTGCCAGATTTTGTGTCATTTGATTAAAAAAGTTGAATCTTTCTCATTAAAATACTAAACATCAACTAATCATGACTCCACTATTTTGGAACGTGATTTCACGTTGCTATATAATCATCCATCTATGTGCCTTCCTAGGACTCCATAACAGCTTGGTTAAAGGAAAGCCGCGATAAGAAAATACGTCTCAACTAAACAGTGTGAATATACAGACGTACCGGTATATTTCTACAGTTAGTGTGTTATTACGAATAATAATTCTAGTAGCTAAATATGAACGTAAAATATTGTATTTAGGCTTAAAATAATAGTTAAATGGTTATTTGTGTGCAAGACTATTTAGAATGACGTGATCACGTCTGAATCTCGTGCAAAATCAGATTAACTATAGGCCCTACTTTTTTTAATATATTATTGTGCCAGGGTATTTTTTATTTGAAAGTGACCATGATTGTGTGAATGCGGTGATGTACTCTTGTATCAAATATCGGTAGTATTGATAACTACTGTTACTTATGTGATGTCTGTGTATAACAAATATTTCTTAATGCAATTTCATTAACTGTCTTAATTTAATGTGCTATTAAGCTTTTCGACGATTTATTTCCTTTTGAATAAAGCACGAATGTCCTTTTTCAGTGTCAAACACATATCAGTATACTCTGTACTACATGTATAATATTAAGATGGTCCGTTAGAAAAATTGTAGAAGTATTTGCAATCGCATGGATACGAACGATATGGGTACATATTTCTCTTTTTTGCTTCGTATGGAAATAAATCACGTTCCAACAGTATTTTCAGTACTTTGATTCTCAAGATACACGGACCAGTACGCAGGGAAGAAGTAGGTACAATATAGTGTGTATTAAACTGTGTATACATTTGTATCTATAGTCCTATGTTTGGCGGATGAAACTATTTCGTTGCTAGATGTGTAATTTGAATTAATCTCATTAAAATCCTAGCTATCGGTTCACTTAGGTATTTTTCATGAGACAGATAAATAAACACGCGAGGTGGCCGCAAGTATATGCATTAAATTGATCAGATAAGACAATCAAGACCATGTGTTTGCAGTTTGTTGTATTATGCGTGTGACGCTCTGTTACATAGAAAGTTCTTCATTCCTGAATGGGAAATACGTGATTTTTGACTTAACGCCTTTCTTCTAGTCATATGGGACTTGCATGTTAAAAGGATAATATATAGTGGTTAATCAGGCCTAAAATGGTCACACGGACCAAAGCACATTTATACATATACAAGGTTACAACTTCTGAAATGGCAGTTTACATAGTTGGTACAACACTACGTAACGTTTTTGTAAAAAATCACATTTAATGACAGAAAATGTACCTGAAGGTCAGGTCCTTTAATCTTCCTAACGTTCTTGTTTTAGGGGAAAATTTACATGCAATAACTGATACTCAACTAGTTGAAGTCTAACCCTAACATTAAAACATTGTAAATGGTACCCTTAAAATTGTCATATATTTCACAATCTAAAATCTATACCAACATGTATGCGCGCGCGCACACACACACGCGCACACATACTTTGTATGCTTGAGGTGATCGAACAAATGAATTAACTTTTCCTAAAATATAACCTGCCTTTTAATTTGTATATAAATGTCGTGTATTTTAATACGTACTGTTTTATCTAAAAAGTAAACACATACTGGAGGAATCAATATACCTAACGAAACACATACGATACTAAGATGATTTTGATAAGTTATTGGTGCAACACTTGAATGTCCTTATTGTATTTAACAATAAAACTTCCGTAGTATCTAAACAGTTACATATTTCTAGAACCTTTAGCCCCGCTTTCCTATCGTAATCAGTGACAATTTTTTTATTGTTTGGCTTTCTTGTGCTAAATTCTTACTTTCAAAGAAAGACATAGTACACGCTACATTTGAAATTCTTAAAGAAAGAAAAAATATTATGTAAGTGACAAGTACGTTTTTACATATTATGTAAATTATGTTTTTGTTATTATAAACAAAGGTCTTTGTTATAAATAAATGTAAAGTACGTTTTGTTATTCAAAGAATGTTCGGTAAGTAATGATGCTTCGGGATTGCTAGATGCAAAGATGTTTCCCCTCTATTATCAACAAACTTCACCAAATATGTGATTATCATCTGCATACTAAACTAATAAAGGCGAGTAGACTGATCACTTGTACAATGGGAACATTTTATTTGCACATAATTTGAAAAATTGTATCATAAAACTGGTTAAACACCAACAATGAATAGAAATTTCAATTTCACGGCGATGGTTTTTCACCGTCTGTATGCCTACCAAACAGTTGAATTTCCTATTTCATATTCATATTTCTATTATGAGTATTACGTGGGTTATCAACCACGACTATAGCTGATAACTAATTTGGTTATGCAGTTATCATCTTAAGGTAATAACAGCTACGCTATGTTACCGTCTGTCGGGTACGCTTTATATACTTACTACGACTAGAGTGACACGAAATTAAATTGTGACGTTCCCGCTTCAAAATACAAATTATTGTCTATAATTATCAAGCAGTTTAAGGATAAATGACCGATGGTTGCATTTCGAGCATACAATATTTGTTAACGGTTATGTTGTTAGTGGGAATCTGAGTCCAATGGCCTAAGAAGATGACATAGAACACATGTAGAACGCTGTCGGACCTGGGACTTCAAAAAAGAGCTTTGGACTTCATTCGCTATCAATGGTTTGCTTATATTGACTATAAACTTAACTTTTAGATGAACTATTCCATCTTAGATTTTTCTTTTATTAATTTTGTTTTCAATTTAGAAAATTCTTACATGAAAATTTTGTATGAAAACTAAGATAATTACGAAATTCTATGTTAAGAATTTTCTTTCTCTTGGTTTTTGTCTAAGATGTAAGAAATTTCTAAATTTCCAACTATCTATTAATAATAATAATAACTGTACTAAAGATTATCATAAACGATATTGTCAACAGTTACATTTATGTCCTTGTGTTAATCAAGTGGTGTTGTGCAGTAATCTGACAAAGTACCATCAAAAGAAATACAAAAATATATACATGTTTGAATACCTAGGTGTATTTTTTGTTCACAGAGTCTCTGGTGAGCTTCATGAAACGATTTATGGTGGCATAAGTACAGACAGTGACAGCTCATGATTTGGATTCTATCATAAGATATAGATTTGCAAAATGCCGGTGTTTTGATGTGACTCGACGTTTTCAACAGTTGGATAGTGAACACTGTTTAACATGAATACTGTGAAATGTTATTCAAGAATTGTTAAATGTAAAGTATCAATATGAACTGTAACCAGAGACAACGATGTGATGCTGTTTTGTAGAATAATTATGGGACTAGTTTATTCGGAAATTCTTGGTCAAACTGTTGACATAATTGTCCAAACACTTCCGAATATTGTTGTCTGTCAATAAAAAAATCTCACGCTTGTTGCCCAAATTACGACAAAAAGGTCTGTTTCAGTAAAATTCGTTTCAAAATTAGTATTACCTTATTTAATTTCCATTAGCTCATATTGTTTTGAGCTCTTATACAAAATCAATGACGTATGTATAGAAGTCGTTGACAAATGTACGTTTATAATGGATTGTGTTATTTTCTTGCAGACAATATCTAACAAAAGCACTTAAGTGTAATTGAAGTTCAATATCACATGTTCCATGATTGTTTTTTTTATCGAAGGAAGTTCTTCTTAAAACACTTCTAATAAGTGTTTGAATTCGAAGTGACAGCTTGCTAACATTTTATAACCATCCAAATTTACGGAGTGAAGTTTATACGTCTAGTGTCGTAATGATATACACTCAGTATTGCGGAACAGAACATCAAATGGCAGACTTAAAGATAGATTTTATCGTTTTCGAGATAAATTTGTCTGAATGAGACATGTTTTGTGGATAAAATCGAAGTATGAAGATCAGCTGATAACCATGTGCTGTCATACTTGTACATGACGGTTAGCCCATGCACTGCTTAAGTCTTTGACAAAATCAAACCGATCGCACAGTAATAACTCAAGATATCAAAGTTTCGTGATCCTAGGATATTTATTAAGTCTTATCTGTTGAGTTCGAAGGATTTTCAATATGCGAGGTATATCTTAAATTTCAATTGATTTTATGCAATTTAATTATACATGTACTTACATATAACTACATTGTTTTTGTTTAATAATCAACACCCAATTGTATAAATATTTATTAATTTTAGCCATTGTGTTAAATTTGAGTTTGGGTTAAAATTTGAGTTAAAGTTTGGTAAAGCGATTGTATAAATCTTTGGTTAAAATTTATATAAGAATTGTTTTCCAGTAAGATTTAACTTAGGTGTGATCTTGGATAAGGAGTGGTCAAGATCCTCAGTTAGTCTATACACTCCTATGAATTTTTGTGGACATACATCGTTCGGAACTACAAGACTAGCCATCTTTACTCTGGTTAAATTTTGGTTAACTTTTAAACCAAACCTCAAATATCTCACACTGGATGAAAGCAAATTTGCTGAAATTAAATGCTGATAAAACAGAGGTAATCCTGTTTGTACCGAAACGGAATGCCAGAACAGCCGAGAATCTAACTGTGAAAGTTGGCGACGCTGTGATCAGATCTACATCGATGGTGAGAAACCTCGGTGCCATGCTGGATTCACATTTGGACATGGATAAACATGTTAACTCTGTTTCAAGGTCGTGTTTCATGCAGATCAGACAAATAGGTCAAATCAGACAATATTTGACTGTTGATGCAACAAAATCCCTTATCAATTCGTTAGTAACATCAAGGCTAGATTACTGCAATTCGTTACTGTGCGGTTCCCCAAAAATCATTCTAAACAAACTACAAAATATTCAAAATACAGCCGCCCGCCTCATTACACGGACACCACGTTACAATCACATCACCCCTGTGCTGAAGGATCTTCACTGGCTTCCCGTACAATACAGAGTGGAGTACAAGGTGTTGACTCATGTATTCAAAGCACTAAATGGAAAGTCCCCTGGCTACATCAGAAGTATGTTGGAAGTATATACTCCACAAAGACAGCTTAGGTCTAAATATGACTCTGTCCTTCTAGTTGTGCCAAGGATGAGGACTGTCACGTTCGACGATCGATGTTTCACGGCCGCGGCACCTAAGCTCTGGAATGCACTGCCAACTGCACTCAGATACAGTAAAACACTACCGTTATTCAAGAAAGCGCTGAAAACGCACTATTTTACAAAAGCTTACTCAGGCTATTAAAGGTAGTATCTTTATACTTTTGGAGACTGTTTCTCGTAGCAGTGGTATCTTGACGCTTTTCTTGAAACACTCATTTAAATGTACCTTTAGTAAACATTCAGTGACGTTGCGTAGTGAACAGTGAACATCGGCTGTAGGGGTAATGCGCGTGTGGACTTGCCAAACAGCTTACGAAGCCAACCGGACTTGAATCATTTTAGAATTATTGTGTACCTTACTTGTATGCATAAATTAATGGTGGATTTGTTGACTTATAAATTTGTCCATAGTTGTATGTATTTTACCCATATCATTTTTGACTAACATGTTTGTATTCATTACGTATTGTTTTAACCATGTCGTAATCGTGATTGTACAGCACTTTTGAATGTGTAATTACATGAAAAAAGGGCTATATAAATATGGTATAATAATAATATTCTTCAGACATAATACAAAAAAATATTCACATGAAAGGAATGTAGTACAAAATTTGAAGATATACATAATACAATTTGTTGGATAACCACATGATATGCCTAGGTCAGGGAGCAAGACAGAGGAACGATGAGTATGTGATATACAGTCACTTCTACACAACTAGATAAATGTGAATAACCGAAATAAATGAACACCTTGACACAAATGAACAATTTAAAACTTTTCTATTCATAAAGATATTTTAAATATCAAGTCTTACGTTTTGCCATAACAGACACTAAACTCTTAGATTATCGAATGTATGGTGTACAGAATATTATGAAAAAATCTTAAACAACAACAACATAAATTATAATAACACAATGAAATTCAATCAATCAATATCTTTATTTCCTCCTATCAACAGGAGATATTTGAGCATATATAAACATGAAGTGTGTACCTTGCTGCAATTATCAATGTTGTATATTACATTCTTTGTCATGCAAATCTTTCACAATTCCCCCCCAGGCTTGTTGCTAGGTGATGGTGTCTCTATCAAAAATGTGCTGCCGCTAAGGTCATCTGTCAAGTAGCAATTAAATTGCTCATTGTGTCCATGTACAATTCCCAAGAAACAAAAATGAAAGAAATTACAACACTATGTACACTACTGCGCTATAAACAGGATAATAGGAGTCCTCCTTTGAAAACATAAAATATGCATAACAATTGTTTGAACTATGCTCAAGTACAGTCAAACATGTTATCAGCCACCTCAGAATAAAGGCCAACCTGTGAATCTAGCCCATTATTTCAAAAATTCAAATCAATTATTTAGATCAAGATGACTCCAAATAAAGGTCACCAGTCACTAAAGACCACATTGTCTTTCTAAAGGGTGGGCTTTGTTCACAGGTTTGACTGCATATAAATACAATTCTACACAATAGGGATATCTTAAACATCATTTCAACTTACGGAAGGTCACAATAAATGTCATCATAGGATAAAACTTACTCTGGATTCGACAGAAAAAAGATAATTGCTTTAAAATTTTACCTTGCTTTTCTTCAATTTTGTATCTGCTGCTGTTGAGATGTTGTTGACATTGACAACTTTAGCTATGCTTGATGTCATTGTAAGTGGTGATGATTTTTCTGTAGAAAAGACAGGATATTATAAGTTGCACCCTGGAAATAAGTCGACTGAATTTAATTATTTTTAATAAATTTAATATTTTTAAAAAAAGATCACTTATTTCCAATCAGTGATTATGGTTCACAATAATTAAAAAAATACTTTGTATTATTGATAATATTGCATAATGGTGTAACAAAAAAAATCAATGAAAATGTTTTGTTAATCAGTCGGTAACAAAATCAAGGATATATTAAGTCCTTGACAATATGAAGAACAAGATTTCCGATAATTAAACTAGATTTTCGATCTATATGACGCTTGTCATTTGAATGTAATTAGAAAAATACATAGATCTACATATATTTATCGTTTGACATCGATGATAAGCACAATCTGTGACTATAACAACATATGTCTGTCCCGTGTCTTGGTTTTTAAAATTCAGCTCGCTCAATTTCCATTCATCGGCCGCCATCTTGGAAATCATAGCGATTCACCAAAATAGGTGTATCGCGAGCGCTCGGAGTGCTCACCGAGCGCCCGTGTTTATAAACCGTTCAGAAGGCGGGCTCGAGCGCTCGCATTGTTGACCACGCCTCTGGTTAAACACCAACAAGGAATAGAAATTTCAATTTCATGGCGATGGTTTTTCACCGTCTGTATGCCTACCAAACAGTTGATTTTCCTATTTCATAGCTTTTATAGCTGTACAATATCTGGATGAGTATATTATTGGACACTGATTAATGAGAATACATTAGATTACAAGTTAAATGTTTGTACGGCGCAAAATCGCATCCGGCAATTCAATACTAGAATGTGGCCTATGTAGCATTTTTTATCAGGATGTTCGAAGTTTCAGATCAAACGGATTTGTTATTTTGACTTAACTGATCCCGAAACTAAAATGATCATCTACTCCATCAAAAATACAAGCCGTTGATGTTTCATGAATCTCATGAATCTGGTCATATGGTTCTACAGTTCACGAGGTACTCTATATGTAGTCCCTGTTTCCACCCTAAAATTAAAATCAGGGGAAACTATCACCTCGATGTATCAGACGTTGCAATATCTGCTGGAATGCATATAAAATATTTAAATAAAGTCTCCAAAAATAATATACTCCGTTGTCTGAGGGTACGTTGTCGTAAAAACCTGGTATAACGGTCCCAAACATAGATTTTCAACTGTAAAGTGACCATCCATATCGAACCATAAAGTGACCGTCTATGTCGAACCAATTAAGTCATCATTTCTCACCTGATCGGACATTTTTTGTATTGAGCTCCGAAATCGGTATTTAATTAATGACAATTGCGTCATTGAAACAAGTCAGTGTCCACGCTCGCGATTATAAAATTAGTCTGTGTGAATATGTTTATAATGTTTTGTTTATTTGCGACATGTTGCTAAAATAAATACATCGAAACGTATAAATACCATAAATGCCGTGTTCCGTATCTCATAACACGATTAATGATTATTACAACACACCGACGATCGCTCCAAAATGTAATAAACACAGCGAATTTCTCTAATAATTTATACATCGAAGTTCATTTAGATCGAAACAATTTTCCTAAGTCCTTTGATATAAAGAGTTTCGGCTGCATTTATTGACAGATGGGCAGATTCATTCCCGTCGTTGTTTATCGAGCTCGCTCCATTCTTAGACTATAAATAGCGACTGCGTCATCAAGCTAACACTAGTTGGTGTGAGTAACACGTGACCTCGCTCTATTTCTGTTTTGTTTATATCACGTGATGACCATTGCGGATATTTCGGAATATTTCGGGCACTGTCAGTAATCTGCTTCGTGCAAGAAGTTGCGATTTTGCATTGCCACTTAAAAATAAGCATACCAGTGTGTACGGCGGGCTTCCGCCACCGTACAACAACGCAGCAAACAGTTTCACTTAGATTGCATGATCTTTTATGAGTATTACGTGGGTTATCAACCACGACTATAGCTGATAACTAATTTGGTTATGCAGTTATCGTCTTAAGGTAATAACAGCTACGCAATGGTCCCCTGTGATTAAAAGTCTGTCGGTACGCTTTATATACTTACTACGACTACAGTGACACGAAATTAAATTGTGACGTTCCCGCTTCAAAATACAAATCATTTTCTATATCAAGCAGTTTAAGGATGAATGACCGATGGTTGCATTTCGAGCATACAATATTTGTTAACGGTTATGTTGTTAGTGGGAATCTGAGTCCAATGGCCTAAGAAGATGACATAGAACACATGTAGAACGCTGTCGGACCTTGGACTTCAAAAAAGAGCTTTGGAACTTCATTCGCTATCAATGGTTTGCTTATATTGACTATAAACTTAGCTTTTAGATGAACTATTCCATCTAAGATTTTTCTTTTATTAATTTTGTTTTCAATTTAGAAAATTAAGATAATTTCGAAATTCTATGTTAAGAATTTTCTTTCTCTTGGTTTTTGTCTAAGATGTAAGAAATTTCTAAATTCCCAACTATCTATTAATAATAATAACTGTACTAAAGATTATCATAAACGATATTGTCAACAGTTACATTTATGTCCTTGTGTTAATCAAGTGGTGTTGTGCAGTAATCTGACAAAGTACCATCAAAAGAAATACGAAAATATATACATGTTTGAATACCTAGGTGTATTTTTTGTTCACAGAGTCTCTGGTGAGCTTCATGAAACGATTTATGGTGGCATAAGTACAGACAGTGACAGCTCATGGTTTGGATTCTATCATAAGATATAGATTTGCAAAATGTTGGTGTTTTGATGTGACTCGACGTGCTCACTAGTTGGATAGTGAACACTGTTTAACATGAATACTGTGAAATGTTATTCAAGAATTGTTAAATGTAAAGTATCAATATGAACTGTAACCAGAGACAACGATGTGATGCTGTTTTGTAGAATAATTATGGGACTAGTTTATTCGGAAATTCTTGGTCAAACTGTTGACATAATTGTCCAAACACTTCCGAATATTGTTGTCTGTCAATAAAAAAATCTCACGCTTGTTGCCCAAATTACGACAAAAAGGTCTGTTTCAGTAAAATTCGTTTCAAAATTAGTATTACCTTATTTAATTTCCATTAGCTCATATTGTTTTGAGCTCTTATACCAAATCAATGACGTATGTATAGAAGTCGTTGACAAATGTACGTTTATAATGGATTGTGTTATTTTCTTGCAGACAATATCTAACAAAAGCACTTAAGTGTAATTGAAGTTCAATATCACATGTTCCATGATTGTTTTTTTTATCGAAGGAAGTTCTTCTTAAAACACTTCTAATAAGTGTTTGAATTCGAAGTGACAGCTTGCTAACATTTTATAACCATCCAAATTTACGGAGTGAAGTTTATACGTCTAGTGTCGTAATGATATACACTCAGTATTGCGGAACAGAACATCAAATGGCAGACTTAAAGATAGATTTTATCGTTTTCGAGATAAATTTGTCTGAATGAGACATGTTTTGTGGATAAAATCGAAGTATGAAGATCAGCTGATAACCATGTGCTGTCATACTTGTACATGACGGTTAGCCCATGCACTGCTTAAGTCTTTGACAAAATCAAACCGATCGCACAGTAATAACTCAAGATATCAAAGTTTCGTGATCCTAGGATATTTATTAAGTCTTATCTGTTGAGTTCGAAGGATTTTCAATATGCGAGGTATATCTTAAATTTCAATTGATTTTATGCAATTTAATTATACATGTACTTACATATAACTACATTGTTTTTGTTTAATAATCAACACCCAATTGTATAAATATTTATTAATTTTAGCCATTGTGTTAAATTTGAGTTTGGGTTAAAATTTGAGTTAAAGTTTGGTAAAGCGATTGTATAAATCTTTGGTTAAAATTTATATAAGAATTGTTGTCCAGTAAGATTTAACTTAGGCGTGATCTTGGATAAGGAGTGGTCAAGATCCTCAGTTAGTCTATACACTCCTATGAATTTTTGTGGACACACATCGTTCGGAACTACAAGACTAGCCATCTTTACTCTGGTTAAATTTTGGTTAACTTTTAAACCAAACCTCAAATATCTTACACTGGATGAAAGCAAATTTGCTGAAATTAAATGCTGATAAAACAGAGGTAATCCTGTTTGTACCGAAACGGAATGCCAGAACAGCCGAGAATCTAACTGTGAAAGTTGGCGACGCTGTGATCAGATCATCATCGATGATGAGAAACCTCGGTGCCATGCTGGATTCACATTTGGACATGGATAAACATGTTAACTCTGTTTCAAGGTCGTGTTTCATGCAGATCAGACAAATAGGTCAAATCAGACAATATTTGACTGTTGATGCAACAAAATCCCTTATCAATTCGTTAGTAACATCAAGGCTGGATTACTGCAATTCGTTACTGTGCGGTTCCCCAAAAATCATTCTAAACAAACTACAAAATATTCAAAATACAGCCGCCCGCCTCATTACACGGACACCACGTTACAATCACATCACCCCTGTGCTGAAGGATCTTCACTGGCTTCCCGTACAATACAGAGTGGAGTACAAGGTGTTGACTCATGTATTCAAAGCACTAAATGGAAAGTCCCCTGGCTACATTAGAAGCATGTTGGAAGTATATACTCCACAAAGACAGCTTAGGTCTAAATATGACTCTGTCCTTCTAGTTGTGCCAAGGATGAGGACTGTCACGTTCGACGATCGATGTTTCACGGCCGCGGCACCTAAGCTCTGGAATGCACTGCCAACTGCACTCAGAAACAGTAAAACACTACCGTCATTCAAGAAATTGCTGAAAACGCACTATTTTACAAAAGCTTACTCAGGCTATTAAAGGTAGTATCTTTATACTTTTGGAGACTGTTTCTCGTAGCAGTGGTATCTTGACGCTTTTCTTGAAACACTAATTTAAATGTACCTTTAGTAAACATTCAGTGACGTTGCGTAGTGAACAGTGAACATCAGCTGTAGGGGTAATGCGCGTGTGGACTTGCCAAACAGCTTACGAAGCCAACCGGACTTGAATCATTTTAGAATTATTGTGTACCTTACTTGTATGCATACATTAATGGTGGATTTGTTGACTTATAAATTTGTCCATAGTTGTATGTATTTTACCCATATCATTTTTGACTAACATGTTTGTATTCATTACGTATTGTTTTAACCATGTCGTAATCGTGATTGTACAGCACTTTTGAACGTGTAATTACATGAAAAAAGGGCTATATAAATATGGTATAATAATAATATTCTTCAGACATAATACAAAAAAATATTCACATGAAAGGAATGTAGTACAAAATTTGAAGATATACATAATACAATTTGTTGGATAACCACATGATATGCCTAGGTCAGGGAGCAAGACAGAGGAACGATGAGTATGTGATATACAGTCACTTCTACCCAACTAGATAAATGTGAATAACCGAAATAAATGAACACCTTGACACAAATGAACAATTTAAAACTTTTCTATTCATAAAGATATTTTAAATATCAAGTCTTACATTTTGCCATAACAGACACTAAACTCTTAGATTATCGAATGTATGGTGTACAGAATATTATGAAAAAATCTTAAACAACAACAACATAAATTATAATAACACAATGAAATTCAATCAATCAATATCTTTATTTCCCCCTATCAACAGGAGATATTGTAAAGTTTATTAGCTCGAGAATAAACCATTTGTCTTACCCAGAAACGTTATAAATCAATAACGCTCAGCGATTGGTTAATCCAGAGGCTATATTTAGATGGGTATATAAGGAGCAGATTGGAGCTAAAACAGTCTTTTCATTCCTTGACTTCGAAGAGATCAGTCGTAAGTTGATTAATTTTTTTGCATAATTTTGCATAACATGGTCCACGTGCTGTTCATTTCGAATTTGCACTAGGTTTAATTCATTTTATTGTGAATTCTGAGTAAAATAATTTGCGTTAATTATATAAAACCGAGTTTAAACACACGGGCTGGGTGTATGGTTAAGCGCCAGGTTAGCCATGAGGTTTAAAAAAAAAAATTTAAAGCAATTTGTAGATCTTGAGTGTTGAACGTCATAATTATTGACGTCAGTACTAGTATTTGTATAGATCTTGTGTATTGGTTTAATATTTTTATCTTTAGATTGTTTATTTCGTTAGGTTAATTATTTGCTTCTGTTTTTGTTCCATACATTGACAACATGCCAAAATGGAACATGCGCTCGGACCAGCCAAGCAAGAAGGGAAAACAAAAACGCCAAGCTGTGGATGTTTTTGGACCCGCGTGTGGTTGCTGGTGAGCAAGTGGTGGAATCCTCCAGTAATACATCTACATCAGGTGATAATTAAACCAATTGACATTAATTTGAATAATCTGACGCCCACGTGTTCAGCATTCAGGCTGTCGGCACACATTCCGTTGCCTATCAAAGAGAAAATATAGGCTGATAACAGATTTATTGAATTTAATTGTTTATTACGCCATAAATAGGCGGAGGCTAAACAAAAAATACAATTACTTTAGTCAATGGGGAACTTGTGGTGACGGAACAAGATATATCAGTTAAGGTAGCGGAGAGGGTCGAACTTTGGTCAGATGCATTTATTGTGTTCATATCTGTTTATATTGAAATACATCCTGGTGAAACACTTGGTTTATTACAATACATGTCGAATATAAGGCTTGCATCCACAAAATTTAATTGTTGGTTGCTTTATGATAAACAGTTTGGCTTAAAAAAGTAGATGTTTGATCATATGTCATGGCATATTGTTGATTCAGAATTGTGGATGTTATGTATGCAGCCTATGCATACCCAAGATACCTCGGCTGGTTACAAGTAGTGTCAGTAATATTACATCTGTTAACAAGACTTGTTTTACTTTTAACCAGAATGGTTTCTGTGTAGACAAAACGTATAAATATATGCATTATTGTGTAATATGTCAAGGTCAGCACTCTGCGGTTGTTTGTACCAATATTTTTGGTGCTGCTGGTATTCGTTTTCAGCGTCCTCAGTCTGCTCAAAGGAGCATGGGTCAGCACAATTTGAGACCGCGTTATCCTGGTATACGTTTCAGGTCTCAACACTCAAGCGGCCTTCGACTTTTCCTCAGTAGTGGGTTCCAAAAGGCCAGATTTATGGGCACATGGGAACAACACCTATATTAATCTTCAAACGTTATGTTTGTACTTAGAGAATTATCCGAATGCAGATGCAAACTTTTTACTGCTTTGTTTTAGTGAAGGTTTCAAACTCCTTCAATATCATAGACTTTGTCTTAAAATCACAAAGAATATAATAATAGAGGCATGTATGGTTGATTTATACATAGAGTTTAGAATTTGAAACATTATAAATCAAGTCTGAACACAAATAGTAAGCTAACTTCGCTTATAGTCACCCTTTTATTTCACTACAAAAAACAATTGGCGGTCACACTTCCTTCCACAAAATTCCAAAATGGCCTTCTATGACGAAACCAATGTGACGTCATCAATGATAAATGTTTGACAGATACAGTCAAGTTATTTGGAGCTTTAAAAATATGAAAAAAAACCAAAAGGGTCGGTATTACACAGGGGTCGGAATTACCCTACTTTGCTCTATAATGGTTCAAGACTGCGGATTAGGTCTAATAATTTAATATCTGCAAGACAGAATAGCACAATTCTGAACACAAAATTATTCGAGTATAGAGCATTAGATAGAGTTATTGGGCCATTTTGTGTTCCTCCAATTTCTAATTTACGTGTTAACCAAGTCGGGTTGGTACCAAAAAGTTGTGGGGGTTGGCGTATAACTACAAATTTGTCGTTTCCTAACGGTTTGAGTGTAATTGATTTTGTTGAGCCGAGCTATTGTAGAGTACAATATTCAAAGTTTGATAGCGAGGTTAATATTGTGCAACGCATTGGATGTCAAGTTTACATGGCAATTTAAAGGCGGACATTGAATCAGCTTTTAATCCTTGTCCGATTTGGCCCAGTGATTGTGATTTGTTAGGTATTCAGACTGATGCTGGTTATTGGATCCAAAAAATGCTCCCGATGGAGGCTTCTTGCTAGTGTTTTACTTTCAAAAAATGTTCTACTTTTATTCAGAGGATAGTGTCTCGAGAATCCTTATCTCACAATATTTTCCATTTATTAGATGATTTCTTTATGGCAGGTGCTACTTATGGGGAATGCTTCCACATAGTTAGCACATTTGAATCTGTTTGTTCCTCTTCAGGAGTTCGTCTTAGTAAAGCCAAAAAAAGAAGGACCGATCACAAAATTAACGTTTTTGGGTCTAGAACTGGACTCGGTTAATCAGAAAATCAGTATCCCAGAAGATAAGATACACAAAGCCCGTGAAGCATTAACCAGTTTAATTGGTAGTAAAACACTTAGGTTAAAACAATCTTTTGTTGGTTTGATTAATTTTATTTGCAAAGCTATTCTCGCGGGCAGAGCGTTTAATCGCAGAATTTATTATGCTATGGCTAAAGTTAAGAAACCACACCATTTTGTTAGAGTTAATGAAGGTCTAATGGAAGATGCTAAAGTATGGTTGATTTTCATAACGCATTTTAATGGTTCATGTACTTTTAATGAACTGAATTGGTCTGAAGATAATGATTTAGATTTTTACACTGATGCGTCCGGGAATAGAAAGTTGGGATGTGGCTGTTTATTTAAAGGCCATTGGTGTGGTTTCAGCTGGCCAGATATGTGGGATGATACGGTATTTAAGGATATAACATATTTAGAGCTGCTGCCGATATGTTTAGAATTTTGTATTTGGCGCCATGAATTGTCTTATAAAAAGATAGTTCTGAGATCAGATAACCAATCTTTGGTCGAAATAATAAACCAAAAATCATCTAAGAACAAAAGAGTAAAGCAATTTATAAGATTCCAAGTATTAATGACTGGTCAATAATACACAAGTCAAAATGTGCATATTTTGGGTAAGAGAAACACGATTTGTGATGGTATTAGTCAATTTCAGTGAACACGTGTTTCCGGCCATTCAGGTACATGCTTCAAAGCAGCCAATTCCATTTTCAACCTGAGGTAGACAGATTATAACAGTCTTCACTAGCGGAAACTGACAGTACAATTCAGAAGTATAATCATGAAATGTCTGCATTTGAACAATTTTGTAGGGAAAATGGGTTCGGGGTAAAATGGGCGCCGTCCAGTGCTATGATTTCGGATTACATTGCTTTTATGTCGCTTAATAAATACTCATATTGTTTTGTAAGTGGTCATGTAACAGCCATATGTTGTACATGTAAAATAAGTGGTTGTAGAGATAATACCAAACAGTTTTTAATTAAATCATTACTGAAAGGGGTGCACAGAACAAGATGCACACAGTATTCTAGATGCCCTATTACTTGGGATATACTGTTGACCTTACTGCAAGCACTCCCCAAAGCTTGCCGTTCTCAATTTAAGACAATGCTGTTTTCAGCGGCTTTTTCCCTAGCCCATGTTACTAAGCTTTGTTAAGGTTATCTGAATTCACAGTGGGGAAAAGAGCTCAACCAAGTCAGTACTTTGGTATGAAAACTACCTGATTAAAGTTATGTTGGAAAAAAGCGTGATTTATTCCTAAATTATTGTAAGCATGGTTATTTTGCTAATCAATTTGAAAAGCATGCGGTATCTGACTAAATTTGAAAAGCATGTGGTATCATGCAAATAATTTCATTGAAAAAGCATGTGGTATCTTGCTAAATTTGAAAAGCATGTGGTATCATGCAAATAATTTCATTGAAAAAGCATGTGGTATCTTGCTAAATTTGAAAAGCATGTGGTATCATGCAAATAATTTCATTGGAAATGCATGCGGTATCTTGCTGAATTTGAAATGCATATGATATCATGTAAATAATTTCATTGGAAAAGCATGCGGTATGTTGATAAATGTGAAAAGCATGTGGTATCATGCAATAATTTCATTGGAAAAGCATGCGGTATCTTGATAAATTTGAAAAGCATGTGGTATCATGCAATTAATTTCAAAGAATGTGGAATTTATTGCTTCTCATTTATACATTTTAAGTAATTTATGTTCTTTTTAATGAGTGAGATATTTAATTAAAATTTAATTGTTTTAGAAATAGTTTATAAATTTAAAAGTTTGTATAGGATTTGCCATAATGCCTTTTTAGGCCGGCGATCCGATTTTAGTCGCTAAATTAAAAAGTATAGTTATTTCCACATGGAGACCGTTGCCGGGTCCGTGTGAAGAAGTATGACAACATTTTCAAATTTGTATAGGATTAGCCATATTGCCATGATCAAATTATTAGGCCGGCGATCCGAATTTGGCTTTTAATGTTCAGTCAGTATTAATTTCCCATGGAATCCGTTGTCGGGTCCATGTGGTTTGAAGGGGAAATAAGCGGTAGGTGAAAACCGTTTTTAGCCACCACACTGTGTTATATGTGCACATGGAATCAGTTTAAATAAGGATAGTTTGGTGTGTGGTGAGATACATAAGTACACTGTAAATATGTGTGCGTTTATTGAACGTATTTGGTTGATGTTGCAATTGATTGGTTGAGCTCAGTGTTTTTTCACCTTCTATAACAGAAGCCTTTAAAAGGCCTCTTCCCAATTGAAAATTTCTTTAAAATCATGCAGTTTTCCGAAAAATCCAAACTTACACCAGCTATTTTGTTTCCCAAATCAACAATTTTAGCAGTAATTCTTCCCAAAATCAACAGGTTAAGGCCTCTTCCCAATGCAGAGAGAAAAAACACTGGTCAGCTGTTAGAGTTTGTATTAGTCAATTTTGTTGTACTTGTAACTAATACACGGCTAGCTTCATGATCGACAGTATGGATCATTGGTTCGTCCAATTTGTCAGGGTCCTTGGTTTAGGGAAATTTGGGGTAGATACATTTTGGAATTACAAAAGTGGTATGAAATTAGTTCATGTTTTGGAGTCATTAGACTATATGACGGTGTTATACCCAGTACTTGATCTTATAATAATTTTTGTGGTGGTAATGATATAGGTCTTAAACCTATGGTTGAGGTGACTTGGGAATTCGATACCCTTTTGAAGGAAATTAAGTCCATATTTCCCCATTCCCTGATTGCCTGGTCCCAAATTTTTACCCAGGCAATATTGGCGTTATGTTCCATTAAATACTGTGGCAGACAAAATTCGAAAACGTATTCATAGTTGTCTCAGCTCTTTTGTAATTAAAAATGGTGGCCGTGCCATTAAATACCCAGACATATGCCCGGATCCAATTATCCTCCGTCCTGGGTTGTGCTATAATGCTTAACACGTTGTCCGGGGCTACATTGAATTTTAAGGAAAGCGGAAATGTTTTTTTTCCTAATTAGAACTGTGTTATGATATACATGGTACATGTCTTGTTGACTATTTTAAAGTTTATTACATTTGTAAAAGTATGAAAATATACTCATTTATACATTTATAGAAACAGTCACACGACTGGTTTTATTTCGGTTTGTTAACTATCATGAAAATACATCAAATGGAATTACCACACTTAAGTTTTACATTTTGGCCGCAGGTATCATGTATTTCATTGGATTGTACAGGTACTTTCATTAATTTTGTCAGGATACAATGAAATAATACCTCACAAACATTGGGGAAGATACAGAGTGTGCGTTTTTGAACGGACTGAGTATACATTGGGTATAAATTCATGGTGGTTGTTATGGAAGCAGTCACTGTGGATTTATAACTTAATTAGCATTGGTAATTTGGTATACATTTGTTCATGGCTGGTTAGGAGTTATGATAGACCGCTTGTGGCGGAAGGTCCATTCTCTCCGCTCTGCTTCGTTCACGTCCCTTTTTGGCATATTCTATCATAACAGTGGTGACCGATGACGGAACATACTGTACTTGACATTTAAAAGAATATGCTTATTGTTTATTTATACATGTATGTTTATACAATTCCAGCCATGACAAATATATTGCCATACCTTAAATTAAAATAAATGAATGGAACTTATTACATAGTTGTAGTTTCTGTGGTAAGACAATGTAAAGTTTATTAGCTCGAGAATAAACCATTTGTCTTACCCAGAAACGTTATAAATCAATAACGCTCAGCGATTGGTTAATCCAGAGGCTATATTTAGATGGGTATATAAGGAGCAGATTGGAGCTAAAACAGTCTTTTCATTCCTTGACTTCGAAGAGATCAGTCGTAAGTTGATTAATTTCCGCTCCCTCCCACCCAACGGTTTATATATACAATTTTGCTGCTGAGTATTTTTGTATTTTGCAGATCAACAATCTTGGAAATAGATGAAAAGCGTCTATTGTGTAGGATTCGTCATGGCTGGTCAAAAAGACACTGTTACCAAGGTGTCGGGTACATTCTATCCAATGATTGAAGACGTTTGTAGTGTTTTATACAATAGGACTTATCAGCGACCGTTGTCGGGAGCTGAACAAAATGTTTGTCTTACATCTTGGTTAATTTAAGTGAAGTTTATGATATATTTTGCTGGCATATTCTATCATAACAGTGGTGACCGATGACGGAACATACTGTACTTGACATTTAAAAGAATATGCTTATTGTTTATTTATACATGTATGTTTATACAATTCCAGCCATGACAAATATATTGCCATACCTTAAATTAAAATAAATGAATGGAACTTATTACATAGTTGTAGTTTCTGTGGTAAGACAATTGAGCATATATAAACATGAAGTGTGTACCTTGCTGCAATTATCAATGTTGTATATTACATTCTTTGTCATGCAAATCTTTCACAATTCCCCCCCAGGCTTGTTGCTAGGTGATGGTGTCTCTATCAAAAATGTGCTGCCGCTAAGGTCATCTGTCAAGTAGCAATTAAATTGCTCATTGTGTCCATGTACAATTCCTAAGAAACAATCAAAGTACTGAAAGTACTGTCGGACTTGATTTTTACCATACGAGACAAAAGAGAGAAATGTGTACCCACATCGTTCGAGCCCATACAAATATTTTAACATTTAAAATTTCGGACCGATTTTTCATTCATATTGTAATGCAGGTCATATGCATATAGGTAAATGACATAAGCTAGGGCGTTACTATAGTCCCTTTGCTAAAATTTTAAAATGAAAAAAGCCTGATATTGGAAAGTTTAATGATTAGCACATTAATTGAGGACAATTTAATTGCATTTATTGTACAAAACTAGTAAACAACACTTCAGTAACAGTAAATACAAACATTGATTCTTCTGGTTTTAACACAACAGAACATCGTCGCATTGAACACATTCAGGGTCACTCAAATCAAAAAGGTCCTGACACAGTAGAGTAAGACCTATATGACCTATAGTTAACCCGATGTTGCATGAAATTCAGACGTGATTATGTAATTCTAAATAATCTGGCGTAAAAGGAACTCTTAAACAGTAAATTTTAAAAGCACGTATCCAGTAATTTACGTTCGTATTTAGCGACTCGAATTATTATTCTTAAGCCGCAGTTTTAACATTTAACCTTCGATAAAAGAAACTCCCCACATCGGTTACGCTTTGCTACTAGCCACTGCGGGGAGTGAGTCTATAAATAGCGATTCCGTCATCAAAATAACACTAGTTGGTGAGAATATCCCGGAATACGATTAAATGAGAATTCGCTTTGTGATATTTAGAAATGTTAGAAAGGCACAAAACACACACATCGATGGTAGATTGTTGCAAATGCATGAATACGTCCGTGGAGATTTTTCTGAAAGTTCTATCGAACGAAAACCGAAAGTAGAACTACTTTTACGGCAAGATATTTTATTGGACAGTGAATACGCGGTTTTAATTCTACGCATTTGAATATCTCATGTATCTACCGACAAGCACTTATTTAGATACATGACTCTTTCCATGTAGTTACAATAGAATGATTTGAAATATATTTAGATCTGACACACTTAATTGGGGAAAGATTCCAGATACTTCAATATAAACATACCATTTAGTTGCGTACTATTTCCTTTATGTGGCATTCTTTTAACCAAGTTGTTATGGAGTCCAGCGACCAATATAAGCCTACGATTACAAAGGACTTGATTTTGATAAAAATCAAGTCCAAAAATGAAAGAAATTACAACACTATGTACACTACTGCGCTATAAACAGGATAATAGGAGTCCTCCTTTGAAAACATAAAATATGCATAACAATTGTTTGAACTATGCTCAAGTACAGTCAAACATGTTATCAGCCACCTCAGAATAAAGGCCAACCTGTGAATCTAGCCCATTATTTCAAAAATTCAAATCAATCATTTAGATCAAGATGACTCCAAATAAAGGTCACCAGTCACTAAAGACCACATTGTCTTTCTAAAGGGTGGGCTTTGTTCACAGGTTTGACTGCATATAAATACAATTCTACACAATAGGGATATCTTAAACATCATTTCAACTTACGGAAGGTCACAATAAATGTCATCATAGGATAAAACTTACTCTGGATTCGACAGAAAAAAGATAATTGCTTTAAAATTTTACCTTGCTTTTCTTCAATTTTGTATCTGCTGCTGTTGAGATGTTGTTGACATTGACAACTTTAGCTATGCTTGATGTCATTGTAAGTGGTGATGATTTTTCTGTAGAAAAGACAGGATATTATAAGTTGCACCCTGGAAATAAGTCGACTGAATTTAATTATTTTTAATAAATTTAATATTTTTAAAAAAAGATCACTTATTTCCAATCAGTGATTATGGTTCACAATAATTAAAAAAATACTTTGTATTATTGATAATATTGCATAATGGTGTAACAAAAAAAATCAATGAAAATGTTTTGTTAATCAGTCGGTAACAATATCAAGGATATATTAAGTCCTTGACAATATGAAGAACAAGATTTCCGATAATTAAACTAGATTTTCGATCTATATGACGCTTGTCATTTTAATGTAATTAGAAAAATACATAGATCTACATATATTTATCGTTTGACATCGATGATAAGCACAATCTGTGACTATAACAACATATGTCTGTCCCGTGTCTTGGTTTTCAAAATTCAGCTCGCTCAATTTCCATTCATCGGCCGCCATCTTGGAAATCATAGCGATTCACCAAAATAGGTGTATCGCGAGCGCTCGGAGTGCTCACCGAGCGCCCGTGTTTATAAACCGTTCAGAAGGCGGGCTCGAGCGCTCGCATTGTTGAACACGCCTCTGGTTAAACACCAACAAGGAATAGAAATTTCAATTTCATGGCGATGGTTTTTCACCGTCTGTATGCCTACCAAACAGTTGATTTTCCTATTTCATAGCTTTTATAGCTGTACAATATCTGGATGAGTATATTATTGGACACTGATTAATGAGAATACATTAGATTACAAGTTAAATGTTTGTACGGCGCAAAATCGCATCCGGCAATTCAATACTAGAATGTGGCCTATGTAGCATTTTTTATCAGGATGTTCGAAGTTTCAGATCAAACGAATTTGTTATTTTGACTTAACTGATCCCGAAACTAAAATGATCATCTACTCCATCAAAAATACAAGCCGTTGATGTTTCATGAATCTCATGAATCTGGTCATATGGTTCTACAGTTCACGAGGTACTCTATATGTAGTCCCTGTTTCCACCCTAAAATTAAAATCAGGGGAAACTATCACCTCGATGTATCAGACGTTGCAATATCTGCTGGAATGCATATAAAATATTTAAATAAAGTCTCCAAAAATAATATACTCCGTTGTCTGAGGGTACGTTGTCGTAAAAACCTGGTATAACGGTCCCAAACATAGATTTTCAACTGTAAAGTGACCATCCATATCGAACCATAAAGTGACCGTCTATGTCGAACCAATTAAGTCATCATTTCTCACCTGATCGGACATTTTTTGTATTGAGCTCCGAAATCGGTATTTAATTAATGACAATTGCGTCATTGAAACAAGTCAGTGTCCACGCTCGCGATTATAAAATTAGTCTGTGTGAATATGTTTATAATGTTTTGTTTATTTGCGACATGTTGCTAAAATAAATACATCGAAACGTATAAATACCATAAATACCGTGTTCCGTATCTTATAACACGATTAATGATTATTACAACACACCGACGATCGCTCCAAAATGTAATAAACACAGCGAATTTCTCTAATAATTTATACATCGAAGTTCATTTAGATCGAAACAATTTTCCTAAGTCCTTTGATATAAAGAGTTTCGGCTGCATTTATTGACAGATGGGCAGATTCATTCCCGTCGTTGTTTATCGAGCTCGCTCCATTCTTAGACTATAAATAGCGACTGCGTCATCAAGCTAACACTAGTTGGTGTGAGTAACACGTGACCTCGCTCTATTTCTGTTTTGTTTATATCACGTGATGACCATTGCGGATATTTCGGAATATTTCGGGCACTGTCAGTAATCTGCTTCGTGCAAGAAGTTGCGATTTTGCATTGCCACTTAAAAATAAGCATACCAGAGTGTACGGCGGGCTTCCGCCACCGTACAACAACGCAGCAAACAGTTTCACTTAGATTGCATGATCTTTTATGAGTATTACGTGGGTTATCAACCACGACTATAGCTGATAACTAATTTGGTTATGCAGTTATCGTCTTAAGGTAATAACAGCTACGCAATGGTCCCCTGTGATTAAAAGTCTGTCGGTACGCTTTATATACTTACTACGACTACAGTGACACGAAATTAAATTGTGACGTTCCCGCTTCAAAATACAAATCATTTTCTATATCAAGCAGTTTAAGGATGAATGACCGATGGTTGCATTTCGAGCATACAATATTTGTTAACGGTTATGTTGTTAGTGGGAATCTGAGACCAATGGCCTAAGAAGATGACATAGAACACATGTAGAACGCTGTCGGACCTTGGACTTCAAAAAAGAGCTTTGGAACTTCATTCGCTATCAATGGTTTGCTTATATTGACTATAAACTTAGCTTTTAGATGAACTATTCCATCTAAGATTTTTCTTTTATTAATTTTGTTTTCAATTTAGAAAATTAAGATAATTTCGAAATTCTATGTTAAGAATTTTCTTTCTCTTGGTTTTTGTCTAAGATGTAAGAAATTTCTAAATTCCCAACTATCTATTAATAATAATAACTGTACTAAAGATTATCATAAACGATATTGTCAACAGTTACATTTATGTCCTTGTGTTAATCAAGTGGTGTTGTGCAGTAATCTGACAAAGTACCATCAAAAGAAATACGAAAATATATACATGTTTGAATACCTAGGTGTATTTTTTGTTCACAGAGTCTCTGGTGAGCTTCATGAAACGATTTATGGTGGCATAAGTACAGACAGTGACAGCTCATGGTTTGGATTCTATCATAAGATATAGATTTGCAAAATGTTGGTGTTTTGATGTGACTCGACGTGCTCACTAGTTGGATAGTGAACACTGTTTAACATGAATACTGTGAAATGTTATTCAAGAATTGTTAAATGTAAAGTATCAATATGAACTGTAACCAGAGACAACGATGTGATGCTGTTTTGTAGAATAATTATGGGACTAGTTTATTCGGAAATTCTTGGTCAAACTGTTGACATAATTGTCCAAACACTTCCGAATATTGTTGTCTGTCAATAAAAAAATCTCACGCTTGTTGCCCAAATTACGACAAAAAGGTCTGTTTCAGTAAAATTCGTTTCAAAATTAGTATTACCTCATTTAATTTCCATTTGTTCATATTGTTTTGAACTCTTATACAAAATCAATGACGTATGTATAGAAGTCCTTGACAAATGTACGTTTATAATGGATTGTGTTATTTTCTTGCAGACATAATCTAACAAAAGCAATTAAAGTGTAATTGAAGTTCAATATCACATGTTCCATGATTGTTTTTTTTTATCGAAGAAAGATCTTCTTAAAACACGTCTGTTAAGTACATGTATTTGAATTCGAAGTGACAGCTTGCTAGCATTTTATAACCATCCAAATTTACGGAGTGAAGTTTACGTCTAGTGTCTAAATGGTATACACTTATTGTGGAAACAGAACATCAAATGGCAGACTTAAAGATAGATTTTATCGTTTTCGAGATAAATTTGTCTGAATGAGACATGTTTTGTGGATAAAATCGAAGTATGAAGATCAGCTGATAACCATGTGCTGTCATACTTGCACATGACGGTTCGCCCATGCACTGCTTAAGTCTTTGACAAAATCAAACCGATCGCACAGTAATAACTCAAGATATCAAAGTTTCGTGATCCTAGGATATTTATTAAGTACTATCTGTTGAGTTCGAAGGATTTTCAATATGCGAGGTATATCTTAAATTTGAATTGATTCTATGCAATTTAATTATACATGTACTTACATATAACTACATTGTTTTTGTTTAATAATCAACACCCAATTGTATAAATATTTATTAATTTTAGCCACTGTGTTAAATTTGAGTTTGGGTTAAAATTTGAGTTAAAGTTTGGTAAAGCGATTGTATAAATCTTTGGTTAAAATTTATATAAGAATTCTTTTTCCAGTAAGATTTAACTTAGGTGTGATCTTGGATAAGGAGTGGTCAAGATCCTCAGTTAGTCTATACACTCCTATGAATTTTTGTGGACACACATCGTTCGGAACTACAAGACTAGCCATCTTTACTCTGGTTAAATTTTGGTTAACTTTTAAACCAAACCTCAAATTTAACCCGTTGGTTGAATTTAAACAATGTTTATACATCTGGGTGCTGATTGTTTTATTTAGGCTAACAATGTCTTTTAGTTCTTCTTGACTGAGTTCTAATAAATAAGAATTAGATGCTTGGAGATTTAATGAAATAAAATCGGGAAAATATAATATGCATAGTTATTCATTGTATGGTAATATTAGAAACGAATTTTAGGTATTTTGTCCTGTTCAAATATTGATAAATGCTTCACCTAAATGAAATCGAAAGATTGCAACAAAATTATGAAATTAGCTAAATATGTGGACCGAGCTATGACTACAAGAAAAGGTATCCTAGAAATTTGAAACTTTTTTATATGTTTGTATTTATACAGTTCAATGTTTATTAAAATGTTCATTGTATTCTGGATTAGTAGTCTGCATTTGTTTTATATATTTCATATAACCTTCGAAAAATATTGAAAACGATTTTCATTTTCCACAAAGATGATATTATATTACTACTGTATGTACTCGTACATATATAAAGATTTTTTAATATTTTTACTCTGTTTATTTCAATTACACAAAATGTATTGGCATAACGGGATTTCATATCTTCTCTTACGCCCTGTCAATTAGCGGGTTTGAGGGAGGGTCGTATTTTGGGGGAAGATGGGGTATTTTGTATGTGTTATCCTGGGGATAATTTTTCTGCTTGTCTGGTAGAATTTTACGGATTATAAACTGCTTGATAACGTCCTGTTTTGAAGCCTCTTCAAACATAGATGAATCCAATGAACCGAACCTGGAGGTTATGGTAAATTCGGTATGATTTCTAGCGAGTTCTGGAAGGTAGTCGTAGGGGAACTATTTGTTGCGAATAATTTAGGAAGTGTGACGAACGGTTTATGGATCAACTCTTGGTTGAAGACGACATTGCCATGCTGAAGGCTGCAGTATGTCTCCTTGCTGCTGCAGTCCAAAAAGCAACGACCAAAGTCAGAGAACGGAGAAAAAGAAGATCAAGAAAGCCTCTATCTCACTAGGCATCGATCGGTTTGCGACGCTTTGCGAAAACAGTCACTGGTGTTCGCAATATATTCGCCGGTTTAGCCTTGTGTCGCATTACCATCGCGTTCTTCCCGCGTAAATTTTCAACATGTTAAAAAATCCTTGCGACAAATCTCTCGCATTTGTGTTTAAAAGTCTTCACGAATGTCGCATATCATTATCAAACCGTTCTTTGAAACATGTTTGCGAATTTATCCTTGCTTTATATTTCGCATTTGAGTTGCAATTGTGTAAATTTCGATTTCTGTACTTACGAAATTCGTGTGAATGTCGCACGATAGACGCGTACTATAATAGGGAAACAATTTTCTGAAATGTTTGCAAAATATGTGCAATTTAAATTCAAATCGCACGTTTGTTTCGTTGTATTCGGACGGTATAGCAAATGAAATTGTTCCATCAAGTAAAACTGTCATAATCATTCGCGTAATATGTCGCAATTTCCAGTATTCGTAAAATTGACGCTACCTCGAATGCTTGTGTAAAAATGCGTTATCATGCTTCTTTAAGCAAAGCTGTATTCAACTTTATTGATTTTAATGAAATCGAGAAGATTTTTAATGATATTATCAAGGTGCATGGAACATACTTATGTTAAATCTGTCATATAAAATTATTTCAGGGCCATGTGTTAGAGGCGTGAAAAACGGCATAAAGCGAGTTTTTCCACTTTTGGTCTTCATTATAGTTGTCATTTACAGTGGCAACTTCCTGGAAAAAAGATTTCACAACAAAGAAATGGTAAGTACTATGTAGACACAATGCCTGTTTAGTTTTCTATCTTTTCCTGCACGAACCATTAAAATAATATCTTGTATTGAGCCTGAACTATGTGTTTATCTTTTTTAGTTCTAAGTCATTTCTCAATTTTGTCTCAATATTTATGTAGATCTGTGGACGTACCAATTCTTTCTCGTACTGACTTGCCATCCATCAATCTTTCAGCAGCTGTAAAGATCCTGTAGCCTGCATTAACAGTACATGTACTACTGTTTTATTTTTGCTTGGCTTTCAGTGTGTAGCAAATAATAATACTCCTCACTCGGGTTTCGAACTTTCGACTACTGTATCATTACTGTATCGTGTACAAACTAGACGAATTACTGATGATTCTATCAATCTCAAGATATAAAAAAATCTGAATGTGTTTATTTGTATAAAAGTATAAATGTAATTGACATGTAATCATATTTGATGGTACATTGTCATTATACTAACCATGATCGCATCCTGTTAATGCGAATTTTCAAAAATCATCATTTTCTGTCAAATGATTCAGTTCCGAGTGTGTATACATTTTTGTAGTTAATGGCATTCAGTTTTAATTTTCTTCATAGAATGTGCATATTGACAGATTAGTTGGAAACAAAAAACCAACACATGCAAATATCCTAACAGAACTTGGTCAAGATAAAGATGAACATGATATGAATATCAACTACACTACAGCCTCTTCAGAACGATCTTCTCTTGAAAAACAACTTCCCTTCAACAACAGAATGGTTTTCTCCACTGTACAATTTAACTATTACTTTAACCTCTCCAGAGCAACAACATTTCAACAACAACATATTTTTGCTACTCCAAAATTGTGTTGCTTTGGAAAGGTTGCATTGTATACGTATACGCACACTGAACGATGTGAATGTTACTAACTTTTTGATACAATTTTTCATTCAACCTATCCTTTTCCGTCCGGGATATCAAAAGGTCAAATTAACCGATAAACCAAGACAATAACCGACACCCAGGAAAAGCCGAGCAAATTTTAAACAACCAATAAGCCGCAGAGGAGTCGTCCCATGTTAATTACAATATTGCCTTAGCGTTCATGTCTTGTCATAGACAAATCATACCCTGGGTACGTTTACTTCATGTAATTGTTTACAAATCATATCCCTCTGTCAGTTTTATATCTTTTCAGGATGTTAACATCGTTGATAACATAGTTGGCACATCCAGTTTATATCGTGGCATTCGCCTTGAATGGCCGGAAGATGATGATCAAGCACTTGGTGTTTACATTCTATCAGTCATCGGTTCTAACACCACTCGCTATTCTGGATATCAACGTGATATAAAACTTACTGGTTGGTGGAGTACCAAACACAAAAATATAAGCATCAAATGCTGTCTGTTGTGGCCTAATAAAACGCTTTCTGAATTTGTAAATCCAACTGTGGAGAAGCGTTCGTCATCGACGAAATATGTCGCAACACAAATAGATTGCCCGTTAAATGCGCGTTTTTCTGATGTCAGTGGAGTTGCCTTGGAGTTTGCTGGGAGGAAATGTCCAACGGACGACAAAATGTACACTAAACCTGCCATTTCAATAAAACCGGAAGAGGATGGATCATTTGCAGTTTGTTTGAAAATTGTTTACGGAACAGTTAATAACATA
The DNA here is from genome assembly GCA_964023205.1 of Lutraria lutraria. Taxonomy (NCBI): domain Eukaryota; kingdom Metazoa; phylum Mollusca; class Bivalvia; order Venerida; family Mactridae; genus Lutraria; species Lutraria lutraria. The sequence continues at coordinate 15,832,407 of OZ026834.1, read as the reverse complement.
AATTTTATAGCTTATTTAGAATTTCTCAGAGCAATGAAAGTAAACAAAGTATTTATGTTTTCTTACAATATATCTGAAGAAACGAATGCAGTAATAGAACATTACGTAAAACTAGGTCTCGTAGACAGAAGACCTTACAATTATCCCTTTAATTCAACAAGTGAGTATCATTTGTTATTTCTAATCATAAGAAACTCATGTACGACGTGTACATGTAGAATGACATGTGCGTCATGGATAAGAACAAATGATCTATGTCAACAGCATTTCGTTTACTTGCTGACGGACTCTAGACCTCACTAGCTCTCCTGGTTCCTTTACCAATACCAGTAATGTTCACCTCAAGTAACTGACAAACTATTCGTATGACTGATCGGCACCGGAGGACGAATAGCCTTAGTTTTACTGTTGTATAACGGTCCATTCGACGACTATGACTACTAGTATTTCAGAGCCGTCCCAGACAGATGGAGATAAGATGCAAGAGGATCGGGTATTATATCCCTCGTCTGTTTAAATAATATGTCATGTTTCTTTATGGGGCCCGCACATGCCTCCCCTAGTTTCTGTTAGTTTCTTTACCTAGTACATGGCTCAATAGTCTGGATAGGGCACTGAAAAGCGAGCCCTGAAATAGCGATTGGCGGGGCATAAATTTGAGTCCACGAACTTTCGTATATTATTCCAGCACGTTAGACCACTGATCATAATAAGTCATTCAGATTATCACTCCTCGCCCAAGGTTTGAACTCATCTAATGTTACATCAATCTATTTAAACTGATGGGCTATTTGCCTTTAAGTCGTTTTTGGAAGGATTCTATACTAATTACTATGGGAAAGGTCATTTAAAGTTATTACCAAATCTCTTACTACCACGGTTATAGGGCGGAAGTACGTACTTCCGCGATCTAATACAGACCGAACAATTGTTTTGTTTATGTTTTAAGAAATATGGACATTGTGCTTTTATTGTGACCCAAATAACACATTTCCGAAAACCAACGCAATGCAATCGTCTAATCGCTGCATCGGTCGTTTTTATAAACAAAACAAATTAGTCAGTAACGATAATTTAATGAAGATATCGAAATAACGCTGATCAAGTAACGCAGGTTACTTTTTGTTCTCGAAGTCTGTGTCACATCGCTAATTATAACACGCTGATGTAAATTAACGTCTTTGTATTGGTATCGCTCCACCTACTATATAATTATTAACTCCGCCAACGGCTGATAGAATGTCTAGTGTGTACGATTGATACTGTATAACTGACATCGGATTTCAAATGTGGCACAGACTTCAATATGTTGATAAATGTTTATTCGAAAGTGTATGTATTGATTTACGCATGTGCAGAATTTACAGCACCGCAGCACTGCGTACTTTGATACATTATAATCTATAAGCCTTTGTATTATAAGAGGTTGTCATTACAATGCTTGGACGATGGACAGTCCTAAAATATGGACACAATGAACACTTGACATTATGCACAGTACTGAAATATTGACAGTATGCACAGTCCTAACTAATTGGCATAATGAACAGTCCTCAAGTGTCAACATGATAATATATATAATAATTATGTCCTGAAACTATTTTGTCATCATTTCTGTACAAAGCCTTAAAATTCAATTCCCACAAGTGATTTCAGTGCTTTCATTATATTTGCAAAGATGTTCATTTCGTGATATTACACGTATTGCAAGGATCAATGTACATTCTTTAGGGGATCTGCCGGAAAAGAGAAGGTCTGTGTACGAAGATAAACGTGTTACCTTGTTAGATTGCGTGCAGCGCTCCTCAGGCTACACATATATGGCTGTAATTGACATGGACGAATATCTGTTGCCTAGATTCCATGACAATTATAAAGAATTAATGGTATTTTCTATTTATAGAATTAATTGTTCACATTTGATTTCTGAAAGTCTACGATGCTTAAAAGTACTTAGTTTGTTGTACTATTTGAACATACAATGAACATGAGATCTTAATAAAACACGACGATTAATGGAAATCCGCAAGTAAAAATCAACTTACTTTTACTCATAAATTCGTAATATGTATAATTGAATAAACAATTTATGACATACTCATAGATTGCGGTGATATAATTAAAGAGAATTTTACATAGAAAATATCATTTCTCTTTTTAAATGCTTTATTAATAAATATGAAGATTTTTTAATTATGTTTATACATGTATTATCATTTCAATCATAGTGTGGTTCTTCCAAAATATTTCAAATATGTATCTTTCTGACTTTAGTATACAGAGGGCGTTCTTATAAAAATGAAATTCATGTCTAGAGTTGTATAAATTTCCGATTATTATAAGGAGTTTTTAAGAATATAAAGCGGTCTAGTTCTAGCTATGCAACTGGTTCTGTACCATATATGATTGATATGCTTATTATTGACGTCAACATTAAACATACATGGGCAGGGATTTTGAATGATGATTTCGAAGATAGAGATGTTTTCTCGAATACAGGCAAGAAAAAGACAAATACACATTTGAATGCTTGCAATTTCAGAAGTATTTAATGCGGATTTATCCAGACGCAGCTGGTTTCAAGTTTGATTCTTACCTGTTCCCTAAGGACTTTGGACCGGACCCTAATGCACCTGAAAATGGTTCGGATATAGTAAAATACTTCCGACGTACCGATGCGTTGTATGGGTCAATTGGGAGAAACAAAATCCTTTTCATGCCGACTAGGATGACGACCAGGGGATACTACACGCATTCTTTCAGACCAATAGATAATTATAAAAGGTTAAACAACATGTTTATGCTTTATTGAAATATACAACGATATTTGAGCTAAATGAATGAAGTAATGATGTTATATTACATGCAGTAACGGTGAAAATATCTTTCAAAAGCCGAACTTTCAGTTCCACGTATTCCCCGGTCACCACTTTGTTATAGATGAATAAAACAAACATACTGATTGTATTACCTTTTAATGACTGAAGATATATATTCATCTTGTTATTTATGTAGTTTCATTGTCCGAATTCATCAGTCGTCCATTTTTTAAATCGATATGTCACTAATTTGTGCCTTTGGAAAGTGAATCCCTTGTTTAGTAGTAAGTTCGCTATGTATCACTTTTTTGATATTGCAAAGTCACGGTTAAAGATAAGAACGGAATTCCGCATTGTATGTATTTGGTACCAAGTGGTACAGTAACCTTTACTAGTATTTACGGTATTTAAATAATATACGCCAGGCAACAGTCTAACTTAATCCTACAAAAACGATCCCCTTCAGTTCATTCTAGAAGTAATTGTTGGACGAAATAAAATCGGATTGTCACGAAAAACAATGTAACTCGCTGCAGTCTCAAACAGTTACGTTACCATCCTGTACATTACCGGCTAAGCTGATCCCGCTACCGACCATGTCTCTTTATGTGAGAAGAAAGTAGGCAGTTGCTTACGGAGGATGGGAGTCTAGTACTGGTTCTTCCAAGGAACGATGATTAGGTAAACTGCCCGCCTCAAATAACTCTGATTGTTCACAAGGGGCGTAAAACTCGATATAAACAAAGACTAAACTATTCGGACCATCTCTAAGTCTTAAACGATTATGTTTCTTTCTATTTCAGGCTGCATCTCAACAATAGCATTGCTGCAATTTACCATTACCGAATGTGTTACACTGATACCCAGAGTATCTGCATCGGGAATTTAACAGAAGATAAATCTATTTTAAAGTTTGTTGGGGAATTCAAGAGCATGTCTTGGTTTCTCAGTATATGAGACAATTGACAAAGACTTGAAAAATAATTCGGAAGTTACCTTCCACTTTGGGTATATCACTGATAGTTTTGCTGAACATTTTCAATTCTATTCCTTCGTCTTCCTTTGAACAAAGGCAAGCCTTTAGAAAAACTGATGACCTTTACTCGGAGGTCATTTTGTTCTAAATAGTCAATGTTTTTTTAATGAATGACCTTTATTCACAGTGTGGCCTTTAAAGCGGAGATGGTCGCTAACACAAGTTTGACTGTACGTTTATTCTGTCTTTTGTTATGGTAGATGTTTTGCCTTGGATAATGGTTTGAATCTTTTTAATAAAAATATTTAACAGTACCTTGAACGTTGTCGGTTTTTTACATCATATCTTTGTGGGAATTCTGAACTAATTGACTGTGATCTGAAATATACTGATAGAACAAGCATACCAATCACAGAGGTAACTTTCTGACACTCAATAATTTCTTAAAATATTGCGTATATATATGTTCTATTGTATGTACTCAAAACATTCAACTTCAACTTGATCACATTTCATTATATGTACGCCGCGTGACTTATTTGTATAGGATTACACAATTACGTCCAATTTAAATTACTAATCAACAAAGGGACCTTCGTTGCAGAGTAGATATAGCCTCTGACTAGACCTCACTAGCCCCGCAATCGCGAGCATGAATTCCACTTGGGAAAATTTTACACGTGACATGTGAGGAAGCTGTCAAGATAGCTTGGTTCTATCCAGGTGTATACCTGGGCATTTGCTGGTTTGTTGATAGCTTTATTGATAAAGACATCAAGTTGGTATTATCCATGACTTGAGACCATTTATAATCAACATCAAGTTCAAGTTACATATCCTGTCAAATACTTATTTATACTTCATGAACTATCCATGAAGTATGCAAGAATAGTTCATGGTGTCAAGAATGTTTCGGAATGCATTGAAAAAAAAATGAAAATCATATATTTTCAGTTAATTAATGTCCAAACAACAGACTGACATTATTTTATGCATTCTTAAGTATTTAGCTCGATTTGTTTTGAAGTTTATCTGTATAAATATATATTACGCTGTTACGCTGCTGGGCTGCCAAATTCACAAAAAGAAACAAAAAATGAAAAAATGTGTAAGTTCTCATCTAATGAACGTTAAAGGAATAAAATCGAATTATATCATCGATTCGTAAGTGTTTAGCCGCATTTCTTGTGCATTTTATATGTTTGACTATAATAGTCCGCTATGCGGCCGCTACACTGCCAGATTCACAAAATCGATAAAAATCGTATTTTTTCTTCTAATAAACATGACAGCAACATGATGTTATAACTTCATGCGTTTTTAAGTTTTTGCATGATGCAAAAAATGGTGCAGTTTAACTGTAGAAATATATTAAGCTGCTGGGCTGCTAGGCTGCTGGGCTGCTAACTTCACGCTGCTGGGCTGCTAGGCTGCTGGGCTGCTAACTTCACGCTGCTTGGCTGCTGGGCTGCCAACTTCACGTTGCTGAGCTGCTAGGCTGCTGGGCTGCCAACTTCACGCTGCTAGGCTGCTAGGTTGCTGGGCTGCCAACTTCACGGACATACATTTGCATTATCTTTGTGATTCACAGGTCTTTAAAGTATACCGAGGAGTTTCTACATCTTTACTGTGTTTCCATGACATGTCTTTCATAACATGTCATAGACTGTATCACAAATATACAAACACTATTACATTTGTAGAAATACAGCTTCTTACTGATATAGCACATACGGCTTTAAGGCCTTAACCGAATTACCGTGTAACGTTTCTACAACTGCTCTTTAAGAACCATCTACTGTGTTACATTAATGCAACTGGTCTGGTTCCCTGCGTACTTTGGTTCTGAAAATGGTGTCAGGGACAGGTCACTCATGACTACGGTTGCGACAATGGCAACGCTGCGACATTTAACGGTTAGTGCTTCAGCCAATAAAACATATGCTTTAAAACAATCACTGGGTGAAGGTCACATAATTATGACATCGAACGTTTCAGTCAATGCGTCGATTTTTGTTAATTGTACGTATGTAGAAGGTGCACATACCCCATCCGTGACAAAGAAACATACAAACTAAAGACCAAATAAGGCTACAAGTTTCCCGTGATGTGCAGTATGTTGCTATATGGTGTGCCTGTTTAATGAGCATCGTTGAGCCAAGAATTACTGTTTGTGTTTTATTTAACAGAATTTTCGACTCAGGTATTTATCCAGAGCAATGGAGCTATCATGCCGATTTTTAAAAAGGGTGATACAACATGTCCTGCAAATTACAGGGGAATTACCATAATAAATGTTTTAACTAAAGTATTTTCTCTTCTATTATGTTATAGATTAAACAAATGGTCTGAGGATGAGAAAACTTTCAATGACTGCCAGTATGGATTTCGTGACAACAGGTCAAATTCTGATGCTATGTTTACTATAATACAAAAAGTAATACAAAAAAATAAGAAACTGTGGTTTGTCTTTATTGATTACGAACGCGCTTTCGATACAGGTATTAGAGATGTTTTATGGGTAAAATTATTGCACTCGGGTCTGAGTTGTAAAATGTAAAATATTTTGAAAAATATTTACAGTGATGTTAAATCATGTGTGAAACTTTCTAACCATATGAATATGTCTGGTTTTTTTGACGTATCATTAGGTCTAAAACAAGGTGAACCACTATCGCCTTTATTGTTTATCCTGTTCATTAATGAAATTGTGCCTTGCACATTAACATTTTATATTGATATTGATAATATATTAAAAGTTTCAATTCAATCCCTTGAAAAATGTGGAAATACAAAAATGTAGTTTGCTCCACAAACTAAGACTGCCATTGTACACTATATGGCTAAGTTCAAGGACACATAACTCTGGAATGAGTGAATCGCTGGGAATGAAAATTGTGTCTTGTACATCTACACTTCATGGTGATAACATATTTCAAGTGGCATTGCAATTACTTAAGATATGTGGAAGTAGTTCGTTCCACAAACTTGTGATATTTTATGCGGACGGACGGACCGACCGGACATACTAACGATAGGATACTTAAGTGGCTTTCCCATGTTAAAATTTGTTAAAATTTAGCCACATAAATCCACTTATGGACATTTCTTTAAGTGACTCCGGTTGAACAAACCCTAACCCTAGAGTCACCTAAACCCAATTTGTTTGTACGACCGACCGACCGATCGACCGACCGACAGAGTGAATTCAATATACCCCCGCTCAAACTTCGTATAATATAAATTAAGGTTGATTGTGTTTAATTTATTGATAACGAGTGAAATACATGCAGTAAGTTGGCGATTTCACACCGCTATGATGATAAGCATAACTACTGGCCAACAATATGATATCGCACAACTAATTAAATAAAATTATTTATCATCTAACACTATATAAATATATGTCATAATACAAAATCTTAACAACCATTTAGAGAATAACACAACAACATTATACTGAACATAACTATCGTGGTAATGTGATACGCACGTGGTTATCGAACCAATTTTATGTCAAGTAAACCCGTTCCATTGTGAGGGTACACCGAGACAAATGACTTTGGTGTTCTTCGTAAAAAAGAAGGCCAAAAGGAGCGCTATACGCATTCTAATCGCCTAAGTGCTCCGCCATTTTAGTCATTCGTCTAAGCTGAGAAGTTAGCAGCCAATTTTGTATTCTATTAAAAAAAGAAAGTCAAAAAATGTTCTTCGTAAGTAAGAAGACAAAATGAGCGCTTAACGCATTCAAACCGCCTTGGTGCTCCGCTCATTTGAAACAGTCTTCGAAGGTAAGAAGTAAGAAGCCAATAATTGTGTATTGTATTAAGATAAGGAAGTCAAAAAACATTAATTATCAACACTGGTCGAATAAGAAAGTGGTGCAAGCACTAATACCGAAAGCTTTGTCTAACAAACTGTTAATTAAATTGCTCAAGTGTCGACAAATCGCTTTTTGTATAGTGGGGGTTACAAGTTTGTTCAGAGTATTTTAATTCTATTTCGTTTATACCACGAAGATGATGTCGGTACTACAGCTGACACAGTAAAGAAAGTTCACATTATTAAACACGCTTTACTACCCATTTCATCTAATGACACTTCTGGATCTGTATCCAAAGAATTTAAGCTTCGACCTTTTTTATCATTGGAATGACTCGATACTTCGTGTTCATCATTTTCGTTTTGTTGTTCACCATGTTCTACTCGTGTAAGACTTTTGTCGCTGGATGTGCGATGTCGTAACATTGTATCATTGTTTCCTGATTTAGTCGTAATGTGGTCAGGTTTGGTAAAAAATGAAAATGTAGACAATTGTTTCTTCAATAATTTCCGTTTTCTCGGTGATTCTGTTTTTGATGGTGTTCTCTCCGTATTAGCTAGAACTTTAGCTGTAGCGTTCAGATCAATATTCTGTAATTCTTCAAGTAGCATATCTAGTTTTGCGTCACTGCGTGCTTTATCTTCAATAGTCAATGATAACTGGGATTCCATGTGTTTTAATCTTTTCTCTTTCATTTCCATCTCATTCAGTAACTCGTCATTCTGAGAATAAAGTAAAGGCAGTTGTAATAAACTATATTATAAGCATACAGATGAATATGAACTGGACATTACTTAACACTTAAGTTAAATGATACTGATATTATAAATTATGGTACTAAAATTATATGGTACTGGAATTACGTTGTACTGAAAGTATATGATACTGGCATTACGTTGTACTGAAATTATATGGTACTGGAATTACGTTGTACTGAAATTATATGGTACTGGAATTACGTGTTACTGATATTATATGGTACACGAATTACGTGGTACATGTACTAATAATATATGGTACACGAATTACGTGGTACTAGAATTATATGGTATTTTATTCATTTGGAACTGGAAATATATTGTACTGTAATTATATGGTACTGGAATTACTTAGGTATGATACTATATAGGACTGGTATTATACATTAATACTATCCACGGTCATTTCAATAGGGGAAGTAACTGTGATCAAACATGAATGGATGTTAATGGAGAGTAGCTCGCATGAATGTAAACTACAAGAGTGGAACCCAATTAGCAACATTGCTGATATAAACATTGGAAAGTCAACCAATACATAATTCTTCATTGAAACACGATTTACTTTTTCATTTACGTTCTATAACCGATTGTAACCAGTCAGCTTTATTCAATAGCCAATATGACGTCACGAAAGACTTATAAAGAGGAGTCAAAATTACGACGGCCTGAAAATGTTGCCGAAATAGTAAATGCGTAAATGCAAATACATTTTATGTTTTGAATCTAAACAATAAATATATCCCTGTATTGTAATAGTTGATTCAGTTTTGTTATTCAATTAGTGTACAGCCAAACTCTTGCATTTTATGAACTAGTAATAGGACACAAGAACAACTAAAATGTATTTTATAAGAAATATCTTCAATGAAGTCAAATATCTACTATAAAGTTCTAGTTGAAATCTAGAACCTGTGTATTCGGGTAAGAGGATACAGTGCAACCTCTCCAAAGCAACACCCTTTTCAGTGTAGCAAAATGCTGCTGCTGTTGAGTGGTTGTTTCTCTAGAGAGAGGTAAAATTGATAATTAAATTATACAGTTCGGAAAATATTGTATTGTTGTTAAAGAGAGGTTAAAAAATCATTACACCATACGATCTTAAACTGGTTCCCATTGACTTGTGTGTACAAAGCCTATGATGCACTGCAACATGGAGCGGGAACCAGTTTATACGATCTTTAAGTAGCACCATATACAGTACAACCTCTCCTGAGCGACCCTCTCTTGAGCAACAACCACTTCAACAACAGCACTATATAATTGAACAGCCTATGATTTCATACATGTGGACACAGTATACTGTACCGTAACGTCTCTCAATTTACTGAATCAAAATTATACACGTATGAAATCATAGGCTGTTAAGTTAATCATTATGCGGTCGGCAGTGTATACATAATACCATGTTTTATATGATACATAAATAAACATATTTTGATTGGCTTAAAACCTGATCCATCATAAAACATAGATGTCATATTCAACAGTGAAACTTGATATTTAATGGATATTTCGGAATTTCCAGTTCTAAAAATAGAATCGGGTCAATAATCATCACACACAAGATAGACGCATTGCGTATAAAATTTTGTTCTTTTGTCCCTCCGTGTCGAGGGATGGAAACTACCCGTACAGTTTTTCCCCGACCCATTTTCCTGACCCCGGACATTTCCCCGACGCCCTGGGCAATTTTGTCCCGATCCTCCAGACAAAGTTTGTCCAGACCCCCCGATTAGTTTTTGTCCTAAATTTTGTACAGACCCCCGGGCAATTTCCTCCGACCCCCGGGCCTTTCCCCGACGCCCCGGGCAATTTTGTCCCGATCCTCCAGACAAAGTTTGTCCAGACCCCCAGGCATTTTTCTTCCGACTCCCGGGGAATTTTTGTCCCAACCCCCCGAAAATTTCGGAATTTCCAATTCTAAAAATAGAACCATGTCAATATTCATCAACCGTAATTATAAGTCGTTATTTGTGATATATTCATCTTCTTTATGATTGATATAATGCACATTTCTGTTTATCAAAATTAATAATGCATTAAATTCCGACATGAATCAGAATATTATCCTCAATGGTTTTAAATCAACTTTTCATATAATAAAAAAGTTGTTGACTAGTGAGCCATCAAATATGATGTGATATTCACCGACAGAATACCATATTGACATTCTGCCGGTGAATACTATGATCACATCATATTAAATGGCTCCCTAGTCAATAACTGTATAGTATAGTAAAACTCTGAGAATCGGACTCCCTATAACAGACTATATAACATGAAAACTAGACTTTTGATCCAATTCTTTTGGAATATACTAGTATCAAAAGGTCTCTTAAAACCAGAGTTCTGAGACTACCGGAATATGGATTGTCTAGCTAGACATTGAATGTCGATTGTCGATTGACGATTGCTTTGCAAACTTCACACACATGACTTTTGCTCTAGTTCAAAAGAGGTAGGATTTTCAAGGGTTTTACTGCATATTTACTTGTTTCTGAAGTCTTGCTATTGTCATATCTTTTGCTGTTATTGTTGCTGATGACGATGCTACTTGTGCTCTGTACCGTGATATTTTTGTCTCTAGTAACGTTACTTTATCCATCAAATGTCTTCTGGCTAACTGCCTACAGATGTACAGAAATATTTATTAACATGATCATTATTGATTGAAACAACAAAGTTCCATCTTTTTACTGTATCAATACATACTCGTAACTCCGCCGATGCCGGTCCCAAGTCCAGGTGTGAACGGAGGAGGGTTGTACATAGGGCCAGCACCGCTATCGCGTATTTATCAGTCACTCGCTTCAGAATCCAACGTCCTTATGCTCCTCAAGGAATGAAGAGGATTAAGTAAACATAAGTAGTAATTACATGCTCGTATAATAAGTTTCACCAAGTTCAATTTTTTTTCTATATTTCACATCATTTCTGTCGGGGTTTACACCTTTGTTCATCACTATTTCATATATTTACCGACAGGAAGTTAACCTAACGAACATTCCTGGATTCTGTCCCAGTATTTACCTTGTTCTCCGCAATTACCTGTCAACTTCTCCACATGAATGTAAGTGGCTGAGATAAAACATGTGTCGCGCCCAGAATCCAAGATCCGTGGACCAACGCTTTATACATTTAGCTAAGTGTGCGGGCTTTATTCTACAGGCTTACACGTTGCGTGTTATTTAGGTATACATTGTATGGTGTAACACGGTTATAATGAACTCAAACATTGCGAAGAATCGGATATTCGTACAGTTAAGTTTATATTTTCCTCAAAAATGCCCTCCTTCCCTCCAAAAGGAAGTAATTACATGTACTAGTGTACGGGTCCTTCAAAATTGTTTGTTTGTTTCGTCGGATTTTACGCCACTTTTCAACAGTCAGAGTCATATGAGGCGGACAGTTCACCTAACCATCGTTCCTGGGAAGAACCAGTACTGAACTCCCATCCTCCGTAAGCAACTGCCTACTTCTCACATAAAGAGATATGGTCGGTAGCGGGTCTCGAACTCACGATCCTATATCAGTGAGAGGTTACAGTGACTTGAAGTCAGCAACTTTAACCACTCGATCACGGAGACGGGTTTATAAGGCTCTTAAGGAATTCACTATAATTCACTATTATACCGTACAGTGAGTACTCATAATTTCACCATGACAACCATAAATGGTACAAATGTGTTTCAACACAAATTATTCATACCAATTTCTTCTCGCTTTAGTTGATGTTTCAGGAGAGTTTGTGACTGTACTTGTTAGGTTATCATTAGATGAGTCTGTCTGATCCAACGTGTTATTTTCAGATAGATGCATCTGGCTCTCCGCAGTTTCTATATTCTCTTGTAGTTCCTGTTTCATAGTTAATAAATCCTGAAAATAACATTAACTAAGGTCAGTGATATCACACAGTAAGTATAGGTGACTAGCACGTTGAATGGATGGTGTATAATAATTAGACGGCCTAGTAAGGCCTAAAATGCGGGCCACATAGACAAAAAGCACATTTATTTATCATATATATATTTACCTACGTGCATTATATAATAACTATGTTTGGTTCGTGTGTCCATTTAAGGCCTTACTAACACTTATACACAATCCAATCAACGTGTTAGCCCCAATGCATTTAATCAAGCATCAAAATCGATCTAGTACCTTTTGAAGTTTTGATATAGATCGAATGCAAATTTAATCAATTTTCATACGATGTTTATTTCTATATACAACAATATTGTATTTTAGGCTCAGTGTATTAAACTTACATCATTGAGGGTTTCCACAATGTCAGATCTTCTATGGACGACATTTTGTCTCTTATCCAATAACATTTCTGCTTCTTCGACCTATAAAGAAAACAAATTAATAAGCATCATTAAATAGTATAAAGCTTGAATATGAAATAAAAGATAATTCTACATACAGTACAACCTCTCCAAAGCGTCCCTCTCTTGATCAACAACCCCCTGCAACATCAGCATGATTTTTTCCATCGTACAATTATAATTGTACTGTATAATTATAATCTAACTGTTAATTTAACCTCTCTAGAGCAATAACCTCTCAACAACAACATTATTTTGCTACTTCCAAAAGGTGTTGCTTTAGAGAGGTTGCGCTGAAGTATTTTTGTTATTATACATTTTCATTTTTGTGTAGCATTAGATAGTAGCATTAGCAGAAATGTCAGAAAAGTACCGAATGTTAGTGATATAATACCTTAAGTTTAAGCTTGTATTGAAATCATTTTACGTAATTGAATTGAAAGATAATCTCATGAATCCACATTGTGAGCGTGTAACATGCAATATTAAATTATTCAGTAATCGCGTTTAAGTGTTATGCAGTTTGTTTTACGATATCGACATTAGTTTCGTTTTGACCTTATATCTAATTATGTTTATTCTTCATAATAAAAATTGATTTAATAATTAGAGATAATGCGCTATTACAACAAGGCGTTTGTTAATGTAGACTATACAAACAAAGAATAAACTACGATCGGTTATTCTAAAACAATTCTATGAAGTGTTTCAGCATGATGTTCATATATAGTGATTAACTTTATAGTTATGAAATAAGATGTGGTCAATATGTCATGAATATTGACTCTTTGCTGGTGAAAAGCTGTTTTGTTCCATATTCAGACGAACCGTTCTTTTTATCGTCTCAGTGGGTAAACGCCGTTTTTTTCAACGATAGTTCAGTATTATACGCTGTCGGACCACCTTACCAGTTTTTCTAGACTCTATTCTAAGCAGTACTTACCTACCCTACCCCTACCAGAAGGAGCCAACACCTTCAGCACAGAAGGAGGAAAGTCGATATTTGTTGTCAAATACAAACAATTATTGCTGATTTTGTCAAGAAACGAAACCAAAACACTTCCACCACATTGGCTAACATGAGGTTTTCACATTGCACAACCAATTGCCAATTTACATAAACACCATGTAGTTGCGAACGTGGAATAGTATTTTCTTTCAGCTATTACCTGTTATTAGGTTAAGGACACGTTTTTACTGAATCGCTAAAATTTGCATGTTCTTCCTTGCACCCGTCCTTAGCCTCTACATTCATCGTTTCAGTAAACATCTGGTTTTGTTCTTAATCATGCACTAATACTATAATTGATACGAAAGCCATAGTCATCTTATATCGTATGTCTGTCTACAGTGAATCAGTGTACACACTTTTGTTTTACACTAACTGTAAATTATATTTATTTTGCTTTTTGCTTTTCTTACGCAGACGTTATAGGAATACGTTTTCAGACATGTATTTATAAGTACAGTAAAACCTCTCCAGAGCGACGCTCTCTTGAACAACAACCTCCCTTCAACAACAGTATGATTTTTCCCATTTCACAACTTATATAACTATTAATTCAACAACTTTAGAACAACAACCTCTCAGCAACAACATACTTTTGCTATTCCCAAAGGGTGTTGCTTTTTAGATGTTGCGCAGTACATTTTAGTACATTTATATGGTTTGTCCTATTAGGTATGTATGTACAATCCTATTGCATAGTGCATGTATATGATTTGACACAAACTACATGTAAGGTCAGTCGACCCCTATATTAAGACCTCTCCGTCATTAAGACCACATTTCTAAGATCCATAGATTGTCTTATTAGTAGGGTTCTACTGCACGTTATATTATGTAACAAGTATTCAAGATTTCAGCTCGCCTGGTTAGCTCAGTGGTTAGAGCGCTGATCTACTGATCAAAAGGTTGCGAGTTCGAACCCAGGGCGAGGCTCCATTATCCGGGATAAATTTGACTGAAGATATTACATCCTATGTAAAATTGTCCCCCATCTCTGAATTATGTGGCATAGCTTGGCCATAACTTGCGGGTAGAATGTGTTTAGTACTGGTTAAGGCCTAAATGAAGACCACTGAAGCTGGTAAGGATAACTGCCCGCTATGATATAACTTACATAATATTGAAACTGGCTGAAATATATAAATAATACGACTCCATATCATACTTTGATGTTTTTTCTGCACAATTAAGATAAGACAATCATGTTCAAGAACTTACATCTTTTTCATACTGTTTGAGTTTCTCTTGTCGTATCATTAAGTGTTCCTCTCTCTCGTCAAGAACTTGTTCCTCGTCTATCAACTTCTGATTTCTTTCTAGGGAGACCATGTTTTTATCTAGTTCACTTAATTCTTTTACATAATCGTTTCTATTGGTAACATCCGGTGCGCTGGAATATAAGAATATATACGATATGAACACTTCATGATTAAAACAATACTTACGTACCGTTACATGTATACAGTCAAACCCGTGTTAGCGGCCACCTACAAATGAAGGCCACCCTGAGAAAAAGGCAACCTGTCAATAAAAGCCACATTTTGTCTTTCCAAATGGTGGCCATGGATTGACTGTATATTTAGTCGAGTACATTAAAAAATCACTCATCCTATCAATGGGTATCATTTTTTAAACCCTAAATATTAGTTCAGTCATACCTGTCTTAGCGACCACATCCGAATAAAGGCAAGCACCCTACGAAAAAAAATCGTTCTTTCATTTTCTTAATTAATTAACAAATGACTCCCAAATAAGAGCCATCACTCAATAAAGACAACAACTTGTAATTCCCAAATGTGGCCTTTCTTCACAGGTTTCACAGCATTTTCAATACGTTATATCGATCTGAACACGACTGTCACCCTGTCAGTTTTAGATGTTATTTGACGATGACACACAACTTTTTTGAAAAATATTAGCATTAGTTTAAAACGACTCATATGTTGAAAATTTATGTTATATTCAGAACAGTCTAGGTCGCAGCATCGATGCAACACAGAGGTATGAGTGTGAATATCCATCAAGACGCTGTACAGTGACTGGTTCGATCATTTCGTCTAAGTCGTAAGATAGAATTATTTTAGAAATACTATTTTCAGCAGCATGCAGCGCTCAGTCTATGTAGTCGCCATGATTTATTGTGATGTCGAAGTACGATTGAAATTACTTGGATACATTATTTTGTATTTTAATCATTTTAGTAGAATTTAGGTGTAAGTGCATACGTACTCCATGCTTAGACAATGATCGGTATATCAAGTATATCATTAACTGATCACTTGGTCATTAAAATAATAGAAATTCAATCACTGGTGTGAAATGTAACTAGATTTGATCAAATGGATTAAAAACCATTTCAAGATAACACGGCGCAGGTACTTAATATTAAGGATAATCGTATACAGAATTTAATCATATTTTGAACTACATGTAATAAGATAAAATAGAGTATCTTTAATGTTAAACTAAACTCAACGTTTTTTGCATAGAACAAAAACAGCGAATATCTTTTACAATTTATTTATGATATTTTCTTAATTAAATCTGATTAGCAAAAAGAAAGCTCTGACATAATCTATGAGCAGAAAAAGCAAGGATATTTTATACGGCGGGAGGATTCAATAACATAATGTTGCTTAGTAAAACATCATTCCTTATAATTTTCAAGATCAATAATCGTGAAGAACGTATTTTTGTTACTAGTATAATAATTTCAAAATTCTTTTTAAAATGTTAATTTATCAACACTTAACGGGCAGAATTTCATACATGGACTTGATTATCAAATTAAGGGTCATCAAAATGAAAATTGAGAAGTAGGTCAGACAACAGTAAAAGTCTGGTCAGGCAGCAGAGATGTGTAGTCTGGCCTGGCTCTTTCCTAGTGACTAAAGCTTCGCAGTTAAGGTTCCAGCATCGTGCGGGTCAATTAAACACAGAAATAATGACAATCTTAAACAACTATATGAGCCACGATCGCTTGATAAGACAGTAATATCCGGAGACGAACTATTTCAACTGTACACGTCAATACCACGTGGACAAATAATTATTTTGGTCAGCCCAATAATAAAATATTCAAGACCGTCTAATTGGTTTAGTGTAACCAATTACTCTGCAGGAATTGTTGACAACGAATGTACGCACTGTTTTATTATTATTATCATGTTGATATAAGATTATTTTGTCAATATTGACAATGTATAATTACAAATTGGCGTACTTTGTTTAATGTAAATAAAAAAATGTTATTCAGTGTGTATATAGTTCTTGACTTCCTCGTAGTTCTACCAGTGAACTTACTAGCTTTTCTTGCAATTCTTAACATGACTGAATGTATATATGTGTCTTGGTTTTCTTCCCACATTCAACACTAAAGCACAAATGTATATTGTTACAGATTCTAGAGCGTTGAATTAAGCCTAAAGCTGAAGACGTCTGTGTAAATGAATCGCAAGAGTATTATATTAGTTCGCAGTGATGAAGACACGATATTTTACTTGTGAATTAAGTTTTAGATCTAATGAATTTCATGCACAGTTATACATGAGTCATTATCACAGAAAACTAACACTATGTTTATATACGTTTTTTACTTTTTCTAATATCAAAGTAGGTTTAGTAAATGACTTGGTTTGAAGTTTCTGTTGAATCAATAGAAGGTGAGAGATTCATACATTGACGTAGACCACGTGCTAATTAACATTTAGACATGTCTTTATGAGTCAGTTACTACATATCTTTCTTTGTTTAATCATTTCTCTCAACAATGAACCAAGTAAAGAAGTATTCTGCAGTGGCGTAGTCAGAAACAAATTTAAGCCGACCGATGCACTCTAGAGAGGTCCAGTGTCCCTCTATGGGAGACTGGGGGCATTTTGTATTGCTCTGCTACGTTGTTCCGTAGACAGTACTACATTGTACATTTTTTGTATATACACGTGACGCTCTAATAATACAAACTTGCTCCTTGTACACATCATCAAATATCAAATTCTGTTTTCTTTGTGTAGTAGAGAATTAGATCAAACCTTTGTAATATTGAATAAAAAAATACTGTCTCGAATTGGAAAGACGAATAAATGATTAACCGACGGTATGTAACAAGACACATGTTGCCATGGAGTATAATTGGAAATGATTATTGTATTTTAGACTGACTTTCATGTAGAAATGTAAGTATGATCTTCCTATCAAAGCGAAAAATGATGTTCATAATGACGTATTCATCAAGAGTTCGAGAATAATGTTCAGCCTTATACTCTTAGTATAAGTAGTATGCATAAGTGTATGGTATTTTACATGAAATTCATAATGTTAATAGTATGCATTAGTGTATGGTATTTTACATGAAATTCATAATGTTAATAGTATGCATTAGTGTATGGTATTTTACATGAAATTCATAATGTTAATAGTATGCATTAGTGTATGGTATTTTACATGAAATTCATAATGTTAATAGTATGCATTAGTGTATGGTATTTTACATGAAATTCATAATGTTAATAGTATGCATTAGTGTATGGTATTTTACATGAAATTCATAATGTTAATAGTATGCATTAGTGTATGGTATTTTACATGAAATTCATAATGTTAATAGTATGCATTAGTGTATGGTATTTTACATGAAATTCATAATGTTAATAGTATGCATTAGTGTATGGTATTTTACATGAAATTCATAATGTTAATAGTATGCATTAATGTATGTTAATTTACATGAAATTCGTAGTGTTATTAATATGATTAGAAAATGGTATTTTACATGATTAGAGAATGATATTTTACATTATTAGTGAATGGTATTTTACATGATTAGAAAATGGTATTTTACATAAATAGAGAATGGTATTTTACATGATTAGAAAATGGTATTTTACATGCTTAGAGAATGGTATTTTACATAATCAGAGAATGGTATTTTACATGATTAGAAAATGGTATTTTACATGATTAGAGAATGGTATTTTACATGATCAGATAATGATATTTTACATGATTAGAAAATGGTATTTTACATGATTAGAGAATGGTATTTTACATGAAATTTATAGTGTCATTAGTATGATTAGAGAATGTTATTTTACATGAAATTTATAGTGTCATTAGTATGATTAGAGGATGGTATTTTACATGAAATTTATAGTGTCATTAGTATGATTAGAGAATGTTATTTTACATGAAATTTATAGTGTCATTGGTATGATTAGCGAATGTTATTTTACATGAAATTTATAGTGTCATTAGTATGATTAGAGAATGTTATTTTACATGAAATTTATAGTGTCATTAGTATGATTAGAGAATGGTATTTTACATGAAATTTATAGTGTCATTAGTATGATTAGAGAATGTTATTTTACATGAAATTTATAGTGTCATTAGTATGATTAGAGGACGGTATTTTACATGAAATTTATAGTGTCATTAGTATGATTAGAGAATGTTATTTTACATGACATTTATAGTGTTATTAGTATGATTAGAGAATGTTATTTTACATGACATTTATAGTGTCATTAGTATGATTAGAGAATGTTATTTTACATGAGTAGCATAGTGTTATTACTGATTAGTATACGTTAGTGAACGGTATCTTGCATGGAATTCACGGTATAAATCTCTCTCTATAAATTAGAGAATTATGTATTATATTATATCCATGGTGTATAATTAGTATGAATAAGAGAACATTGTCTCGCACGATGTAACAATTATAATTTGTATCCTAAAAAATCGGTTTGGTCATAATGTTCTTTTTTTATTACATGAAGCAGTCAAACAATATCACTATGATATTTTAACATTATTATTTCATTTACAGCAATAGATCTGTATATCTTATTATCATAGTTAGATGGCGACATCAAAGTTTTTGTCTACTTGCGTGCATTCAGAAAACATGCGTCGGTGATACAGACTGCGTCCCCCAGAGACTGACGCTGGTGGGCATATGGTAGTTTTATTGTTTAATTACATAAAATGATTATCAAGCCAGATTTACTTAAACAGACAATATCTAATGGAATTGCGTGGAATGTCAGAAATGCGGGAAACACACCGAATAACTTTTTTTTCATTTGATAATTATAGATTATTAGTCTAACTTTACTTTGAAGGAATATTAAATACATTATAATGCTTTACAGTATTTTATAAATTATAATCAGAAACATGCTGCATTGTATTGGGGTGATATTTGAGCAAATAAACAGATATATTCTAATATACGGAAATATTTGAATATTTTAAATCGATTTGACGAAGACTCGGGCTCAACAAATTTATAGTAATTATAGTTATGGCGTGTGTATCGTTTTATTCTTAAAAAGGTTATAATGCTGCAATACTAAAGACAGTGCGCCACATTGATGCGTGCAGTTCTGGTTATAAAATGTAAAATTCTTGATGTGATTTTATCATGATCTACGAACAATTAAGTCATATTCTGTAATTGTCATATTTAGAAGCCTATTTTAGTGTATTTATAGGCAAATCGAATTAGATGACCCACCTGCATGGCCAGTTTGCAACGAGAGGTCAATGGTGGCCGGAGCACCTGTTCTAAAAGACTATTTGACTGACGGCATTCCATTAGATTCCCTTTGTCTCAAACCTCGGAGTCCAATATCATTTTGAAATTAGGGGGCTCCGGTTCTAATGGAGAATGAATAAGAACAATTTTCAACATCTTATATAAATTATCGCCCACGGATTTGAACATAAGAAAAAAATGCTTAACATATACATTCGTATATAGTTCCCTGAATTAACTCAGCGTAAATACTTTATCACGAAATATCACTAGAATATGTGACTTACGCTAAAAATCTCCCTGGCATTGAGATGAAATCTGGTATGTTTGAAAACATGCTGGTTACATCCCGGTTTCAAATGTAATAATTAAATAAATGATGGTCATTTATAATTCTGTTTTTTTTTGTCAATGCTCTGGAAAATTTAGTTTATCTTTACATTAATACATCCTTCAATAACAACACTTCAAACAACCACGTAAACGTTAATGAAATTCCACATTTGTTAAAATCCACTTTTAAATACCTTTAAAGAGATTCTAGAGAATAATGTAAGACAGCACTTAACAAATACCACTCGCTGTGTTCTCATGTAATATAATTATTTGTTCTAAATTTATGATATCACATTCGTATAAAAGCAATGATTATTATTTTCTCAGACGTTTCTTCCTACACAATTGTGTGTATAAATTCAATAGTCAACAGAAAATTACATGTTGTTGCGTCTATCAAAGAAGTTGATCCAACAAGTAACCATTTAGAGGTCATAAACTCCTACCACACAGTCGTGTCACAATAAATCCACCATATCACATTTGTATGATCAAATCATACAACGAGGCTTCCAAAAATACGAGAACCAGCGACTCGGTTACACATTTACAAATACAATATCTAATATTGTAAATTATCTTCCTTAAGTACAGTTAGAGAAACAAATACCATAATGCATGCTCATTTCACAGACGTAGATCAATTATTCATTCAGAGAAAGTCATATATGGCTGTTTGATTCGAGAGAAATGTTTGCTACTTTTTCTTGAAATTTAAGCGTGAAATGATTCGAATATCCTGTCGGTTACGTCATGTAAACATTGGAATGGGTGCACACTATAGCGCAGAACTAAAACTGTCAGCGCGATAATTGCCTTTAACCGACTCTCACAATAGATCGATAGAGTTTACTAACAAGTCGAAAAACTTCAGGGTGACTACTGGTTCAATATAACAAGTTGTTCTCTGTTAGTACCAAGCGCTAAATTTTCTTCGGAGACTTAAAGACATAAGCGATTTAACTCGCCTGTACCTTTCTCTGTGAAACAAGAGAATTGTGGCGTACATTAATAATACATTAACTTAGGGCAGTAAATCTTTTTTAGAGAAATTCCCAAAAAGAGAAATTATCTTTATAATTGACGTTAATTTTTGTCTCCGATAGTAATGTAACACGTGGAAAATTGACTTTCTTTCCAGCGCTTACATGAATCGAAAGTGAATGCGGTAAGTTTTGACGGAAAATTAACACTAAATGCTCACAAAGGATATGCCTAAGGCCTGTAAATATGGCTATACAATATCCTAATTAAATGCGATAATGAAGTCCATCGTTATATGAGATAACGCTGCGGTTAACAAGACATGAATCTCCTAGTTATATATTGGATTATACCGTAGTTAACAAGATAAATCTCATAGTTAAATGATTGTCATGAGGTTAGCTAAAGAAAATCTCTAAGTTAATAAGTAAGATATTACCTACAGCATGTGTGTCTTTAGAAAGATATTACCTACAGGATATGTGTCATTAGAATAATACTACCTACATGCTGTGTGTGTTTAGTAAGATACTACCAACAGCTAGGTTGTGTGTCTTTAGCAAGATTCTACCTACAGGTTGTGTGTCTTTCGAAAGATACTACCTACAGATTGTGTGTCTTTAGAAAGATATTACCTACAGGTTGTGTCTTTAGAAAGATATTACCTACAGGTTGTGTCTTTAGAAAGATACTACATAACAGGTTGTGTCTTTAGAAAGATATCACCTACAGGTTGTGTGTCTTTAGAAAGATATTACCTACAGGTTGTATGTCTTTAGAAAGATATTACCTACAGGTTGTGTGTCTTTAGAAATATATCATCTACAGGTTGTGTGTTTTAGAAAGGCATTACCTACATATTGTGTATCTTTAGAGAGATACTACATACAGGCTGTGTGTCTTTAAAAAATATTACCTACATGTTGTGTGTCTTTAGAAAGATACTACCTACAGCTAGGTTGTGTGTCTTTAGAAAGATATTACCTACAGGTTGTGTATGTTTAGAAAGATACTACCTACAGGTTGTGTATGTTTAGAAAGATACTACCTACAGTCTGTGTATGTTTAGAAAGATACTACCTACAGTCTGTGTATGTTTAGAAAGATACTACCTACAGTCTGTGTATATTTAGAAAGATACTACCTACAGATTGTGTATGTTTAGAAAATTACTACCTACAGGTTGTGTATGTTTAGAAAGATACTACCTACAGTGTGTGTATGTTTAGAAAGATACTACCTACAGGTTGTGTATGTTGAGAAAGATACAACCTACAGTCTGTGTATGTTTAGAAAGATACTACCTACAGGTTGTGTATGTTTAGAAAGATACTACCTACAGTCTGTGTATGTTTAGAAAGATACTACCTACAGTCTGTGTATGTTTAGAAAGATACTACCTACAGGTTGTGTATGTTTAGAAAGATACAACCTACAGTCTGTGTATGTTTAGAAAGATACTACCTACAGGGTGTGTATGTTTAGAAAGATACAACCTACAGTCTGTGTATGTTTAGAAAGATACTACCTACAGGTTGTGTATGTTTAGAAAGATACTACCTACAAGTTGTGTATGTTTAGAAAGATACTACCTACAGTGTGTGTATGTTTAGAAAGATACTACCTACAGTCTGTGTATGTTTAGAAAGATACTACCTACAGTCTGTGTATGTTTAGAAAGATACTACCTACAGTCTGTGTATGTTTAGAAAGATACTACCTACAGTGTGTGTATGTTTAGAAAGATACTACCTACAGTGTGTGTATGTTTAGAAAGATACAACATACAGTCTGTGTATGTTTAGAAAGATACTACCTACAGATTGTGTATGTTTAGAAAGATACTACCTACAGTCTGTGTATGTTTAGAAAGATACTACCTACAGTCTGTGTATGTTTAGAAAGATACTACCTACAGGTTGTGTATGTTTAGAAAGACACTACCTACAGTCTGTGTATGTTTAGAAAGATACTACCTACAGGTTGTGTATGTTTAGAAAGATACTACCTACAGGGTGTGTATGTTTAGAAAGATACAACCTACAGTCTGTGTATGTTTAGAAAGATACTACCTACAGGTTGTGTATGTTTAGAAAGATACTACCTACAAGTTGTGTACGTTTAGAAAGATACTACCTACAGCTAGGTTGTGTGTCTTTAGAAAGATATTACCTACAGGTTGTGTATGTTTAGAAAGATACTACCTACAGGTTGTGTATGTTTAGAAAGATACTACCTACAGGTTGTGTATGTTTAGAAAGATACAACCTACAGTCTGTGTATGTTTAGAAAGATACTACCTACAGGTTGTATATGTTTAGAAAGATACTACCTACAGGTTGTGTATGTTTAGAAAGATACAACCTACAGTCTGTGTATGTTTAGAAAGATACTACCTACATTCTGTGTGTCTTTGGTTCAGAAACAAGTTGGATTGTTTCACTGACTCTACTGTACGCAGTTTATCAGTCGATAATAGTCAGTCAGCATTTTGGTACAAATATTGACTTAACCTGTCTCGGTACATATGTTGATTAAACCCCTATAATATCGTACTGGCTATTCAAACAGTAGGCAATCGTTAGAAAATATGTTGGTTTAAAAATATCGGATCCAATAATTTTGTAATTAGGATAAAACTGTGTTTCGTTCTTTTGTTCTCAGTACAAGCATGTGATATATTAAAAATGCCTTTATTCCTACTGTTAACCCAAAACCACAACGTGTATGACCATGTAAGCATTAACATAACATAAATTTAAAGACTGAGTAGTCAGTCGTAGTGAACAAGTAAGTGAATATTGAAGTCAGGGAAGTGGTCATGGAAGAAGTGTCGATCGACTTAGAAATTGTGAGTTCAAGGATAAAGACCAAGTTTCCCTTGATATCATTGGAAAAGTGGTACAAGAATGTTTTAATGTTGTAGATCCCAAATACTGATGCAACTGCTCCATGCTACACAAAAAAAATTTAATATTAAAAAGGGTAGTATTGCCGAAATGTCACTGTTAATCTATTTTACGACATTTCTTGATTTTTTTGTAAGAGTTGTTGCCCTTATTGAAGAATAAAAAAATTGACTTCTTTTGATTTTGCATGATGACCTATATTTTTATATGCTATTGCATCTGTTTACCACGAGTTTCATTACAATTGATGTTCTTTTTTTCTTTTATCTTTAAAAAATTGGGTTACTCCCGTAGACTTTAGTGCAAATTAAAAGGGAGATAATTCAAAGGAATGTCATTGGGTTATTTTTAAATCTTTATCACGGACACCTTTAACACTTCAAAATATTTCCGAAATCTGTCCGTCCAATTTTGATAAATAAAATGTGGGTTTTACGATCCTAATAACTTAAATAGATCTTAATTTTGTCACAATTGAACTTAGAAAATAGATCGCAGAATTGATTGTTAAAAACTTGATTCTGGATTCTCTATATCTGTCTACGTTTCTATCGATGATATACAATTTAAAACCCACCATTGATTTATTTAATTCTAAAAAAATAGTTCAGCTTTAATGAGTTCATGATTAAAGATAAGTTGTCAGTTAACGCGGCCAATATTTGTATCGATTTCTGTACTGTACGGTCCCATTTTAATGAAACCATAAATGTATTCTTGATTTTCAAACGGATGTTTATGTTAAATCTATATAGAAAAACCAGATGTCAAAGTTCCATAAATATCTTAATAAGTGGGTGGTAGATAAAAATAAAACAATGCCTTCTAGCTATTCGTATAGTGTTATATATGATTGTATCATTATAAACAGCTTACGTAGATATAAATTCCAAATATTTGAACAAATATCCCCGGAGAACTCCATTAGAACATTCCCAATCTGTCACACTACCTTTATCTTCTGTTTGTTACACTGTGTTAATTAATTGATTTGAAGAGTTAGTTTGTCTAAAATACGCAAAACAATAGTTTCTAACAATTCTGTAATGTTAGAATCCACGTAGACAGGATGCCCATTCACATATGACATTTGTTGTACAAGTGGCTGATGTTAAACATTCATTTAACATTCGTTTTAAAGAAGGATCAATGAAATGAAAGATTAATCTCGGTGATACTTCCATTTCAATGAATGATTAAAAGACATTGGTGTAAAAATGGAGAATAAAAGTGTCGTCTGTATGCTGGAGGCATGTATGGTAGGTGTGCTCTTAATGACTGAGATGAATGTAAATTTAAATTCTGTTAGACACTACGAAACGCCGTATGAACAATATATAGGTAGTATAAATACAAGACAATTGGCTTTTATTGTTAGGTGGCCTTGGTTTGGACATACCTGTAGTTTTGTTCTAAATGAATCATTTATAAAACCAACAGTTTATAAAAGAATGAACGTTATTCACAGGCTGGCCTTCATGCAGAGGTTATCGCTAACACAGATTTGACTGTATGATATGAGCTTCTTTTTGTATCATGTATTACAAGTACATGTACATAAATGAGCCTTTGCTAAATTCTTATTAAATTGCAAATTTCAGCGGGTTTAACGCCGTTTGTTGCGAACAATTTTTCAGTTATATACGGCGGCCGGTTCACCTAATTAGTTTTCCTGGACTGTTAACTTACCGTTCTACATGTAGCCGACAATGTTTGTCTAGTTTTCATAGAAGGATATTGCATTACAAACCAAAAACGACTGCTAGTGTACATTATACAGTTAAACCTGAGTGAGCCGTAACCTCTCCATAGAGGCAACCCTGTGAATAAAGGTCATTCTCTGAAAATCGTCATTTACAATCTAGAACAAATTTTCTCTTAGTAAAGGTCATCTGTCTATAAAAAACTTCAACAAGGGTGGCCTATGTTCACAGGTTTGACTATAAATGATATTTTATTTCTGTTTAACCTCTCTGAACTTGTATAATTATGTGTACGTATATAACCAAATATCTAACACAAATCATTGAACCCAATTTGTTTTAACTAATTTAGTTGTACCACGTGATCCTATGTTTGTACATTGGATAATGTAATTATCAATCAATGCGTTACAATCGGAAAAATAGCTTTCAAGCATAGACAAATAGTATTTAGTACTGGCAATGAATAGGCCTAGCATAATTCGACATCGATGTACAAGTAAGCAATGAACTCCTAACAAAATGTTTTCTCTTTCATTGTTCAACCTTTTTGTTCTTAGTACAATAGTACTCGGTACTACCGACATACTGTTATACGTTTGGACGATCCGCAAACAAACATTTTAAGGATAGCCTTCCGGGGGTGTTTTACATAGGGTAGTCATAAGATTTACTTATACAGATTGCCCCATTAATTTTACTTTATTCAACGAAAATCTATGTCATAGTATTCGACAGAAATCCAATTATTCATCGTTTTGTATGTGCGTGAGTTTGGCAAAGCAATCTACAACCGACATTTAATGTCTAGCTAGACAGTCGACATTCATCAGTACATGCGTTTAACAGACCGTGTGACCATCGTAGTATTGCAAATCGCGAATTTCTAGCAAATGTCGAATGTACTAATGAATGTCGATTGTCTAGCTAGACATTCGCGATTTGCTTTCATGTTTCAGGGGTTTTATATTGTATGAATTTAAGAGCTCAGTGTTTGTTTAAGGTATCCCAAAATTATTACCACAAAATGGGGAGGACATATTTTGAAAATGTTTATAATTTTCATAGGTTTCCACGACAGAAAATGATTTAACGCGTGTGTTTTATTTTTTAAACAATGACATTCTTTTGAGTTAATTCCCCTTTAAACTTGCATTGAAGCCTATGGGAGTAATTCATTTTCAAAGAGTAAAGAAAAAGGAAAATCCATTTCAATGAAAACTCATGGTAAAAAGACGCAATAGCATGATGTCAATCTAATTTGATAATGAAAAAAGACATTGGTCTCCGTGCAATATCTATAGAAAGTAGTACTTTACTATTTTTCAACAGGGGCAATAACTCTTACAAAAGTTTTAAAATGTGTCGTAAGATAAATTAAAATGCCCACAAAAAAACAAAAACACTTTATCATATGTATACATATACAATGGTATATATGATAAATGTGTCTTTGGTCCATGTGGCCATTTTAGACCTATTAACCATTACACACCATCCCTTCAACGTGCTAGCCCCCTATAAGTAATACTGTTCATTTGTAAGAATGGATCTGAAAACATTTTTATCAATATTAATCTTATCGAATTAGAAACACCTGCATGAATATCTTTTTTCACTGCACGTATGTAGGTGTATTATTAGCGTAGGAGACAAACTAGAGTATTGAAAATCAAGTCAAATGCAGTATGTCAAAATCGTTTTACATGCCGTAGGCACAGGTGGCTTTATCAGTGTTTGGTCCACAAAAAAAAAAAAATTCCCGTGAAAAAAGAATCCCGTCACTGATCTTATACATACTATCAAGGTAAAAAGCCTACTATATGTCTATATGCCAAACAATGTGGAACATTGCATCTCGTTGTTTCAGCATAAAAGATGTGCGCTGAAAGAAAATTGCTACACATGTCATTCAAATAAACTATAATATATTCATTCCTATCGAAAATCTCATTCAATCACATCTAATAACTGTGAAACGGTAAAATTGTGTTCCTTTCGTTATTTAACTTCGCTGCAAGCCATTTTGAGTCAAGCGCGAGTGATGTATCAAGCGATCTGATTGGTCGGCATGAAATGAACAGACTATTGTACACACATATCCGACCAATCAGATCGCTTGATACATGTGTAGCTATTTTCCTTCAGCGCACGTATTTCATGCTGAAACAACGAGTTGCGATGTTCCACATTGTTTGGCGTATAGACATATAGTAGGCTTTTCACCTTGATAGTAATATAAGCTCAGTGACGGGATGTTTTTTTTTGTGAACACTGATACTTGTTTTCATCATTTGTGGACCAAACACTGATACTGCCACCTGTGGCCGTAGGTGTTAAGGTTTTTTAATTAGTGATTACGATTGTTCATGCTTATCGTAATACAATATCATAAACACTTAGATTTTAGTTTATATTGATTCTAAATAATAGTTCTAGTAGATGATAAGAATGACAATGGTTTTGAACCATGAACAAAATCAAAGTACTGAAAGTACCGAAGTAAGTGAATAATTCAGATTGTAGAAAACGGTGTATGTTCATACTGCTGACCCAAAATTTTTAGTAATTTCTAATTGTGGGAACGACAAAGTATAGTCATCTTTAATTCTGGAGATATCTTGTACATTAGTTACATGAATCTACACTCGTAACGTTAATAACCGAAGACTAACGACATTAAGACATAAAATAAATTGTCTGTATTTGGTTACATGCGTGGTTTTATGGTGGGTATAAGTCGGGGTTTCTTGGCTCTTGAAAGCGTGTGGAAAGTTAAAAAAAGGTGAGAAAGAGGAGGGTCGCGACGGGGAAATGAGGGTAGGTGGGATATCAAGAAATAAACAATTATTTTACGCCTTATAGGACTGATATCTTACACTATTATTAGTATCCAAGATCACGTACTAATAAAACATAATGTATCTACATTGTATTTGGTACATGTAACTGGTTTAATTTTTTAAAGAACTGGTTTCAATATCAAACAAACTACTTTTCAATTGTACATGTATAATGCATCACTGGCTAACACACAGTATGGGTTCGTTCTCTCGAAAAATATATCAATCTCTAGTGGCCAATAATAAAACTACTATAAGTATTCATGGAAGCTGAATTTAATAGACTTGCACTGCAACATGAGCTTGGCCAGGAACTAGTTTAACATGGCGGATGTTGAAAATATAGTGCTTTGGTCTGCATCAGAATTTATGCGCGCCGAGCGAGTGACGGCTATGATTCAGCTCCCAAATATAGCAAGAAATCATATCAATACAAGTCGTGTACCTTATTCCTGAAAATAATTCAGTCCACACTAGGCGAAGATGGTGTCCAAGACATTAATCCAAAAATGAACTTTTTCTCAAATAATTGGAAAATTCTAAATCTTATACAGATCTGGACACGAATTAAAATTATTTTCAGAATTTATTTGAATCGCGATCCGAGTCCCAATACAATAAATGGTTGATCATTTAATTCGAGGAACTGATGAACTTCTTTAAGAATTTGCATCAAATAAAGTTGGAAAGAAACTGCATAGAATTTTTCATTAGTCCAATAGTCATACTCGAAGATAATTCGAAAATTTCACCAAACAG
Organism: Lutraria lutraria; assembly: GCA_964023205.1. Classification (NCBI taxonomy): domain Eukaryota; kingdom Metazoa; phylum Mollusca; class Bivalvia; order Venerida; family Mactridae; genus Lutraria; species Lutraria lutraria. Next base: position 15,802,616 of record OZ026834.1, on the reverse strand, counting down.
AGCTATAAAAATCTACCATGAATAATAATACAAATATCGACGATGGATGCATTATTAACAGTTTTTAAATAATTATCATGAGTAGTAATGGGCGTTACCCTGGGTACCAAATCAACGTAATTGGTACCCAGAAGTTTTCAAAATTGTGACAAATTGGGACAAATTGGAAATCAATGTTGTACCCCAAAATAGTATGAATTGAATTTTAGGAATGTTCTGGGTACTGTGTGTGTTTTGTTATTTGTACTGTATAGACTAAATATTCATTTGAGACAATGAGAGAATTTTCTTTCGAAAAGACATGGTGGCCCTGAAAAGGGCCGTTGGTGGTCCTGAAAAGGACCGTTGATAGTTTTTTTTAAACCGTGTTTGCTGACTGATCTGGTTGGGTACATAGTTCGCATTGGCAGTCTGGTGGGGGATAGCAGAGCCTGCATGTTAGATCCCCACAGGACCATTCCTGTTCTGGTACTGGTGGTTGTTCCGTGTACTCAACTTGAGCGGTAGTGATGATACGCCAATGCTCTTCTTCTTGTTGTTGTTCCCGTTGTCTATTCGCCGTTCGTTCCCGAGCATCTCGCTGCCTTTCTCTGACTTGATCTCGAAATTGCTCTCGCATTTGAGATAATTCTTCTCTATGATGAAATCGATTGGTTTCAATGGTATTCAAAGTCTCACCAATGGTTTGAAGATCACGTTCCCTTTTTCTAACAATGCTAGCCGCTAAGCGACTGATTGAACGCCATACCCTGCTCTGTTTTTCAGTCAGTTGTTTTGCTGTTTTGAGTTCATTGAATAAAGCCTCCATCTTGAGTGTTTGAGTTCTCAGAATGAAATGAGGCATTGTAAGACGGAGTATTGTATTACACCCCCCACTCTCGTGGTTGGATGACGTCATATTGCTTGGATGACGTCACCCTAGGGTTGGATGGCGTCACGCGCCGATGCATGTGCGGAGCTTGATTGGTAATTTTATGAACTTAGAAAAAAGACAACAGACGTCTAGTTTCAGTTTTCTAAACTTTTATTTTTGTAACAAGAAACAAGAAACTACATGAAACATTTTATGAAACAGTAACATTGTTTACATTTAATGATCACCATAAAGAGTTGTATTTCTATGTATGATACTATGATACAAACGTCTGTGACCTTCTGGTCTAGAGTTACGTTGAGCACAACACTTTTGTCCACACTTGTTCACATATTGAGCATGCATGTAATAAGTACCATAATATTGATGAAACCAATGCGTCACATAAGTGTCATTTTTTCCATACATGTCCGGTTTGAATCGGGTTAACAGTATCTGGTTCAAGTCACATTCACGTGAGATAAAATCCAAAGCGAATAGACAATACACACCACACACCGGTAACATATCGCCTTGTATTCTCATGGCATTCCACAGATAAGTTTTGCTGGCATGTTTTTTCACAAAGGATAAAATCTCTTCGAAAGGTGGTAATCCGTAGGAATCAAAGTACACTGCTTTATTGTCTTTTAAATAAAGAGCCACCCAGTGTTCTCCAGGTTGATTTCCGTTATGGGTATTCACAATATAGGCTTTCACGTCATGCGGTTTCTCTGAAGGTAATTGATCTTTGGCACAAACACGAGCATGTAGTGGTTTTAATAACGGTGAATGATCTAATAGGTATTGTAGTTCATTCGTCTCCATAATGCCAATTTCTGTTGACACGTTCAGCCCAAACACTGATCCACTGATCAATGAACTGATTCTGAGTGAGTTCTTCTTTAAATTGAATCCATAATCGACACGCGTCTCCTTTTTCACTATCGGTCAAGGTCACTAATTCAGGATACCACTTTTCCATGACCTTGAACACGTCCAAACGTTGAATCGCTTTTTGAATGTAAAGTTCTGTCCACTCTTCCGTATTCGTGTATAAGCAGAGTACATGTTGTACTTGACTAGGATGATTCACTCGACAACCATAACAGTCTTTATGCACTTGATTATAAATTAAAGATTGGAGTGCTTCTGTGACGTGATGATTCAAGCACTCTTGTAAAAAGTCCGTCTTTGAACTTGTACAACAAGGATACGCCAATAACTTCATTTCGTAATCTTGTCCTTTTTCCAGGTGTTCAATGTCCATGTCTTCCATCTTAATAATCTAGATTAATAATCTAGAAGTACTTCTCTGAATTGATTGATTTCAATTTGATTGTCGTATTCCGCAAATACAATCACGTTGATGGCTTGTGCAAGTGCTGTTCCAAAGTGAAATTCCAATCTCAGATTGCCCGTTTTTATAGGATGGAGTTGACCTTCCTCGCAACCTTGATCTGCTGTCAAGTCCAACCCCCAGAGTGTGTATCCGTTCCGATAATCATTCATGCTCAATCCAAATGAACGATTGAGACCAAGAGCTCCTGTCGCTTGATAGAGTGACATGTAGGATCTTAGAACTTCTCCAGTTTCAAAATTGGGTTGAAACGCTTTGTTATGAATACTTTTTCCGTCAATGCTGACTTCTAGATGATTCAGTGTAAAATGACGGAACTCAAAGGGGTTGGTAGCCATGTCTCCATTCATGTCTCCATTTCTTACCATACCGATGATAAGCCGTTTTGGCAATTGACCTTGAAATAAATGATCTTCAATCTTGGATCGTTGACCGTTAGGAATCGTAAATGTTTTTACTTCAGTTCGTCGGATGGGGATTTTCATGTTATGTTGAGCAATCTGTTGATTGAGTTGATTGGCTACCACTGGCAGTAAATCTACTGTTCTTACATTAAATCCTGCTTCTAGAAACTTGATTTTAGCCGGTGAAGTACTCATGAGACAGAATTGAGGTGACGCTTTGTTTAGTCTTAAGCGTATTTCCATACCATTGGGTAAATATTTATCTTGCATCATCAGATCCAAATGAAGCCGTCCACATAGTTCCACCACACGACTTTGATGGACACGAGCACGTCTCTTACCATAGCCCTTGTTATCCCCGTCATGTACTTTTTCGAGCATATGACCAGCGGTGTCTTCAGCCCATAACTCTAGCGCCTGAAGCTGAGTGTCTTTACAGCTTGAGGTGAAGGAGAGTAAATTTTCTATGTATGCCCGATAGCCATACGTGTCCGCATTGCTGGTGATCAGTTTATTATTCAGATACACATCAATGCTTGAGAACATGCTGTGAAAGAAATTGTTGACGGTAGCAATTTCACTGTCGGCCGCTAGGTCTGTACCATCTGACTGTATAATTTTGAGTTTTAGGTACAGGTAAGATTGATTCAGATCTGTCCATTTTTCTGTCTGTGCAGGAAGCACAAATTCAATCGGAGCATTATTGTCCAGGGCAGAAATGGGATAATGCTCAGTCCATTGACCTTCTTGCATGGCTGTCATGGTAGGTGGCACAACAGACACATCCAACTCTGTCTTACTACATTCACAGGAACCGTGTTGCATCATGATTAATCGAAAATATCAAGAGGTCTGGCCTGCTTAACTCGGCGATGATGAAGTTTCGAATGAGGTCTTTTCTTGACTGGTTTGCTCTTTATACGTCTTTTAGGGCTGGCCACGGCACGTAGTAAGGATTCACCCACATCTTTTAATACAGAGGCTCCACGTTTTCGTATTACTTGTTTAACGTTTGATCCTGTCAAGATATCTTTCATAGCGGCTTTTCCTTGCTGGAGTCCTTCTTTTTTCAAGGTGTGAACTCCAGATTTCACAAATGGATTTAGTAAAGGCATAATTCTTTTCATGGCTTTCTTAAACATGGATCCAAGTCCGTGTCCATATTGTCGAGGTTGACCTTGGTAAGTAGGTATCATTGTCTTTGACGTAGGTGTAGTTTCACCATAGACTTCCCATGAATAAACTGAATAGACTGGCCAGTGTCACCCCTTATATGGATAGTGATGGTGTCAAAGTCGGCTTTAGCCAGTGGTACATAGTGTAAATTCAAGAACTCGAAATGAATATGAGGGTTAGTTCCTGCTTTCGTTCTCGGATCAAATGGAGCTACACGTAAGATGGGGGCTTCTATGTTTCCCAAATAGGTATAAGACGCAAGGTCGGAATAAACAAACAAATGATTATGACCCATGTTAATATCTACGCCATGAGGAAACGGTTCCGGAGTGTCTTTAAAAAAGATGGTCGAAGAACTATCAGGGGCTCCACCCAGTTTAATAAACATGTGAGGATGAAACTGAATGCCTAGTTGATCCGAACTGTCCAGTTTTGCGCGTTTACTTTGTCCTGAAAAAACCATGGTAAATCGAAGGCCTTTCTGTCTAAATATTTTACCTAATTGATCTTTCACGGTAAAGTCAATCGTCTCGATCAAATGTTGGGGTGTGACATAAGTTCCTATAGGAATACAAAGTCGTACACCTTTTTCTTCTTTATTGGGGAGAGTACAATAGGTCTCAATGTTTTCTAAGGCCTTACCCAGGACAGGATCATGTGTGACAATGTAGAAATGTCGCTCTTCTTCAGTGACATTAATGACCTGACTAGGAACAATCATTTCCACTAAGGCAATTTCCCAATCTTGTTTATTGAGATGGATGGGTTTTGCCAGTTTGGTACGAAAACAACATTGCGTATTGTCTTGGAATAAATCCATAGAGCTATCACTCATGAGTGTTATGTAAAACGAACTCATGTTGATTTAGGTTTATTGAATTTCAAGGAGGGATTCGGTAGAATATAACCTAGAGAACTACTTAAAAGCAGAAGCCACAATTCTCGATCGGGTCGTTGAAAACACAAATTAAATAGCGATACGGTAATAATAATAAATACCACTACAATTTGTGACAAAAAAGTGACCTTATTTTTGGGTTCACACAATTTGGTTTGCTCTGAGGCAGTCACTACCACACTGGCCGTATCGGTTTGAGACATGATGTATTTATTAACCAGTTCAAACGAGATGGGATTCGGGAATCCAACTGTCAAATTTCGAAGGATAACCTTTCCAATGTACTTTAATTTCTCGTCTTCCGTCTACCTTACTCTGGCGATGTGCGAGCACTGATTCAATTTCATAGATAGCATCATCTTTTATAACCTGTACTTCAGAGAAATAAAACGAACCCAAAATGGGTTCTCCGTCTAAATCAGTCAATTTCACAGTAGCAGGACAGGTCTTTTTGACTTGGATCACTTTAAACAGTTCAGTGGTCCAGTTGGGTAGATAACCTTTATCAAATGTACGTTTTGTTTTATTGATACGAACAATATCTCCCACATGAAGGGTCGTCGACGCTTTTTTTCTTGATTTTCCATACAAGGTCAAGGCCACTTGAGATTCGTTATTCTCATTTACGGATACGGGTGCCATTTGTATACTACGATGAACACGATGATTATAGGCATGCACGAGATCAGGCAATACCTGAATATACCTTCGTGTTTTATGATGCGTAAAGTATTTCCACATGCGTGATTTTAAGGTTCGTTGAAAACGTTCCACTATACTAGCCTTAGTTTCTGGGTTTTCAGTCGTAAAATAATGAATCCCTACTTTGTCTAAAAACTGTTGAAACCTTTGATTCTTGAATTCTGTTCCTTTATCGGTTTGCAACGCTTTAGGTTGTCTCGTTTTAAGAATAGAGCGAAACGCTTCCACCAATGTGAGCCCCGTTTTATCCTTGAGGGGAACGACCCAAGCATATTTTGAAAACACGTCAATGACACACAACAAATATCGATAAGGGGTGTTGTACTGAGCCAAGGATAGCATGTCTGCCAAATCAGCTTGCCATTGATGATCAATACCACCCACAATTGTTTTCCGTCTCGAGAATGCCCTACGGATAGGTTTGTGCAGGGTATAGGTCTTTTGTCCCTTCAACCAGGATCGCACTTGACTTGGCGTGATGGATTTCAGTTGAGTTCGAGCTGCTGTAGTAAGACGTTCTACCCCACCAAAACCAGCCGGATGATGGGGATCATAATAAATCTGATGTAACAGACTGTCTACCTTTTTGTTCATGTTGTCTAGTAGGCTTCCCACTTAGGTTCTGCTTTCATCTGTTTGACAGGTTTACTTATAGGTTCTGCTTTCATCCGTTTACTTATAGGTGAACGAGACTCAACAAAACTATCAAATTCATCATCTTCCTCCGAATCGTCTGCTTTTTGCATCCATGACCATCTCCGTTTATTTCCTATCACTTCTTGTGGTACATTGACATCTCTTAGTCCACTAGAAAACTGTTCCCATCCTCTAGGCTCCGACCCTTTTCTATGACGTATGACATCATTGACCAAATCAATAATGTTGGATCCTTGTATTGGTTTTCCATGGTATTCCAACATCCCATGATCATTCCATGACATGTGGGGATGATTTTGTAGAAAGTGTAATAAAAGCTGAGTTTTTCGACGCATGGTAGTAGGAACACTTTCAAGAATCCGATCCGTCAATGTAGCAGGAGCCGCTTGTGCCCCTTGTGCACCTTGAGCAGCTGGAACAACCGGTGCAACCGGTGCAACTGGTGCAGCCAGAGTAGCCGGTTCACGTGCTTTTTGATGAGACAGTTGAAACCTTTGCAAGACTTGCCCATAGTGTTGTGCTTTTTCTGATTCAGACAACGATTCATTTTGTAATACGTCTCCCATTTGTTTCTGTAAATCGGATGTTTGACTGACTTGCGGGGGAGGAGGTAAACGTGGTCGTTGTTCTGTTTTCCATCGATTCATCTCTTCTAGCATTTTGAATGGGACGATAGCCATTTTCTTCATAGCTTTTTCACCAGTGTGGCAACACCTCCACTGAGTGCTCCTGCAGCAACAGCTTTAGCAATGATTGGAGCAAGAGCTAGTAATGGAAATAATCCTCCTTTTTGATTCAACACACGTTTCTTTTTTTGAATGGATACTCTTTTATCTGCTAAAGTGCGGAGATGTTGACACTTGGACTTCAACCTTTGCTTTTGAGAGGGGGATAAGGCAACATTGCCTTTTAAAACATTCTGACAGCATTCTGCCACACATTGAATCATTTCTTTAGATGCTCCATGTATCATCTTTCTTCTTAACCCATCTGGGGCTTGAGTTAAACCCAAAACCAGATGTCCGTATTTATGCAGGAGTGGTCTCTTTGGTGCCATTATGTCAAATAATACCTGTTTTTACTTCTTTACAGCTTTTATACTAAAGCATCAAAGGCTTGTCTTGAAGCTGGATTCATAGGGCCCTGTCTCATCAGGTGAATACGATGTCTCAAAAGGGGTTTCAAGACAGCCTGTCTTGATAAGGTAGATAAGGATAGGGGTGAAAAACGGCACAATGGAGTGTCTGGTGAACTTCTTGAACTGGGAGATGATCTACTGGATGAACTGTGAGATGATCTACTGGATGAACTCCTAGATGAATTTCTTGAAGAACTCAAACTACTTGGCCCACTGCTTGAAGAACTACTTGGTGAACTTCTAGAAGAACTCAAACTCAAACTGCTTGGCCCACTGCTTGAATAACTTCTTGAATAACTCAAACTACTTGGCCCACTGCTTGAATAACTTCTTGAAGAACTCAAACTGCTTGGTTCACTTCTTGATAAACTTCTTGAACTTCTAGGTGTGCTAAAACTGCTTGGTCCACTTCTAGATAAACTTCTAGATGAACTTCTTAAACTTTTAGGTGTGCTAAAACTGTTTGATCCACTTCTAGAAGAATTTTGAGATGAGCTTTTAGATGAATTTCTAGATGAGCTAAAGCTCAAACTACTCACAGGACTGATAGGAGACCATTGTAACTTACTGATTGGAGTTACAGCCATAGAGGGTGTTGAAGTGGTTTGCTTTCGACGACGGAGAGTAATAAAACGTTCATTGATCTTGGCAGGCGATTTTCTAGCTTTTTTAGCTGGAGCTTTTCTAGGTTTTCTAGCAGGCGATTTTCTAGCTTTTTTAGCTGGAGCTTTTCTAGGTTTTCTAGCAGGCGCTTTTCTGGCTTTTTTAGCTGGAGATTTTACAAATTTACGAATCGTCTTTTGACCATTCCATCGGAGTAAACTTCGTATCATGACTCCACCAAGAAATCCACCTCCTCCTGGTTTCAATATGAGTTGACGTTTAGTATCCATGTCCACTTGATCATCTCCCAGCTGCTCTAATTCATGCTGATGTTTTTGCATAAAGTTTTGTGTTTGTTTAGGTAGCACAATTTTCTTTTTTAAAATCACCTTTGCTGCTAAGGTGAACCACTTGAGCATTTCTTTTAATCCAGACCGTAGCATTTGCTCCCGTACAGTAGGGTCTCGTTCCTGACCCAAATGTTCTAACGATTGAGCTATGGCTGTGGCTGACATGATGACTGAATGATCTTATATGAGTAAACGATGTTTATATATACACAACTGGCCCACGTTTTTCTCCAGTGATCCAGTGATGAAAAATATCTGTTCTTAACCGATAACTGTCTGGTGTTTGAGGGTGAAAGTCAATCACTAAATACCCATGAGGTGTAGAGATAGCATCTTGATAAGCGGGTAACAAGTGTGGCAATTGAATTTGATTCGCCAACACTTTGATTTGTCCTTTATCTCTTGTGTTTTGAAATAAGATCATGTAATGTGCATTTAAACTCAGGGTACGACTGGCTTTCGATTGTTGAAACATGTTTTGTGTAATGTAGATCACACTAGCATTACGATGGTGACCTTTTCGTGTAAACCATAATTTGATTTTCTCTTCATCTTTATCACCAAGCATGTCATCAAATATAATTAAATGAGGAATGGATGTATCCTCTACTATCTCTTCATCCTCGTCAGGTATCCCCTGTATGAACCGAATACTAGGTTCTTGTTCTTGTAATTGTGCATAGGCTACTTGCCATTCTTTGTAACACCATACAATACGCTCTGGTACTACTTGAAACAAATCTGATTTGTATTCCAACACCTTTTTTACAAATTGTGTTTTACCAGAGCCACTAGGGCCTGAGATAAACATATTGCAAGGATGCTTAAAAAGTAAACTGGACTCCATGACGTGAAAATCACAACTAACACTATTGGAAGAAAAACATTTTATTTATTTGTGTAACCAGATAAAACATGATTGAGTTCTTTACAAGTTTATGTATGACTACAAGAATAATCACAACAAGAACAACACATGTCATGTAAGGGTAACAACAGTTTGTCAGAAAATTCAAACACACATTCTGAATGTCCAGATTGACTCAGAAATGTTAACACAGAGTCATTGTTCACCACCTGTTTGAACCAATCCGTTTCACTCAAGTCCATGGGTACTGATTGTTTATAAAATGAATTCATCACATGAAGTCCATGTTTCATTTCTTCAAACATGTCTGGTGTACTCAACTGTTGTCGAATCCATTCCAGAGAATGATGACCTTCAGGTATCTTCATACGATAAGCAAATACCAATGCTTTTCTCAACAGGGTATGGTTCATAATATCAAACTGTTCCATTCTTGAATCGTGTGAATCACTCTATCGTTACATACATAAGTATTCCAATCGTCTCGATGGATAGCTTTCAAGTCTAAGTGTGCACTGATCATAGCATCACGAATCATCTGTCTAAATAGTTCAAACGTGTGAGGGTTCAGAATCCACGCGCGAATGTCCTTGACCTTGACAAGGTCATCTTGTACAATACTGTATAATGTATCCGTATACAGCTCAAAATCCAAAATGTAATATAAACTTATAAATCGTCTAGATGGTTTAACCATAATTGAATATTTCCTGAACAAATCACTATTCTAGGTCGATTCGCATGAACGGCTTCAATCTCGTCTTTGACTTCTCTTAAGCGATGCCTTAATTTATAGAACACGGCACGATACTGTAGAATATGAATAACATGAGTGAACGGTACCTGTCTCTTAAATACCATGATACCACGTATTTTAAACTGTGAATACGGACGCCATCCGGGGTGAGATCTCCCATTGTCCTCTTCAGCCATACTGAACCATATCACATTGGGGGTAGAACGAAAATTGTTAGCTAAGGCAGATACGTCGCTCAAATTAGCATCGTGGATTAAAAAATCCCATGTCGTAGATAACATACGATCTAAGCTTTGTTGTACCACATTCAGTTTTCGTAGAATAGGTAATTTTTGGTTGAATGACAAGTCCTGGCGATCACCTACATCCTTCAACAGTCTCTCTATCCGTCGATGATTTGTATGTTGTAAGCTATGTATAGCATTATGAGTAGCCCATGTGTGCACTAACTCCATCTTCCATGTTTTAGCGTTAGCCCATATGACATAACGATAAATTTTAAGTCTCAGCTCTATCGGTAGTAAGGGTATCCAATCCATGTCTTTATGAATAATGAATTTTAGATGACTTGTTCTAGGCCAAAAGGTATCCTAAAAGGTCAAGGTCAGTCATGTAGATAACCATAAGGCACAGTCATATGATTCTCGACCACAATACGTTTGGTATATACCGAACGAAATGTTTTGACTTGTTTCTCACTGGTCACGGTTCTGTCCTTATGACGTTTAATCCGAGAAGCATATTCAACTACGGTCGAATAATTATGTCTGTCTTTCACACAATCCACCATCGTATTGAAATTCACTTGTTGAGTGGCATTGTAGTCTAACGTAATGCCTTTCACTTTGCATTTTTGATGGAGTTCACCGTTTTCAATGTATTCATAGCCATAGTTCTTTGGACCTAAAGCGACATATCTCACAATACGACCCTTTGGTACCTCATCTGTCCATTTTCCCAATCGACTGGAGATAATAGGAACATTATAGCCATCAGGGTCATGAATGTACATACAACTGTCTGTGTCAAAATACAGTACTCTCTTTCCTAGAGGTTCAAGCACTTTGTACAGTTCTAATCGAGCATAAGCCGTCACAAATGAAGCCACCACAGGATTGGATGATGAATGAGGGTCTGCTTTGTCCGATTCATCAGTGTAATTCATTAACATGAATTCATCATGATCAAAACACTCTGCATATTTCACAGACTTTTTAGGATCGTTCAGTATTCCGTAGAACTGGTCCAATCGATGAACATACTCTGTTTTAGGCAAGAGGTTGGTTTGAGCATTTTTACCCCAGAGACAATTCAGCATGGTTTTGGCAAAAGCTCGTTTTCCTGGATTTTTCTCCACCTGTTGCAAACGAATTCCTTCTGCTTCAAAATAATCTTGTTTAAATTTATCTTGAGCCTCTTCCGTATCCACCCCTGGAGGATATCCACTAGCCTCTTGTTTCATTTTCAAGTATTTGTCAATGTATTGCCGATAGACGTCCGTACTCCATTCATCCCAGTGCCATACATGATACACTTTTGATACTTGATAGCCTAAAGCAATAGCTTTAGCCAATTCAACATGAGTCCATGTGCCATACAAGAACCGTTCATACGATGAATGTGTACAATAATCCATCTCGGCACAGGTACGGCATAGCGTAAACACCATTTTACTATTACAGTGTATGGGTAAGACAGGCATCCATAAATCTTGCGGGGGTAGAACACGGCATTTAATCAGTCCTTTGTATTTCTCAATATGCTGTTGATCAATTTGTTCTTGACTCATGATCACTGGATGACCTATCGGATAAGCCCTGTACTTGTTCACATACGGATAGAGAGAACAAATATCCACATATTTGATTTCTTGATCGTTGTCTACTTCATGATACAGTCGGATGGCATTCGTACGACCTCCGAACAAAGCTTCCCTGGGTTGTATCGGGTCTTGACCATGATAGAATCGTTCCACTCTTGTCTTATAGGCAGGATCCTTTTGACAACGCTGATCAAATTCACATTCCCACATGACCACAACAGGGTACCCCTGTTCTTTCAAAGACTCCAGTCGCTTATACGTATCGTGATAGGCCTGTTGCATGCTTCTCAAAGTATATGGATTGATGGTACTTCGGTTAGGAAAACAGGTGGGGCACCCATGGTACCAACATCCCATGAATTCATACACGGTGTTGGTCTCTTGACAATAGCCATCCACGTAATAAGGTCCAATTTTGACTTCGCCTTTGTTATTCAAGGCATGTCGAATATGTATCTCTTCGGTGACAGCCATCATTTGTAGCCAACGTATGCCTTTCATGGAATACCGGGTTTTATTGGGATACCCGGCATCCGAAATCACGGCTAAACTATGAGGTGGCATGGAATTTTTGCGCCAGGCTTTGTTACACACTTGAGCTAATGTGGTAGCTTCAGTAAATGGATCTATTTGATTACTGTCCAATAATTGTTGACGAAATTCTCCACATCCGCGCCTTAAAATGTCCACATCCGATTGACAGTATTTCTCCATTTCCTTTTGAAAATCAAATACGTCACCTTTTCTTTCATTGTACCAGGTTAAAAACTCTTCACGTCGCTCTGGTTTCATACTATCCGGTTTGTAAAAGTGTAGCGGCAAATAAGGTCCCACATAATCTTGATACGCTAAGGTGTTTGCATAGAATGGAAACCATCCTTTGGCTAACTCGGTCAGTCCAAATGTATTGGGAAAATAGGAGAGAGGCATACTCAGGAAACTGAGGGAGTCAATCATGCGTATTCCATGCACTCTCAATTGAATGATTTTACTACCATTCATAATCAACTGGGGTTTCGCCGTCCCCTGAGTGACCACATATCTAAGAATAAACTGAGCGTCATAGCCTTGAGCATTGTGGGCTATCACTGTCGATCCTCGATGGGTAGGGAGGAATAGCCAAGTACAGAATTGTTGTAACGTATTTTCACCACGGAATGTCATTTGTCTGGCTTCATTCACCTCTTCACAATACTCACATGGAGCTTTCACTGACTTACACATACAGTCACCACAAGCACGTTGAGCCACACAAAAATTAGGGATATGTTCTCCAGAATCAAAACGACATTCAAAATCAAAAAAGATGAATGGTACTTCTGGTTGTTTTCTATCGGGTGGTTCATACGTTGGAATGTAACAGTCATGATCTGGTCCTACTATGGCTTTACAACACCTGCATTTCTTTGTCCCTGGGCAAACATGATTCCGTTTCGTTCCAAGCACCTTTTGCCCACATTTCTTACAATTCCATACGGATTCACAAATGGTTTTACGTTGTTTTCCCGTTTTAGTTTTATGATTGTCAAAACATGCCTGACTCTGGAATAGGCGACGACAATCCGGACATCTTATAGATTGGCCTGCTGGGCACAGGGTGTCAGCATAACACTGACAAATATGGCTACACTGGTGTCCTTCACGGTGATCATAACTGATATCGCACCATTCACAATAATAAACCCGTCCGAGAAATCCGGTGATGGATACGATACAGTCATAATGATTATCATGGTGAAAGATATGAATCACACGACTTTTTTCAGTCATAGCAGGTGGTTTGAATAACAATTCACTTCCATAATGTTGTGGATGGATTTTAATCACATAGCCTGGATAGAGATAGTCCTGTAGTTTTTGGTATTCTTCTATACCACACGACTGATCCGATGAAATACCCACTTGCTTCAACAATGCTTCAGCTTCGTATTTTTGAAGATTTTTCTTAGAGTGACGTATATAATCCCATCGTTTTTTCCATTCCGGGGTTTGATTTTCATGTACTTTGCACCGTCCTACCACAATCGATCTAGCTAAACACATAGAGTCTTTACTATTGTCAATACACACAACACTTGTCTTTGACTTCCGCATACTGAATAAGTTTGGTGCTTTAAACGTTTTCTTTCCGGATCCCTGTGGCATAGCAATATGCGTAATTTCCATCTGTGCCGCCCCATCATGAATTTTAAATTGACGGTTACTTTGTGCCACACGTTCAATTTCATCCAACAATGTATCTCCACTAATACGAGATGCCCTATTAAACGGAACATGTATCCCAAAGTCCAAATCAGGATGTAGAATAGATACTCGAACTCGATCATTCGATCTCACTTCACATCTCTTGTAGAGCTGATCCATCATATCATTAAACAACCTGTTTGTAAATTCAAACGATTGATTATACGGCTGAAATGTCACATCATATACTCTAGATTGAGTCTTGAATTTTCTTGACTTTCTTTCCATGCGTGACTGTATGTCATAATAGTCGCGCACAGGCTCAAACTTACTTCGTTTAGTTGGAGGTTCATCCTCACCACTAGTACTGTCGGTATCTGACATGATTATGATCTTAGAACTTCTCCGCCGTTTTTTATAGTTGTATAAAGTTCAAGGTCACAACGCGTGACACTCTATAAAAGACGTACGCTCCGTCCGTTTTTTATCATTTCAACATGAGCGATCCTAAAATGAACCAAGTTGAAGAGAACCGAGATCAAACTTTGATGTATTCATTAAAGAAGAAAATTAAAGAGCTTAACAACTTAGCGGATCAGCTCTGTGGACAGAAAAATGTAACATGGGATCATATCAAGTGTTATCGTTGTGGAAAGAAAGGACATTATTCTACCAGCTGTACGGAACCCTTCAACAATGAATGTTTTTATTGTCATGAACAAGGACATTTCATCGCAGACTGTCCTAAGAAACAAGGTGAACAGGTCGATCTACAGGACGCAGAACAGAGTAAGAAAAAACGTAAATACAAAAAGAATCCAACAAAAACTGTGAGTGACTTTGTGTAATCCAGACAATGTGTTGGACAATGTGTTGGACAATGTGTTGGACAATTGTGTATAGACTTAAATTGGAGACTAAGTGAGTTGTATTGTGTTGTACTTTGTTGTACTTTGTTACTCAGAATGTTTTCAAAAATAAAATGATAGACAATGTAATATGCTTTTGTCTTTGCTTGAGAAACAAAACGAATCTAACACATATGGTGGCCCTAATAAGGGCCGTTGGGTAATTCATTGCATTTCTGCAAGAAATAGGTATCGCCAATAGTTGGCTCTCAAATCCTCATCATAAAAGATGGCAAGGTCAGGGTATAAATTACCCATCTTGATATCCATCTTGACAACACTAACATCTTGGAATTCAGACAAGTCTGCTATACCCATCTTGACCATCCAAACATCTTCTTGTAACTCATCAGGTTCATCAGAAGAACTTTTCAAGCAGTTGCCCATGTTGAATCATGAAACATAAATGAGCTATGGAACATGAGAAAAACACTGACCTAGAACAGACCAATGAAATGCCAGTAAAATAGACCAATGAAATACCGTTAAAATGGACCAATGAAATACCATTAAAATGGACCAATCAGAGTCCTTGTATCATAGTCAGTGAGTGACCTTACCTTGATCTAATTTCATTCTGTATCAAGATGTCACAGCGTACAGTCAATATTATCAAAAGAAAATATGCTGCCTTAGGGCGGTATATTGAACAACTGGAGATGCAGTTAGAAGAGTTGAGGTTGGAGGTGAAGACCCTGAGAGAGGGGAAGAAGTTTGTAGAGGAGGTTGTGGTCAGCTCTGGGGAAGAGGACTGGGGGGATACCCCTCAAGAATCAACCCCAGAGAACTGGGAAGATGAACTGGTAGAGGTTCCGTCGAACCTCTACCAACCCACGCCGGACCCCAAGGATGTCCAGAAATGGGACAAGTGGTGTCCCGCTTGTATGGGGAGATGCGGTCAACGCCATTAATCCCCATACAAGCACCAACGGTCCTTTTCAGGACCACCAACGGCCCTTTTCAGGGCCCCCCATACAATTCAGAAAGAATCACTCTCATATTGTCAATATTACTAGTAAATGACCTATCTGATAACACCAAATACAAATATACGGTGTGAGGTAAGTTTTCTATAAACATTTCCTACAAATATAAGTGATAGTATGATGTGTACAATCATTTTCAACAAATGTATTCAAAGTGCTGTGATTGTATGATGTGTACAAAGTATTCCCACAAATGTATGCAAATTGCTGTGATAGTATAATGTGTACAGTATTCAAATTGCTGTGATAGTATATATTAAGTGTACAGTGTTCAAATTGCTGTGATAGTATAATGTGTACAGTGTTCAAATTGCTGTGATAGTATATATTAAGTGTACAGTGTTCAAATTGCTGTGATAGTATGATGTGTACAGTGTTCAAATTGCTGTGATAGTATAATGTGTACAGTGTTCAAATTGCTGTGATAGTATGATGTGTACAAAGTATTCCCACAAATGTATTCAAAGTGCTGTGATTGTATGATGTGTACAAAGCATATCTACAATATAACCTTGAAGTGTCACAATTGACCTTGACGTGTCAAACACTTGTTCAAAAAAAAACTTGAAGTGTCACACTTATTAAAAAAAACTTGAAGTGTCAAAAATAACCTTGACCTAATAGAACACTGGCGCGTGCATGCAAAAAGTATAAATACCCCCGGCGCAGACACTATTTTTTCATTATCTAGCATGGAGTCCTTCAACATGCCATACGATGTATTGAGAGAAGCACTAGAATCATCTGAGTTGATAGACCCGAATGCGGGTATGCATTACAACCAGCCGAAGTACAACCAGCCAAAGTACGGTCAACTACAGTATAGTCAGCCACAGTACAGCCAATACAGTCAACCACTGTACAGCCAATACAGTCAACAGTCCATGGTAGATGTACAGCCTATGGTAGATGTACAGCCGATACAACCCATGGTAGATGTACAACCCACTATGACGAATACACAGCCTATGGTAGATGTACAACCCACTATGACGAATACACAGCCCCCTATGGCGAAAACACAGTCTAATACAACGGGTGATGCAAAGCCTACAGCGGGATTGTCTGTTCTACAAGGTATCAGGGAAGAAATGGTACAGATGAATCAAGTCATGCAAGAGATGGTCAGACTCATGAAAAATCAAGAAGTACGGTTTAAGCCACAAGAAATGATTGTACCTGTACAGTTTATGTATGATTCAAAGAAACGAAAACATGAGCATGAGAAAAAGAAACCGGAGCATGACAAAAAGAAACCGGAGATGACAGAAACGAAGAAACGAAAACATGACCTTGAGAAACAACCTCGGGGCAAGTATGGTAAAGAAATAAAGAAATGAAGATCCGACTAATAGCTACCAACCACGACCAACGGTCCTTTTCAGGACCACCAACGGCCCTTTTCAGGGCCACCATGTCTTTTCGAAAGAAAATTCTCTCATTGTCTAAGTCTATACAGTACAAATAACAAAACACACACAGTACCCAGAACATTCCTAAAATTCAATTCATACTATTTTGGGGTACAACATTGATTTCCAATTTGTCCCAATTTGTCACAATTTTGAAAACTTCTGGGTACCAATTACGTTGATTTGGTACCCAGGGTAACGCCCAATACTACTATCATGTTTGGAAAAACGTAATAATAATGGAATTATTTTGTTTCAGCGTATTGATTCGTGTGTTAATCGCCTACACATAAACACAGGAACTTAACATTTCTAAACGATAAGTTTACTGATCGTCCCCTAGTACTGATTAGTTACAAAGGAGCAAAAATCCTCGCCTTTTAAAGTAGTGTCAATATTAAATCCATTGATCGTTCCGATGGTTTGTGAGGATCGGAGTTCAAGCATCCGATTTCTGTATCAGGGTTATTCAGTATCAGATTTCAGTTCGTCCAGTTTCTGTATTCATACTCGTTTATTGTATACAGTAAAACCTGTGAACAAAGGCCATCCTTGGGCAGACATATCATAGCCATTATTGACAGGTGACCTTTATTATGATGTCATTTCGTTCTTGATTATCAAGGACTTTAATAAAAGAGCGACCTATATTCACGTGATGGCCTTTATTCGGGGTGACCGCTACCACTGTATCGACTGTACAGTTTGATTCAGTCTGTCGAATGTTCTATTGCGAAAAACTCCTTGTCGATTTTTTCATTGTAAGACCAATGTAAATGAATTGATTGCGTGTGTAGAATTTGATCCACTTTGCTATGCAGGTATACATTTGTGATTTAATTACAAGGAATAATTCCTTAACACTTCGATTTCATAGCTTTTGATATTATGCAAGAATCGATGTATACAAAACCTTCCTATGTTTAATTCATCACGTTTAATTCATGTCGATTAGTGACAGTGTTATATCAGACAATGCTAATAGTTATCGGTTAGTTTCGCATTTAGGGATATATTTCATGAGCACCATTATGCGAATTACGAAGTGTAGATTTTCTTACAGACCAGTGTTTTGTTTCACATCTATGATAAAACTTTCTTAAACTTAGATATCTTGTCATTTGTATTACCTATATTTCAGTCATTTACGATTATCAGATGACAATAATCAAAACATTATTTCCCTTTGTCATTTTAATGTATTAGGATCCTAACTCCAAAAGTATTACTGTGGAATCATTAATTTTCGTTGGGGATTTAATTTCGTGGATTTCGTGGGTCGGCTCATCCACGAAATCAAATCCCCACGAATTCAAATGCGGAGATAAGGCATTTCTTTTCAAAAATCAAAATCCACGAATTTATGTCCCCACGAAATAGCCATTTTAGTTAAAACCACGAAAATTGAACCCAACGAAAATTAATGATTTCACAGTATCTCAAAATAGGATGGTCAGATTTTGTAAATATTCATACTTTTTTCAGGTTCCCATGATAGAAAATGACTTACCATTTCATTTTTCAAAAACATTGACAATCCTTTGCGTTCAATTTACATTGAAGCCTATGTGAGTAACCCATTTTTCACAGATTAAAGACAAAAAACATCCATTTCAATCAAAACTTGTGGTAAAAAAATGTAATAACACAGTATCAATCTAATTTGATAAAAGACAATATTGATCACCTTGCAATACCTACAGAAATTGATATTTCTCTCCTTTTAAACAAGGGCAACAACTCTTACAAAACTTTGTTGTATAATAAATTGAAGTATGCGAGGTTACTATCAAAGAAATAATGATACATTTGTAATTGGAGAATGTTATTTTTGTAGTACAAAATGTATTAACAATTTTTGTATAGCATTGGACAGATATGTCATAAAAGTACAGTGTTAGGGATGTACTACTTTTACTCAGATATTCACCAAGTTTTTTTAAACTATAAATACAACATAGGAGCTCGAGTCTACAGCAACAATGTTACATTATATTGTATATATATTATTGTATATTACCTGTTATACGGACTGGTATCATTAACGTTATGTCCTTTGATTGTTTTATATCTCTCCAACAACATCTTTTGTCTTGCAATCTATATTAAGAAACAACAGAAATAAACACGATGTAGTAAATATACCATCGTAATCGTATTATTTATTTACATAATGTATTTAAGTATCATTCATGTATACATACAATAGTTATAAGATAAATAACATCTGTAAATAAAACATGACCATTATAAGAGACGCTACTAAATGTAACAGCGTCACAAATAGAATCATTACAAGAATGGAAAAATAACTGTATTACAGTTATATATAATATAAGAACTAAATCTCAGCCGCTATTTAGTTAGTTAATACATAGTAGTGAGTCGAACACTAGAATATAAAGATGCACGCACCATTGAGTATTTAAGAAATGGTTTAAAACGTCCTTTATTCCCTCAATCAGATCGGGAAACAACTACGTAGCAGCTTAGTTTAGCTTAAGCTTACAAAGAAAAGAGTAAAAGCATTACTTACAAAGATAAAATTGACGACGTTGAATAATATTAGCAAGAACAATGTTAATAAATTATCAGAATTATTTTTAATAGATCATACTGAACGACTACACGAATCTCTTAAAACATTTATTAATGTCAACATATGATTTCTAGTCATGGTAATCAAGTGATATTACGCGCCTATAAACCATACTTGTTAAAGGCTTTCAACACCAAAAATCTAATTCCAAGTATGGGTGATAATTAAAAGCGCTGAACGTTTCATATGGTTATGCTTTCCATATTACGGGCGCATCATTTCTAAATCCTATTCAGATAAGAATTAGATATTTCACTTCGAATATTGTATATATAGATGTTAACTGGTCTAATACATTAATCTTTTATTGCAAAAATATTTTAAAATGAATAACAAATTGATTGTTAATTGAATTTATTCTCGTTAATGTAGAGATCACTAAAACACGTGACGCGCACACGAGGAGAACTCCTATGTATGCTTTTTCAACTGATAAAGTATGAGTACATACATATTATTTCTAAATAAAATTATCCTTCAGTTTGAAAGCACCTCCGGTTATGCTAGACAAAAAAACTCATGTCTACGATTACCTGAGAAAACATATTAAGATAAATAGGTCGAAAAACCTCTGCTTTTATGGATTGCATCTATTGATTGCCTTGTCCGTCCGTCCGTCCGTCCGTCCGTGTGAGGTTCAGCAGATTTTACCGTTTCGTCAAGCCTGCCACCGAGGGCGTGTTCGTTTTTTAGTGCAACGTCTTGTTTTTTTCTGTTATAGTAGAATTAATTCAGGATCGGCGTTTAAAAAGGGGTCGATCAGTTAACCATAAACGCGTCCGTTTTCTATTCGATCCTTATTAAATACAACCTTCACCAAAAGTATTAAATCTGAATGACTTACCTCTTTTTGACACGTAATTTTAAAGTTTTCAACTTCTTGCCATAAAATCGTTATCTCTTTACGATACTGTGATCGATAATCTTCTATCGGTATATCGGGATTAGAACCGACAGTATCCAGTATAGATCCATTAACGTTTCCATTCGTCACAAGATTATGACTGCAACCTTTCAGTTTAGAATTTAAATTATCCGTATCCATGCTTACTGTAGATCGAACATTTCCCCTTTTTATCCTCCTTTTACTGCTCTTCATCTGTAAAATATAAAACCAACATTAAGTACATTGTTAGATGCTTGTAAGTACCAACAGAAAAATTAACTATTGTGAGTGGGCAGGCAGGCGATTAATTTATTATTCTGTTCTCAATAAGTCAGTATTTCTTCTCAAATACTCATACTGTGGTACATGATGTAATTTTGATTAATGAAGTTCGTGCTTCCTTCAAACACAACATGTGCCCGGGATATAGTTTCACATAGGTTACTAGAACGCAAAACAGAAATAAATGTTAAAACAGTATTTCTTTATGATACGAAGACTGCAAGCTGTCGATAGCATATTCAAGCTCAAATATATACAGTAAAACCTGTGAACAAATGTCATTCTTTGGAGAGACAAAATGACGTGCCTTTATTAACAGGTGGTCATTATTATGTGGCTATTTTGATCTAAATAATCAATGTTGGTTACTAAAAG
This sequence comes from Lutraria lutraria, assembly GCA_964023205.1. NCBI lineage: Eukaryota > Metazoa > Mollusca > Bivalvia > Venerida > Mactridae > Lutraria > Lutraria lutraria. The sequence continues at coordinate 15,781,396 of OZ026834.1, read as the reverse complement.
AATGGCATTTATTCACAGGAATGGCTTTATTCGTGGTGGCCACTAACAGAGGTTTTTACTATTTGTAGTTAAAACTTCTAAAATCTAAAAAAAGATGTTAAGCGAGTTGAAGTTCAAATCAAACAATGTTTGTTATAAATTTTAAATTATCTATAATGACGTCAGTTGAGTGCAAAAATGTCCTACCGTGATATAAATTAGATATACAAGCGATATTCTACAGGTATCAATGTCAAATAGCAGGGCGATATTTCAACCAAATGTATGTAATTAGACTTCAAAGATTATTTTACATGGCCGACAATGTTGTAAAATACAGATATATCCGTATATTTAATACAATCAGAGCAATAAAAGTTGTCTTTAGAAAGTAAACGACGATATGAAAATAATCGAATTATTCCGACCATCAAAACTTATTGAAAAGGAATTACTGTTAGGGATGATTTATTAAAATAATACTGTAATATGGTATAATGTTGTTTACAGCTTTTAATCGATTACGTATAAATCAAATAATGGTTTAATATAATGAATAATTTTGAAACAGAATTCATAACCAATGAAATCCGAACGCTTTATTTAATCTGATTCATAATACACACACGATATTATGATGTGAAACTGTTAGAATTCCATAAATAATTCATAAAGGATATTGAACCACAAGTGAAGTTAGGGAAGTATATCAATAAATCTAATCTCACTTTGAATAATGTATATATCGATGAAGGCTAAGTAAAAATGTTACAACATGATTCTTCTGTATACGAATCATATATATAAGTGTAGCAAACACACAAATAGCATTGTTATTCAGTTGTATACGACATGTATTATACTCTAATACCAAACAACAGAGCAAACAGTTGGTTATTAAATCAAAAGATTTTTGTGGAATTGTACTACATAGAGTCATACCAAAACATGCATGATTTTTTGGGACCGAAATGATAAAAAAGAGTAGGTTTGTTTAATAAATCAGTCGCGTAACGTCCAACCAATACTTTTTAAAGATTGTCTTGCTTGTTATAACAGATTTTTACAGTACAAATTAATATACTCAACATGCAAAAATGATACCTGGTATATAAATCATCCTGTAAAACCCCAATCGCATTATCGTTCTAAGACCAAATCTGTAACATGATGTCACTAATTTATCTACGTTCCATTACATAATGTAAATCATTACAACAATGAAGTTATATGACGTCATGTATGTTCTTGGTGTTGTAATGAAATTGTTCAGACACCTGCATTTATTCACAATTATTATTGAAGTAATCTCATTTCTCCGGGGTCGAGTATATTTGACCGCTGGAATTGCACGTGACATTTGTTGGAGTTGACGCATTGAGTTTAATGGGATATTTACCAAACATGCACGGCGGACCTCACACGTGGCATTTACTTCGCAGATAGTGCAACTCTTGGTGTATGATCAATATTTTAATTCGGATAAAAATGATAACTGAGTGTTAAGTTTGTATAAATTTTGCTATGAAAATTAAATCATAAAACATTAGTGTTCTATTGGTGCAAGAACATAGGCTTGATTGCAGTCATTGTCGAGAATAGATATGGATCTTGTTTCTGAAACCCTTTGCCCTTATACGAGTACACTGCTTGTCATCATACTCATTTTAACAAATTTACTAAGAATGTATGTAATACAAATGTACATCTATATTAATTATTCTAATGCAATGTTTGCTCTGAAACATTAGCTGTATGTGTTTCTTCTTGTGATATGAATGAAACAATGAATATACATGTACGCTCCTTAAATTACATTTGAAATTAATGAACTTACCTCTTATATCAGTACGCTTGACTATGATAAATTCATTCAAACCTGGATTGCAAACTGTACCTCACTCTGAATGACCGCCTTTATAAACTGACACAACTATATATTACAATATGTATATCATAAAAACATCACATAGGCCTACATACTCGTATAAGTTTCAATTCCAACCTAAAAAAGCCCAATAACATTCAAAATTATAATTCCGCACGTCCAAACGGTATGGTATATTGTCTCCCTAAACACACATACATAACAATCGTTTTAAAATGTTTCAGATTGCCCGATGTCTGTTAATGTATAATTTATATATTCCACTGTGCGTCAATGCGCAACCTTTCAGCCATGACCCCAATAAAAACATTAAACATATTTTACCACAAAATAAATTGCCATTGTAGTGAAGTCGTATAATTAGATTTGAGAAGGACTTAATAATATACTAATCTCTATGATATAACTTATCAAGTGGTTTATTTAAGATTTCTGTAAGATTGTATACACACAAACACAACCAACCGTTAAATTATATATCAATATTTCATTTACTAGGTTTACCATCATACTTTCAGCTACAATGTATACAGATATATTTCTCCAGAGACGTGAACGTTTTATAGTTTTTATTGTTATTTATTATACATATATGTTGAAAGCATGTTGTAAATATGTTATCCTCATGGGCCAATTGGCTTAATGGATTTGTAAATAATCTATAAGAATATTTATCACTATATGGAACAAATCTAATATGAACTGATTATATGGCTGCGTATGTTTGATATTACCATGACCTGACAACTGATACATATTGTAATGTATGTTTGATATACCATGACGTGACAACTGATACATATTGTATGTTTGATATACCATGATGTGACAACTGATACATATTGCACGTTTAATATTACCATGACGTGACAACTGATACATATAGTAATGTATGTTTGATATACCATGACGTGACAACTGATACATATAGTAATGTATGTTTGATATACCATGACGTGACAACTGATACATATTGTAATGTATGTTTGATATACCATGACGTGACAACTGATACATATAGTAATGTATGTTTGATATACCATGATGTGACAACTGATACATATTGTAATGTATGTTTGATATACCATGATGTGACAACTGATACATATTGTAATGTATGTTTGATATACCATGACGTGTTAAATGATATGTAATGTATGTTGATATACCACATTGTAATATATATACACTCAAGTATCAAGTATGTTTGATTGATATATTGGCTGAGGATGTTGTGAAAACTATACATTATCTACATTAACAAAGCCTTTAGATCAATCATATTCACACTTGCCGTCATCTCATGAGTTGTGTTAAAATAGCACTCGTATGAAGAATCGAAATCGAAGTAGATTATTCAAAGCAGTCAGTCAGGCAGTGCTTTGACTCTCCACTATTCAATGAAATTGACTAGTCTCGTTCCTAGCTTTAATTGTAAACATATTTGTGTACAAAGGGGCAGGTAATCCAGACTATGAAATCGACCAGCTCCAGTTAATCTCTACCCAAAGTTGTCGTTCCTTTACAATCCGCTTACGAGAACGACAACTCTGGGTAGAGTTTGCAGCTCCAGTAAGCAACTTGACGGCGAAAACGTGTGACGTCAGATGGACTTTAATGTGACTTGTTGCGAGTCTCAAGAATAAGATAACGATGATTTAAAAATATTGTGCAAGGATAATAAATCCGTCTGAATATATCACTAGTACCTGAAGCAAGATGTTGTTTTCTAAAACTGCATGCTACAGCTCTTAATCCAGTAAATTCAATGTGGTCTGTGAATTAAACTTAAATTTAAGGATATAACTGACATTAATACAAGCATTCATTTCTAACCATTAAACTCTTGTTTCTTTTTGAATATGTAGAATGAATCATTTATAAATTCATTCACCACAAGCTTTATCTTAATTGTGTTATAGTGAAACAGGGATTACAATATAGCATCCCTGATTGAAATAAGTGAATATGAAATTAAAAATGCTATAGAATCACAGAAAAGGAAAGTACTATTTAGTACCTTAGTAATATAAGTTATAACCTCCCTTCATGATATTAAGTCAACTGTAACTGACCCTGGTATAACAATAAAATTTCAAAATGTTGTATGGTTGCAAGTTAATATTTAAACAACTATGTTTGAATGACACAATTTAAAAGGATCAGGTACCTCTAACTTCTGTTCATAGTCTGTAAAAGTTTGTATTAGAGTCTGTTAGTACAAAGAAGTACATAAATAAGTATATACATTGGTACTTGAGTACTTAATATGGAATATTTCTCTCAATCATTCTAAGTATGGTAAGTTATAAAAGTACAGAAAATGTATAAGAACAGTCTTTTATTGCATAAGTAAAACATAAATAACTCTTGATATAAGACAATGTTGTAAAAGAATTCTGTAGAGCTTTAAATGACCGTCAACACTAACTTGGTATGAATATAGAAAGGAACACAATATGACCCTGACTCCAAATATGGTATTTCTTCTCACAATCATTTTAACGAATACCAGATAAAAAACATACTGTGGTTGAATGGAATTCAGATGATTTGCCGTAACCTGATATTTTGTGCTTAGGCTAATATGTGGATTTTGAAATTTTAAATAGACATAATTTCAGATACATTCGTAATTTTACGAACATCTTATTTAGTGTGTTTTTTAATATGTGGTAAACTCACCCATGATATAAAATGTTTAATAGAATTTTTGATACCACAGTAAAATTTCAGGATGCATAAATACTACTTAAAAACGAAGCTATAAAATAAACACAAACATGAACAAAAAAAAACTGGTAAAAGAAAGTTTAGTAAATAAATGATACATAATAATTATACTGAAGTACTTTGTATGATATAATCACAGGGGAAAGAATTGCCAAAGCACATGCTATGTGATATGTATCAGGGTACAAGATTGCAATACATATTTAATGTATTAACAAATTCATACATACTCATATCTCAGATATGAAGGAAGATTTAAACCAAAAAGTTCAGAAATATAGACCAACAAACATAATATAAAACTCAGAACCTATAATTCTCATGCAGTGATAGACAAGTGAAATAGGGTCAAATTATAATACTTTTATTTCACCTAATGAAATTTTCAGTATGATACATAACATACAGTAGATTGGATGTATTAATTAAGTTAAAGCACAGAAATCATAAGTAGCAAGCAAATATTATATGCACATAACCATAATATACATGCAAAAAGCTTTTACATTAATATACAATTTATACTGTTACAGCACAAAGCAATCACATCAACTTAGTCATCATTCTTTTTTGCTTTCTATTTAATCATCAAATGATAATCTGTGAACTACAAAATTTAAAGTACTTGAATGTCTAAAAAACATGCTAACAGGGATGTGTATACACCTACCCTGAAACAAGAGGGCCAAGATGGCCCTAGGTCGCTCACCTGAGAACAATTACCTGACACTACAATTGATGACCAGGTAACATAGATTTCATCTCATAAAACCCATTTTTACATAGATTTTGATCAAAACTAACAATGAAGGTGCTATTATACCGTTAAACAAGCTAAAACGTAGCAAATTTTCTACTCCAAGGGCCCATAACTCTTGAAGTTGTGGTCCGATTTCATCTATTCCTTATCTTATTCAAGACCTTAAGGTCATTCTCATTTATTGTAAATATGATTAGGATCAGTGAATAAATTAAGGCGCTAGAGTGTAAACAAGCTAAAACAGAGCAAATTTTCTAAGTCATGCACCCATAACTCTTGAAGTCCTAGTCCAATTTCGCCCATAATCGAAAATATGATCAGGATTAGTGGAGAAATGAATGGGCTAGAGCTCCAATATAGCAAATTTTCAAAGTTAAGGGCCCATAACTCTTGAATTTCTATTCCGATTCCGCCCATAATCAAACTTGTCTAAGAATTTTTGGTTACACACATTTACTGAAAATATTATTAGGATTAGTGAAGAAATGAAGGTGCTTAAGTGTAAACAAGCTAAATAAAACAGTTTCTAAGTCAAGGGGACATAACTCTTGAAGTCCTTGTCAGATTTTGTCCATAATCGAACTTAGCGGAGACATTGCGGTCATATACATTGTGACCACGTTTGATTGAGATTGGTTAAGAGCTGTGAATGCTAGAGTGTAAACAAACTAATTGTGGCCGGACGCCAGACATTCATTGATCCTAAAAGCTCACCTGATTCAATCTAAAAAGTCAACATTTGATGTCTATACTAAACACTGAACACATGAATAAAACTTTCTGAAAATCCTGACATTAGATAACAACACTTTGAGAGACTAGTCCCATGGGCATAATTTTAACAGCTTTAAATGCAAGCTTTTAAATGTATTGCATTTTTTGCCAGACTAGGAAACATAGATTATCTCCCTGTTTAAAATTGCATTAAATGAGAATGTTTTTATATTGAGTCAGATTGATTTGTCAATGAATATACTGGAATATGATGAAACAGTAATTTGTTGGGTGTCCTGTATGGTGATCAAATAAATTCCAACTGGAATTCTCATGCAACTTCAAACTGACATTTTTAAAAGATGTTAAGTATACAGTTAAACCTGTGTTAACGGCCATGTCTGAATAAAGGCCACCTAATGAATAAAGGCCATTCTTTTAAAAAAACATCATTGATTGCTTAGAACAAAATAACCTTCAAAAAAGGTCACCTGTCAATAAGGCTACATTTGGTCTTTCTCAAGGGTGACTTTTGTTCATAGGTTCCTACCCAGATTTTAGTGATAAGAGAAAACAATAAAATAAACATAAGTCTGACTAGTGATGTAAATTGTAAACAAATAATCAAATAAATAGATAAAAATGAACTTTTCTACAGTATTTTCCAAAAATTTACAAATAATGGACATTGGTACCGGTATAGAGTTAGTTTATCCGCACCACCAGGATTGTTTGATATGGACTAGCTGTCACTATCTTTAACATTATGACATTTTTTTTAATTACAAGTTTTACTATTGTACATACAATGTGTAATTGTATACTTAGACAAACATGAGATTTTCATCCTCAACATAAAACAAAATCTGACTATATTGTACCTTGATGCCTGTATGGAACACTATGATGGTAAATAAATCATTTATGTATTGATACACACTTAATAGTTGCCACTTAGGTTTTTTGTATTATATGCTTAAGTTTAATCTTAGAAGTTATGAAATTTGGACACAACAAGAATTAAACATTCCGACAAACGTGTACAAAAGTTTATTTATTGAACATAACAAAAAGTGGTAAAATTTCATTGTGATGAAGTTCACTGTCAATTTCCATTTTCTCAAATTTGCGACAATTTTTGCACTTTACTGTCATAACATGTGTGCCCAACAGCTGCCTAAATGCTTAAAAACGAATCCTCATCGAGTGATGATGTAATTGTTTAGAAATTTGCATGAAATTTCCTACCAATTATGTAACCCTCCAGCTCAGTCACATTGAGCTGCCATCAAAGTCGGCGTTAACATCCCACACATGCATTATTGACATAACAGAGCTAAAAGAGGTACAAATTATAGAAATCTACCACTTTAAACTAAACCGCTTAAACTTCTGCAGACAATACAAAGAACCTAAGTGGAATTTTAGAATGTGTATCAGTATAGTAATGGAAGAAACAGAAACACTACTTAAATGCTAAAATATTCAAACAGTAAAAATAAAATGGACAATGAAACAAGATGCTGAATGACTGACAAAACATATTACTGAAAATAGAATTATTGATTTGATAATTTATAACAATGATAATATACAATGCACAATGTCACTTTGTAGAATTTCATGCTAATCATAAAAACTTTAGTAAACAACTACCAGTATACAAGATTTGTTTTTAAAACATTTTCCATACTGTTGTTTTATCATTGAATGACAACAGAATTAAAATTTGATTTCAATGATGCAATCATCAGTGAATAATTATCATGTTTCTGTTCTTGTTTTTACAGTAAAATATGCAACAGTAGTGAACAATATGAAAGATAATACCAGTAGTCTAATATCAAAATTCATATAAAGTTAGCAGTTGGTATGCAGAGTAACCACTAGCACAGCACGATGTAAGATATGATAAAAATAACCGGAAGTTGATAACAATATATACTAATCCTAATAAACTAATACATCAATAACTAGGGGTAAGGAGATTAATATCATAGCTCAGAAAACAATTTATCATAAAAAAGAAACATTGCACACTTCAATACGGTAGTGCCCTAATGGACATTGCACAGTTAAGTATGGTAGTTTTCTTATCAATATCAGTCAATACTAACGCAGAACAAAGTTTATACCCTGGTATCATTGTAACTATATAACGCCAACTATCATTTATTTGAGTTTAACACCTTTTCTAAACAATTTGTTTAGTAATATACAGTGGCCAATTTTTCTTGGACAGTATTCTAACTCGTACTAACTTACCCTTCTACAAGGAACCGACAATTTCTCCACATGTGTAGGAAAATCATCATTTATTGTCCAATTTTCATAGAAAGGATAACCCGCCATGACTAGGAATCGAGCCCGGATCGCTTGGTTACAAATCCAGCACATTAACAACTGGACCCTAGCCCTTCATAACAGTAACAAATAGGTTTGTTAAGGTTACATATAAACAGACCCTGCATCTGGAATGATGTAACTGATATACAATACTTCATCAGTGGATATTTCTGCAAGCTTCAATTTTTAAGATTTTGCCAAGTAATAAACAATCTAAATCTACCTGTGTATTTTATTCCTACAACTGCAATATGACTTATATGACGAAGTTCTGTGCTCGATCACGGTCATGTAACATTTCCTGCTGTGGATTTCATACATTGTATCAATGAACACAATGAGGCATAAAGAGAACAGTTTGTTTCTCGTTACCCGATCTACTCTAATTTTTCTGTAACCCTAGACTTTTATTGGGCCTGAGGAACAGTACACCCACTCTCCCATTTTTTGCTTTTCCATACTTTCTACAACCCCAAACGCCCAACCAACCAATCCTATTTTTTATGAACATGTAACCGAAAAATATAGATAGTTATGTGATCAACAGAATTTGTCCAACCTCAGTTAACATATTCATTCACACTACAACTGGTACATTTATTTACAGATACCAGTACACCAAATAATAATAAATAACATAACAAACATACCTCACATAATTAACACTGTAACAGCATCAAAAATAGACTTATCAATTGATCAAGGATCTTAAAAATAATTTACTATGGCCTTAACATCTGAGCTAAAACCATAGAAATAACAGAAATGAAGTCCCTGCAAAAAAAGCAGATACATTTACATTGTAATCCTAAAGGGGACTTGCCTTAAATTTTTAGTTGCTTAAAGCCATTTAGCAAAGACAAAAAAAACAGTCAATTTATACTGGTAGTAATAATCCAAACTTAAAGACACATTTCTTAAATGAAAATAATATGAAACATTCGCAATGAACAGTTTCATTCTTGCATAAAACTCATAAACATTTTGTTCTTTAAAACTTCATTGATAGGGCTTAAATTAAAATTAAGTTTGTTTGCCCTTTACCGACCGACCCGAAAAAAATCATGCCTACTCAAAACATTTTATTGCAAAATCTGGGTGAACTTTATTTTTATACTTTGGAAAATAAACATGTACGCAGTGCTTTCGATAAACATTTAAAGTAGGTATCATTTGAAGTAATGAATGAAAACAATAATGTGTGTTAAGGCACTAAGTACATGTTTATGGTTGATTAAAGCACACAATAAATGGTTGTATGGTAGCAGAATACATAAAATTAGTATAGAATGCTTCTAGATAGAAGTGAAATTTCATGCTAGGTAAAAGTCAAATTCAAAAATAAAATAAAATGATTTTCCTACCTACCGACTCTCTTCTAAAATTCAGGGTCGGTAAAGGGCAAACAAACATATTTTTAATTTAGGCCTAGTTAAAATATTTTAACTATAAAAATAGACTTTGAAAGTAACACTTACGGCAAGTACTGAACATCTATGTTTACATGAAATGATATCTCTAGATTTGGTTAATATGGATTTGACACAATCATAAAACTCTATAACAGATTTAAATCAACAATCATAAATATCATTTGAGTAAAGAAAAGGAGATGTCAGAGGATATAATAGATAGATCCAAGCAACTAAACCAAAAACAAATGCAGCAATAAGTTTCCTTCTTAAAGATTTGTCTTTATAAGCCACGACTTCATTGAAGGCAGGAAATCCCATATGGTTACAAAAAGCATGTGCTAACACAGGAGCTATGAAGTGACCTGTAACATAAAGAGAAAGCTGAACTTATACAACATCATACCTAGCTTACATCAACTCAACTAATACACAAACAAAGCCAGTGAATTCAATATAAAACATAAAGATATACCATGAACAGGTTTTCAAGCCAAAGTTTCTGTCTCATTCGTTCAATGAATTACAATACAAAATGTCGCTGTATACTTAGCTAATTTTGGTCAAGGTAAATACAAAATGTCGCTGTATACTTAGCTAATTTTGGTCAAGGTATCTAAAGCACTATTTTGATTTTAGCAGAGATTATTGCCATTTTCAAGAATTTCTATTCAATGCAGAAGAACAAACAAAAGGGCAAATATTGCCCTAGGTCGCTCACCTGAGAACAAAGACACTACAATTGATGACGAGGTTATATAGATTTCATCTCGTATAACCCGTTTTTTCATAGATTTTGATCAAAACTAACATTGAAGGTGCTATGATACCATTAAACAAGCTAAAACGTAGCAAATTTTCTACTCATAGGGCCCATAACTCTTGAAATTGTGGTCTGATTTCATCCATACCTTATCTTGTACAGGACCTTAGGGTCATACTCATTCATTGTAAATATGATTAGGATCAGTGAATAAAATATAGCAAATTTTCTAAGACAAGTGCCCATAACTCTTGAAGTCCTAGTCCGATCTCACCCATAATCAAACATGTACGAGACCTTTAGGTATTCACAGAAAATATTATCAGGATTGGTGAAGAAATAAAGGCGCTAGAGTGTAAACAAACTAAAATATAGCAAATATTCAAAGTCAAGGGGCCATAACTCATTAAGTCCTTGTCCGTTTTTGCCAATAATCGAACTTAGCCGAGACATTGTGGCCATATACATTGTAACCACATTTGATTGAGATTGGTTAAGAGCTGTGGATGCTAAAGTGTTCTGGTCAGATTCCGCCCATAATCGATCTTGTCCAAGATCTTTTAGTCATACACATTTACTGAAAATATGATTAGGATTGGTGAAGAGATGAATGTGCTAGAATGTAAACAAGCTAAATATAGCAAAGTTTCTAAGTCAAGGGCAAATAACTCTTTAAGTTCTTGTCCGATTTTGCCAATAATGGAACTTAGCCGAGACATTATGGCCATATACATTGTAACCACGTTTGATTGAGATTGGTTAAGAGCTGTGGATGCTAGAGTGTAAACAAACTTATTGTTGACGGATGACGGACATTCATCGATCCTAAAAGCTCACCTGATTGAATCAGGTGAGCTAAAAATATATACTATAGGTTTAACGCATATGTTTACTGACAACAGAAAAGCAAAATATTTTGGTAGAAAGTAGGCATTCATAGGGAACAACATATGTTTGTATATACAATGCAACCTCTCAAGAGCGGCTCTCTCTTGAGCAACAACCTCCCTTCAACAACAGCTTGTTTTTTTCCCATTGCACAATTCAACTATTAATTTAATCTCTCTAGAGCAACAACCTCTCAACAACAACATAATTTTGCTACTCCCAAAGGGTATCACACTGGAGAGGTTGTACTGTACATGACAGTTTTATTACATCACTGCATTATTGCAGACAGAGAATGTTCATCAGACTTAAAAGTAAAGACTTTGGTGAGTCACAAAGTCCCCGTGTAATAATTGTTTTCAATAAAATGATTAAAGTTTTTTGTGATCATTTGTAAGAAAAAAGGTAAAAAAATTGTTCTAAAAATTATTTAATTTCAACTTAATTTGTTACTCAATATGGTAAATATTACAGCACTAAATGGTTGTTTCATAAAATTGGCATTACTATTGTCCCTAGGTAACAGAGCTAACAGAGGCAATGTTTCGACCATTCGAAAAGATATCCCGTGTATAAATGTTATGTTACCTGATATGCTTACATTTTACTTAACTTAATTAAGGCAAAATCTTAATGACATAAATTCAATTCAAAATCACAATATAAATAATCACCATACCTGTCCGTAGGAACAAAAATGCTGAATATGCTCCAAAAACTGTCGTGTAAGTCATTTGAAATGCTGTAAAATAAAGTGTATATCCACAATTAGTGACAGTTTTTACATAGAAATAAATATTTGATTAAAAAATGAATACTTGAATAAGCAAAATGAACATCTGAATATAACATTACTTGCATGAGGAAATTGCCAGTCAAGGTTATGTGTTCACTGGGGACCTACTTGATACATCACTAAACGATTTCCAATGTAAATATCATCAATAAATTTAACTCACTAGCCTAAGGCTGTTCTTAAAAATGTTTGTTTTTGTGGTATTACTACCCAGAGAATTTTCAGTGGGTAGTAAGGTAGAAATAATTTTTTCGACAATTTCGTTTTCATGTTTTACCTAAAATACATGTTAGAATGTTATGTTTTATTGAAAAAAATATTTTACTCGAGACACACCAAAAAAGTCGGGTAGGGGGCTTTTTTATGAGAAGGTAGCGTTACCTCAAACAAATTATTTTTTTGACTAGTGCTTTAAAACAAGACAAGATGCCCAAGGACAACATATCGAGCCCGCTGTTAAGAAAGCTTGAACACTGAGTCTGGGTGATGTTCATGACACATCTCATCGAAGTAACCTTTTTTACCTTGGTCTTGTGCACTGCTAACTATCTCATGGTGTTTAACAATTATGACAAATTATTTTCGAATATGTCAATGCATAAGGGAGATACAGCCCGGACAAGGAAAATCTGGACAGGCTAACTAATTAACATACAGGCATGCAATTGCTATTATGGCCAATATATCAAGCTGACCGCAAGCGTACTCGACAAAAATAAATTTAGATACTAGTTATTTTTTATAATACCTGATGTTTGAAAAGCTTCTTTAACATCTTCCTTGTGTTGAGTTATTTTCTCAATCATGTGATGTAAATGTGCTGTAAGTAGAAGGGTAATATGTTTACATTTATATCACAAGGACACATAACTCTGCCTTGTTTAAGGATTTTCCAAAAATTTAACGAAACTAGTTTTTTGGCAAGCTAAACTAAACTGCAATATAAAATCTCAGTTAAGCTGATAGAAAACAATAGAACAATCTGGGGTACATATTCTGTCAAATCAATCCTATCACTAATAATAATGTCAGATGTAACAAACCTGCCCAAAAATAACCAAGTGAAAAATAACTGTTTAACTTCATAAAGAATATCTAATTAATAAATTCTTTAACAAACCAGACAAAATTAGAATAATGACATTTCAAAAGTAAGACTATTACTGCTGATCATTCATGCGATATTTGGCAGTTACATGATTATAGAGAGAGAAGGTTGCACTAGTACATAATTCCTGAAAACCACTGCCAGTTCTTAACTGAAATAATGTGAAAAAAGGAATAACCCTAGAAAAAAAATTAATTTTACCAATTGAACAAGCTTGGCTTAAAACACCACTTGGTGTGTATATTACTTACCAACACCAAAAAATAATGGACAAATAAATATTGACCATCCCTCTCCAAAATGAGGTACAAGTAATGGCAACATACAAGCACGAAATATAAACTCCTCTGAAAAGGGTGCCTGAAAAACACACACATAGAAATCATAGGTAAACATTTCAGGTAAATATATGGATAAATCATAGACATTCATTTCATGTAAGTACATGTAACTGGGTTCTCATATTCTCAATTGTAAGTACATGATTGTATATATATACTATTTATTTATTTATTTGCTGTTCAACGGCACATTCGACAGCTACTGACATTTCAGAGTGGACCCAAAGAGGAGATACAGGAGAACCGTGCACTTATATCCCTACTACAGTTTTACCTACTTCTGTATCATGTCTGGTGTAACGCACCAATACTCACCTCGCCAGTTTCCTGTGATTTTTTTAACACAGTACTTGGCTCGACAGTTGGGATGGAGACACTGAAAAAGCTCCCTAAAATATTGAAAGGCAGAGCCAAGAATCGACTTACAACCTTTTGTGTAGTAGTAGCCCAACACATGACTACCTGTCCATCAATCACTCCAAAAGAATTAACTTTTAACTTACAACAATATGATTCCTCAACCAGATACTATTCTTCACACTAGTAATCCAATATCTTGGTTCTGCCAATAAAACAACATTGCAATGTATCAGAGTAGTAAATAGAATCACATGTCACTTTCAAAGCTATAATGCAGTCTTTTAAAGGAGCAAAGATTTAATATAAAGATAGTACAGTAAAATTATTAATGAATCAATAATCAATAAAAAAAACCTAGTCAAACTGAATAATTCATATACAAAACGACATATATATAATCTTACCCAAGTACAATCTAAATACACCATCCATGTAATGTAAGGTAAGAGGTCCAGCAAAGAGAACCTAAAATAAATAAATAAATAAATGTACTCAGTATACACAGTTCATATAAAATTTTACAGTTGGTTCCATTCAGTTTTGTATGTTGATCAGCAGCACATAGAACATAATAAAATACCAACTGGGTTAAAATAATGAGAGTCAAGGCAGCGCTCCAGATAAAGGGCGTAATTGCGTAAATACGCATTAGTTTTTCCGAAATATGCATAGAAAATATTTCTAAAGTGTACCGATACGCACTTAAAATCCCAGGCACCCGTTATACTAAATTAAAGTGCGTAACTATTAGATTTAAATGTACTATCAGTGACTAGTGATTTAATTGAACATATCAAATAAGGCAAAAGTATAGCATATAACCTACATGTACATTCTTCACTGGATGCAAAACAAGTTCATGAGGTTAATGTACGTATTAAATATAGAAGTACACAATACAACAAATTAAAGTACATTTAAAAGGTAAGGCTTTAGTGTGTGTTTGTGCTTATAAGTGAATACCCATTCAGAGTGGTTCCCATGATTGCCATTACCCTTAATTTGTAATACCCCTGCAAACATATTTAAGGGGTAAAATACCCCTTGACCAAATATTTATCTGGAGCCCTGGTCAAGGCATACAGGATTCTCAATAACAACTGGCCACAGGCTGATTTAGCTGCTAAGAAATGAATTTGGGCCAGTTAGAAATCTCAAAGTTTTAAAATATTGCTGGAAAATGCTTGGACTCCCTAGCAGGCCTGTTAGTCTAATTTTTTAGCCTGTTGGCCACAAACTTATCGAGTACCCTGACATAAGACAGTAAACTTTTTATCTCCAATACTAGGGCTGTCCCGATATAGCTGCGTACCGGTACAGTGCTGAACGATATGCGTATCGTATCGGAAGGTCCCGTATCGGCTGTATAGCAGTTTTTTTATTTTACATTAAAAAACTCTTAGAATCACGGTTGAACAACTGAACTAGATTTGCGAATTTACTCTCATATCATCATCGACAATGCTTACTCAACTAATTTCCGGGATTCCATACTCTACTTATAGACATTAGCAACGTGAGGTAAAGCTAGACAACGAATTTGATTCGAATATTCAGATTTTGCCAAGTAGATATTGACTTATAAATTGTATTACGCCACCATGTAATGTTACATAAAAATATGGCAGTATTTTGGTTTGCCGATTAATGATACAAAGAAGCACGTAGATGTCAACGCGATGTCAAGTATAGTGGTGGGACTAGCAACCTTAGAACACATAATTGTGTCTCGTCATCATAACATCCAAGTTGAAGGTTTCAGAAGTTCATTATTAATTTAGTATTTTTAATCAATTTGAAAATCATAACCCTGATTCTTTAAACAATTTTATATGGCTAGGTTCTATTCTTGATATAAGGCCATTTATGGGACAGAGATTAAAACTTGCTTCTGTTATAATAACATTTCTCATAATTATCTAATTTCCATAGTATCAACTAACATATGTGCATCAAATTGATGACCTTAAGTACAAGACAATTTTAGTTTTACACCTTTTTAACAGTTAATTAGGACTTTCTACACCAAACAAGTGTGCAGTGTTCCCAAAAAAACACTAATATTGCAAGGTTTTTTTCATTACTTTGAAATATTTTTATATCGTATCGTTGATATCGCATATCGCTAGTACCGTATCGCAATATGTATTGTATCGCCTGAGATCTGTATCGGGACAGCCCTAGTCATTACTTTTGTGAAGATGTTTCTATTTTAACGGAAATCAAACATGACCTGTACTTTGATTTTTATTATTATACATCTTCATGTACAATATGACACCATCCAAGAAATATTTCCTGAGTTATCGCTCAGAAACCAAAACTTGACTGACGGAAAGGGACTACAATTTATCAAATTTTATGCCCTTCGGCCATTTCGAATGGTGGGGCATAAAAAAGCTCCTATGGGAGAGGAATTTTTCAGAAAATAAGGGAAAATGTTGATACATAGAAGAAGGGAATGAAACCGAATTTCAGATCCAGAAGTTGTGAAATGGGCCCTGCTGAGTCACAATAAATCTTCTAAAAATAACACATACGGTAAATCAACTTACCATTGTTAGTAGAAGTGGTATGACTAGAGCTGTTATTAAACCACTAAATCTCAATCCAAGCCATTCAAAAACGCCATGTGCCTACAAATAATAATCATGTAATAATAAATGATAAAGCTGTAGTTCTGTTGATGGATTACTAAACAATGACTTTCATTTAATATAACTCTTTCTATCATGTTGTTTCTATGGTAGAAGTAGCTTTCATCTTAAATGTATGAAATTTAAACAAAAGTCAATAATTCTGGAGATACGAACTAGATAACAAAATACAATTAAATGAAAAAGAGGAATGCTTTTTGTACACTGCTGCTCTTCTCAATCCTATCATGGTTTGCTTGTAAGCCAGACAAAACAAGAGCACTGCAAGCTAACCTGTTCACAACCTCAGTGAGATATATCCACCTATGAAGTTTCATGTCACTACCTCTTATTATTTAGTTTCTGAGCTATGAGCTACATTGAAGTTTTTGCACAGATGGAGACAAAGACAATGCAATGATCACAATAGCTGGAGTATTTCTCCAAAAACAGCCAAGTTAAAAATGTACTCATGGGAGACAAATAAAAACAAAAAATTAATAGATACATTGCCATGATTGTTGAATATTCACATTCTCTAAAAGTTCTCCATCAATGCAGAATTAAAATCAACAAAATTAATTACAAACCAGAAATGTGTCCAGAGGACACTAATGCCCCAGCTGAAAACAAAGTCAAAAAGGGACCATAACTCCTGTGAAAATGTTTGGATTTTAACAAAATTGAACTTCACTTGTATTTTATCATCATACACCTTCATGTAAAATATGAAACCATTCCATGAAATATTTCTTGAGTTATTGCTCGGAAACCAAAATTTGGATGGATGCAAGGAGGGAAAGGGCTGAGGGGTAACACTTTAAAATGGGGGCATAAAAAGCTATTGGCAAAGATCATTACCATATCCTGGGCAGGGTGATAGAGAATAATTTAAATTTGTATACATATTAAACTTACATTAACATTTGTAGATGATGAACTAAACCACCACATTACAGGTACAGCTAGTATACAAACAATGGCCACACTTATAAATCTTTTCTTGATCGTTTCCGGATGGTCTCTGAAAAAGGAACAAATGTAAGTATTAGAACTACAGAATGTATTTTATATTTAAGGCATAGCAAAGTCTATAATTTCTATCACATATTTTTAGAACCTTCAACCAGTAGGTAAAGAACCAGAAGACAAATTTAAATTTGCAACAAATGATAATTTATTTGACCAAAAAGATGTAAAAACACCTTTCCAGAAATTCCATATGGAAAGAGGCTGTTTGTATCTAGGTAGTTTTCAAAAGAAGGAGACAAAAGAGAGACACATGGGCAAGGACTTAAATACATACATGGATTCGCAACATCCGTATTAAAAGTTAAAAGTGATCAAATCCCGCGGTAATGACATGTAAATGATTAAATCAACTGGATTTCATGCTCTTGTTTACAATAGCTAAAATACGAAAATATCCAGGATGATCCGTATGTTAATAACAGCAAAAATATCCCTGGTATTCCAAATATTTAATAATTGAGACGAAAGGATAATAATTGATGTCCGCCATCTTGGAATTTAAAATGTTTGACTGATCAATGCCTTTTTCAATGCATATACTTAGACATTGTGGATTATAAATGCATCTCAATATCTTTAAGGAATTTGTTGCATTCTTAACCAATTTCCCGTGCCAGAGTTTTTTAGTATAATCAAGTTCATAAACACCCGATTACAGCTGTCCAACATTGCCGGGTATAATATAGCAAAGCATAGTGGGATCATCTCTCAGGGCATGAAAAATATTTTGAGGGGCACTCATCCTATAGGACAAGTGACATGTAAAATCCACTCGTCCTGCCCTTGATGTCACTCGTCCTACCACTACTTGCTTGAAAAAGCACAGTAGAAACAGTAATTGTATATAGTAGTTATACAAACACTTACTGAGCCTTTTTGATAATTTAAACAGCCAACTATACAACCTAGTGTTCATTTCTGAAGCATTGGATGCCTTCGTGACGTTTCACCATTTTAAAACTCTTCAAGGTTGTTAATGAACAACTTTATTATTGACAGTACTTAACAGTGCCATAGTAATGCATACTTAAAGCTTGTAAGCTGTCACAATTATTGTATCAGGCATACATGCCATATCTCACGCCGTGAGACTTTTTCTCACGTATTTTGACCCTTCCTCACGGTCTAACGCCGTTAGATCGAAACCTCACGGAAAATCGTACCTCAGATAAGAAATATGCCGTGCAGTAAACAATTATGTGTTTTAAGGATAATAACCGAACACGCCGATTGCAGTTAAATGTTGACATTTTGTTAATTGCCGATTAACTTGGCATATGTTTTATATCACCTCGGGCGGTATGCTGTATGGTAACCATGGTAAGTTGTATTTAATCATCATATTAATTGATAAGGTGATGGTCTGTTTGTTCTCTGATTAGTAAATTAATTTAGATGACCTGTTTAAACTAGTGGGTGGGGTAAAGTAATTAAAGTAAATTTAGTGGCGGTGAATTGCTCTGAGTAGAGCTTAATTATTTTGGCTACTGGCTGTGTCCTTAATAATCAGATGACTTATTTTTCATAATTTGTAAAATACCTTAAGCTAATGTTCTTTAGTGCAAATGATTCAAGTAAGAACGATCATGCAGCATTGTAGGTTTTCAGATAGTTATACAATTCAAATAGTTATAACTTATATTGAATATATTTATCTTATTGAAATTTACTTCATAATTTCATTGTCATACATTGTTTATCTTGTTTCAGTTATTAACCTGGCTGAGAAGTTGGCACCAGAGGTCAACAACATGAACAAAGAACTTCTTAAAGATGCAGTAGAAAATCTTTCAACAATCATACAATGACGCAGCTTTGAAAATGTGTCAAAGAAACAACACCCCTTGACTGTTTAGAACTGGGTTGAAATGATGTCAAAACAAACTCTGCCCAGTGGTAAACAACACTAAGACAATGTCATGACATTTAAGCATATATAATGTGCTGTAGTTGAAGAGACTTGATGCTGTTTTTCAGTATGATGATATTTTGAATATTTACATGTGCACTATTAAATAAATTCTGTTTAACTTACTTTGTCTATATTTTGATTAATAAATATCTATAAATGCATTTATTCCAATTCATGGGTGTAAATAGAGGTATTTTGCATTCAAAAAGCGCTATCGCGCGCGTGCAAAATAGTTCGCGAAAAAGTCTCACTTATTTTTACCCAAATCTCACTTGAAAATGACCTTTCAGAAGCAAATCTCACTTATTGACCCTCTGAAGATATGGCATGTATGATCAGGTGAGAATGGAGTTCAAGACAGCTAAGTAACTGAATATATGTAATTGAAACAGACGACAGCAAACCGAAAATGATAAACATCCTGAGAACAGTCTGGATAAATGCCAGACCGGGCCGTTTTACAGGTATCACGACACGGCTAATCCGAGTATAAATATTAAGTACCTCCATTCATTTCTCAAATGATAACCAGGTCCATTTCACATCTATTTTTCGTAAGATGTACGCTATAAGTACGAAGAGTAAAATTAATCAAGTATTGTCCATTTGATAGTAGTAGTTCGCCGCTCACGGAGCGAACCGGGCGACCGGCATTTACTCCAAACCGGTGTCAAGGCTATTTTTTCCATCTGTCAAACAAGAAATTATTAACAGACATTTCGTATCTTTATTCTATTGCAAGAGATTATTTTTGATTGATTTTTTGTATTGGTTTTATAACGCAAAAGCAACTCGTCCCATCGGACGACCGTAGCCGATTTTCTACACGTCCGGACCATGAATTCACTCGTCAATACGAGCGGACGAGTGGATTTTTCGTGCCCTGATCTCTCGATATCTTTCAGCTATTTTTAGAAGTTGCGAATCCATGTATGTATATAAGTCCTTGAAGTGGATAAGAAATAAAGCATGCTATTTATTTGCTTTTATCTCATAATTCCATAAATTTAATCAAAGACGGTAGACCTATACTACAAATATCATGTTTAACACTGTCTGTTTACAGAAAATACAAATTTTAATTAAATTCCATGTGAAATAATTACAGTCATTTTCTTTATACGTAAAACATACACAGCAATCTTTTTCTCATTTGCTTAATTAGTTCCTTCAAGTTCAACATTTCCCCCTGACACAAGTCACTACTAAAAATTTTAGTAAAATTTTATATTGAATAATTCGATTGAATTGAACTTTAAAGAAAGAAGACAGTGCCTTTATCATCTTATTTCTAGATTTGGTAAAACCTTATGAATTAATACATAAATGAACTTAAAAAATATAAGTATAAAATTTAATAAACGTCAAAGTAATGAATAGTCGACAGCATCCATATTTCCGGATACGACACTTGAAAATGCATATAATACATAAAATACAGATCGATTTGCAAATGACATTACCTTGATTTGCTACTGGCATCTGACCACATATATAAACTTGCTACATATGTCACAGCAAAGAGAAAACAAAGCAAAATAGACTGCCATGGGTCCATATCATACACAACACCCGCCATGTTGGTTTTTGCTCAACTCGCACTCAAATCAACTCGTACCACTGATCAAGTCGTACCTACGTCAAATCGTACCTTTATGAACGCCTACCTTCATCCTAAAATCTATAATTGTTTGTGTTTTTTTCTTGCCAAAAAGGTTTATGAACCTTTTTTATTGCTTAAGACATAAGTATTAACTTCAGTACATTTTCATTTTTAATGGGGTTTGTCTTAATACCGAATATGAGTCATATTCGCGAATACACGAATATGAATGATATTTTCATTATTTTTGAGAATTTCGAAATTATTTTATTTCTAAATGATTAATTACATAAAAAAAGTATGATATACCATAAATCCATTATTTTGGATCAGTTCGATAGAAGATATTCGTGATAGGAGTATAGAAATTCATATATTCGTGTTATATAAGAGGTTCGTGTTGAGAGTATATAAATTCATATTGGTATTAAGAGTATATAAATTCATATTGGTGTTGAGAGTATAGAAATTTATATTCGTGTTAAGAGTATTCTAAATTCACATACAGTGATAAGAGTATTCTAAATTCATATACAGTGATAAGAGTATAGAATTTCATATTGGTGTTGAGAATATAGAAATTCATATTCGTGTTGAGAGTACTGAAATTCATATTGGTGTTGAGAGTATAGAAATTCATATTCGTGTTAAGAGTATAGAAATTCATATTCGTGTTAAGAGTATTCTTAATTCATATTCGTGATGAGAGTGTGGAAATTCATATTTGTGTTTAGAGTATTCTATTTAAATTCATATTCGTGATGAGAGTGTAGAAATTCATATTCGTGATGAGAGTGTGGAAATTCATATACAGTGATAAGAGTATTGAAATTCATACTCGTGTTTAGAGTATAGACATTCATATTCGTGTTAAGAGTATTCTAAATTCATATTCGTGATGAGAGTGTAGAAATTCATATACAGTGATAAGAGTATTGAAATTCATACTCGTGTTTAGAGTATAGACATTCATATTCGTGTTTAGAGTATTCTGAATTCTTATTCGTACGTGTTAAGAGTATAGAAATTCATATTTGTACGTGTTAAGAGTATAGAAATTCATATTCGTGTTAAGAGTATTCTAAATTCATATACAGTGATAAGAGTATAGAATTTCATATTGGTGTTGAGAATATAGAAATTCATATTCGTGTTGAGAGTATAGAAATTTATATTCGTGATGACAGTATTGAAATTCATATTCGTGTTGAGAGTATAAAATTCATATTAGTGTTGAGAGTATAGAAATTCATATTCGTGATGAGAATATAGAAATTCATATTCGTGTTGAGAGTATAGAAATTCATATTCGTGTTGAGAATATAGAAATTCATATTTGTGATGAGAATATAGAAATTCATATTCGTGTTGAGAGTATAGAAATTTATATTCGTGATGAGAGTATGGAAATTCATATTCGTGTTGAGAGTATAGAAATTCATATTCGTGTTGCGAGAATACAAATTCATATTCGTGTTAAGAGTATGGAAATTATATTCGTGTTAAGAGTACAGAAATTCATATTCGTGTTGAGAGTATTCTAAATTCATATTCGTGATGAGAGTGTAGAAATTCATATACAGTGATAAGAGTATATAAATTCATATTGGTGTTGAGAGTATAGAAATTCATATTCGTGTTGAGAGTACAGAAATTCATATTCGTGTTGAGAGTATAGACATTCATATTAGTGTTGAGAGTATAGAAATTTATATTCGTGTTAAGAGTACAGAAATTCATATTCGTGTTGAGAGTATAGAAATTCATATTAGTGTTGAGAGTATAGAAATTTATATTCGTGTTAAGAGTACAGAAATTCATATTCGTGTTGAGAGAATACAAATTCATATTGGTGTTGAGAGTATAGAAATTCATATTCGTGTTAAGAGTACAGAAATTCATATTCGTGTTGAGAGAATATAAATTCATATTAGTGTTGAGAGAATACAAATTCATATTCGTGTTAAGAGTATAGAAATTTATATTCGTGTTAAGAGTATTCTAAATTCATATTCGTGATGAGAGTATAGAAATTCATATACAGTAATATGAGTATATAATTTCATATTGGTGTTGAGAATATATAAATTCATATTCGTGTTGAGAGTATAGAAATTTATATTCGTGATGAGAGTATAGAAATTCATATTCGTGTTTAGAGTATTCTAAATTCATATTCGTGATGAGAGTATAGAAATTCATATACAGTAATATGAGTATATAATTTCATATTGGTGTTGAGAATATATAAATTCATATTCGTGTTGAGAGTATAGAAATTCATATTCGTGTTGAGAGTATAGAAATTCATATTAGTGTTGAGAGTATAGAAATTTATATTCGTGTTAAGAGTACAGAAATTCATATTCGTGTTGAGAGAATACAAATTCATATTCGTGTTGAGAGTATAGAAATTTATATACGTGTTAAGAGTATTCTAAATTCATATTCGTGATGAGAGTGTAGAAATTCATATACAGTGATAAGAGTATATAAATTCATATAGGTGTTGAGAGTATAGAAATTCATATTCGTGTTTTAAAGTTATTCTAAATTCATATTCGTGATGAGAGTGTGGAAATTCATATTCGTGTTTAGAGTATTCTAAATTCATATTCGTAATGAGAATGTAGAAATTCATATTCGTGATGGGAGTATAGAAATTCATATACAGTGATATAAGAGTATAGAAATTCATATTCGTGTTAAGAATATAGAAATTCATATTGGTGTTGAGAGTATAGAAATTTATATTTTTGTTGAGAGTATAGAAATTTATATTCGTGTTCAGAGCATGCGGAACATTTCTGTAACTTGGCCGGTCTTATCGGCAAAGTTGTCTCCCTTGAAAACGTCTTATCGATCACTTAAACTGGTTCCCGTTCCATGATGCAGTGCATCAAAGGAACAGGTACGGTCTAAAATATACAGGGTTCTGATTGGTCAACCCGTTTTAGCTATTTCATTGGTTGCTGTTCATTTGAGAAACATCGAGGATTTTCGTACATCTGATAAATGTACGCGGAGATGTTAGCGCTAATATTTGAATACCTCATGGATACCCTTTATTAAAAATAAAAAGATATAGATGCTAGAAGTTACTATATGAATATTCATTAAAGAATTGTCATATAACATATCAATTAAAGATACACATCTTAAAAATATCAGGGATGCTATATTACATGTAATATAGCATCCCTGAAAATATCAATTAATGCCTTGATTTATTTTTTCTTGTTGTTAAATGATTTTCTTTTTTTAAAGCATATTACAAATTAATATAATTATGCATCGTTCGGTCAATTCCTTTAAAACATATTTTTCTTTATCTACCATTAAAATGTTTATCTTATGTAAGAAATGTATAATTAATTATCAGTATATGTCAAGCGGCGTTTAACGTTTTTTTTTTTGTTACTTGAATTTCTTTTCGTTAACACCTGACTTTACAGAACTAAATTAAATTAGGAGTAAGATTATGGTCTATGCCGTATATATATTTTAATTTTTAACATGGTAATCAGGCACAAGTGCTAAAGACTATTTTGACCCCCTTCGGTGAAATGATTCATAAAATATTTGTATTGAAATTGAGACTATGATATACACTGGTCAATTGATTATCATTCGGCTCACCCGATAAATTCCTCCGCCTTGCCAGATAAACTTACTCATCCACGACACTAACCTATTATTCTCTATATCTATGAAGGCAGACAGTTTTATTGAGAAAACACCTGATGAAGGTGAAATTAAATGATTTTCTCGTGCATGTTTTACCGGAAACATATTCTGTAGAAAGGATTATCTTCAGAAAATGTGTATGTATATATAAGTCCTTGTTATTTATCACGCTTTATAAAACAACGATTTGTTTAAACTTTGCTTGCTGGGTCAGAAACATGATTTTATAAACTCAGAAGTATATACGAATTATTCTTTAAAGCCCAATTGATTTTGAATGTAGTAAATCAAAACAATAGATAAATTAATAATAAAATATAAGAAATATATTTTATTCGAACCAATTTTGATGTACAACAATATTTTACACAATGCCTTTTTTATAGTCTCATATAGTAAAAATGTTGTCAAATGGTTTTTCTTATTTCTTTGCAAATATTTCTTTATGTACTTATTGATTGAAAATAATATTAAGAAAATGCATTCGTGTGGATACGTTTTATTATCTGATACAGATATGGCTAAAGCCTCTGACCACTTTTATGACTGATGATATATATACGAATGTAGGACAAAAGCTCCCCCGGACAAAAGCTCCCCCGTTCATTTTGATAGGGGTGGACAAAAGCTATCCCATTGTTTTACTACCCCGGACAATAGCTCTCCTGTTATTTTTGCCTTATGTAACAAAACTTCATCTTGTGTTAGAATCAATGGTTATTATACTGACAGTTTTGATGTACATTGTGGCTTGAGACAGGGTTGTTCCCTGTCTCCTTTATTATTCAATCTGTTTGTAAACGACTTAGCTGTTACTATTAAGGCGGTCGGTAAAGGAATATCTATTGGAAATGAAAACATATGTATTTTACTGTATGCTGATGACATTGTTTTATTAGCAGAAAATGAAGAAGATTTACAGTTTATGTTAAATATGTTAAACAATTGGTGTATGTTAAATAGCATGATTGTTAATCCATCTAAGAGTAAAATTGTTCATTTTAGACGACCGTCATTCAATAGGTCTCCTTTTAGCTTCAAGTGCGGCGATCACAATATAGAAACTGTGGACAGGTACACATATCTTGGGTTATTGTTGGGTGAGCGTTTGGACTATTGTGTTACGCTCAAAGTGCTAGTAGAGCACTGGGGCTGTTGATTGCAAAATGTAAGTCAGTCGGTGGCATGCCATATAAAGTATTTAATAGGTCATATGAAAGTACAGTTTGGCCTGTTATATCGTATGGTGCGGCCATCTGGGGTACAAAGTCTTTTTCTTGCATTAAAGCTGTTGAATGTAGAGTTATGCGCTTCTTTTTGTCTCTTGGTCGGTATACACCCAACAATGCTCTTTATGGTGAATTTGCTTGGCAGCCACCTCATGTGAAACAGTGGAGATCTGTTGCACAACAATGGCATAGGTTTATCAAAATGATGCACGATAGAGTGAACTATAAAATATTCGTATTCTGTAATACTAAAAGTAGTACTCGCTGTAATTACTGGCAATTTGAATTTAAAAAGCATATGACCAGGATTGGACTGGCACAGTCTGTTGATAACTGTGGGATTTCATCGTCTAAATATTTTTGTGATAAAGTATTAACACATTCAATGCAGCAGTTTATTCCATTATGGAGAGATAATGTGAATAAAGATGTTGGATGTTCAGGAAAGGGACGTAATAAACTTAGGACATATAAATTATTTAAACAGAAGTTCATGCTTGAGGAATATATAGCATTTCAAATTCCGGCTAAACATAAATCTGCTTTAGCAAAGTTCAGATGTGGGGTAGCCCGTCTGAGATTAGAGACTGGAAGATATGAGAATATTCCAGAAATCCTACGTATATGCCCGATCTGTAAAACTAGTGTTGAGAATGAAGTACACGTATTGTTTCATTGTAATGCCTATCAAAATATTAGAGATACTCTACACAAGCATGTGAAGTAAATAATAATTACCTGAACCTCAGTGACCATGAAAAGTTAATATTTGTACTGTCTGATATGAATATGATCAAAATCAGCGCCAAAACCTGTTTTATGATTTTAAAAACTAGAAATGATTTTTTATACAAATGAAAATGTCCTTTTATTGATTTTGTATGTTTTTTTAAGTGTAAATTGCAGATAAAATGTATATCAATATAAATTACAATGTACATGTACAATGTAAGTACTGACAACAAATATCATACTGTTTTTTTATATTTTTAGGACTAATTGAATTTCCTACTTTTTTTCTTATACTTTAGTGCATTACATCATGTATGTTTTACGAAATCTATCTAATCAGTCCATAGTTATAGGGATTTTTAATGAACAATATCCAATATTCAGTTTACTTCACAAAATCCTCTACTTTGGTATTTTCATTTTGTATAGTTTTTTTTTTGATGTATATGTAAATATACAATTTTATCAGACTTTCCTTTATATTAAATACTATTAAAACTAGGGACTGCTGTTTAGATAGGTTTCAAGGATAATAATTTTGTCAAATAGTTGTTTTATGATTCTAGTCTCTTATATAATTCTAATCAGAATGACCACCTATTTTATTTGTTTTTATATATTATGAATTACATTTGTAAATGTGGATGAGACTTAAATAGATAAATAAATACATACACCAACACCCTTAAAACATCAAATAGCTAAATTTAAAGACATTGGACAGCTCCAGTGACCCCAAAAGCAATAGGAGGTCTATTCTCTTGTTTTATTGCCCCTTATCTGTCTAATCATGTCTGGTCACGGTCAGCTTAGTGTCTGTATTCTTACCTACTAACAAACAGCCTGGTTCATTATATCATTTGTATATTGTGTTTATTCACCTCATATCACATAATGTATACATGTGCTGAGAGTATAAATAAACTGTAAACTGGTTAAAAGATTTATAGTGATAATTAGTTTATGAAATTTTTTTTTGTATTTATAAGCATATAAAACAAATTATATTGAATACTGATATTATTTAAAAACAATATTTTCAGAGTTTCCAATATCTTGTTTACCTGCTTAGCACAGTCATAAGAGATCGCGTTCCAACAACGACTTGTATCTGGTCGGGAAATAAGAATCACTATGTCAATTTGATTTGTCCCCGAGCTGTGTAAAAACGGCGTGTAACGCAGCGTGAGTGCATGTAAGCTATGAATATGAACAATATCAGTTATAATTCATATTGCATGTAATATTGTTTTTTAAATTATCGATAACATGATGCGTTCATTCAAATCAAAGACCTATACATACATGTAGTCCAACAAATTATGCACAATAGGGATATTTGGCAGAACAGTCTTTATTGTTCTTTTTTACCAGCCTCTCGGTCACAAATAAAAGGACACTTAGTTTTAGAAAGATTGGGTGCATGGTCATTCAGAACTCTAAAGAAACGTTAACGTTCATGAAACTTGGCGTCTCGACTTTTGTATTAAAAGCTACGTGAATTATATCTAATTGCCTTCAATAAACAGATAGATATATTTCCTTCATTAGTTTGTATTTCATTATACGACGAAATATTAAAATAATTTAATCAATTATTAGTTTATGGTAATAAGCAAACAATTCGTATGTACTTATATGAACTATGTGGTTTATTTGTAAGTGTACGGTATTGTCCTTTTCAGCATCTACTTTTTGAAGGCAATAAGTAATTAAATATAATTCACGTGGCTTTTAATTAAGATCCACGAAAGGCGAGATTATTTCTGTTAATATTTCTGTTTTGATATTGAATAAAACACGATAGTGGTTTTGGAAACATTTTTTCTTGCTAAAAAGTATGTACGGGAGGAAAACACACTGGATTCCTCTAGCTGTTACAGGACAAACAGAAACTATATTACGACCGATAAATTTATATGCTTATTGGACTTAATTTAATTATCGGACTAGGGCCGGCTTGCAACATGTTTTTTTTTTCTAGATACAACATTTATATTATTGCATATAATAACTTTTAATGTAATATACGCACCTGATATAGGTACCTGATTTATTATATGTAATGTTATAACATGACAGTTAAAAGCAATAAAATAGAAAACAATCGTATATATTTGTAAGAAATCATCTAAGTAGCAGGGTGTACTGACACTACTTTTTGTTAGTATATAATATGAAGAATATACATTTGTATATCAATTGATATATTTAAAGGGAGGAAATGAAATATCGAATGAAGGTTTGTAAGATGGAATTATATGATTGAGCATTCATTCTTATATACATAATAAGCACGTTTTATTCTTCAATTATTATTCTTATAATTATATGTGGCACACAACAAATTAGATTAGAGCAAGGTCTACATGACCTAATACATATGTACATATGTATTTATATTATCTACATAAGAGCAGACGAACACATAGTCTGGATTGCCTGCCCCTGGCACTACGTGCTATAATAATCGAAGAATAGTGGACAGGGAACCAGACTAACAGGTTACGCGACGAATAGCCAGTCAATGTGTACACTACGGTAGCAATGTGTACACTGCTACGGTAGCGCTATGCACTGACCCGTGTTCTTCTGCTCGGGGCATTATTGGTATTTGCCAGGAACTACATACAAAATGAAAGTTATAAACAATCACATAGCGTGACGTCATCGTATGGTTACACATTGGAGCCAAGCGTTCTTTAACATTGCGTTTCATTGAATAATTAGTGTCATTGACAAAAGCACAAGAATAGAAATGGTATAAAGTATTCATTTTACACAACTAAACACATTTTGTTAATACATTGTAACATACAACCGATATGGTTGTTTTGACATTTGATTGAATAACAGGCTCCTGTGGTTCTATGTATAGAGGTTAGACAAACGTTACACGCTATGTATAGAACGCTACGGTAGCGCTATGCAGACAAACGTAGTGACGTCACGCTATGTATAGAACGATAGCCAGTCCAATGACTGACCAACCAAAATGACCGACATCACCATTAGCCAATCAAATGGCCAGTTTTACCCAAACTATAGTAATAGACATATACAATATATACTCGGAAACATAAACTCATACCCATGACTAAAATTCGTCTATCTAGATATGGGCGAATGAGCGGATGCATTATTTTGCGCATGTTTAGTTTTACTCTCATTTATGGCGTAGATTTAATAAAGCCGACCAATGATGCTCATAGGGATCAATCCCCATTGGGGATCCCTGGGCCGATCGGTACCGTGGGAATGACCCTAAACATTAACATTTAATAAAAATAAGCCTAACAAATCTATTTTAATATCTATTGCAAGACGTATCTTCGTGTCTGAATATGTTCTACTGACCCATTTATATATTTTCAGAAAACCACGTTCTTTGAAAACGAAAGTAGATTTGTTGACAGTTGGTTCCTATTTCTATAGAGCGCACAAGCTACGATTATATATTAAGCTAGTAACCAGCTAGCATGCAAACAAGGGAAACCACTCCAGTTAAGCCGTGCTATTGCACAAGTGGACTAGATTTCTTAAGACATGGAAATTCCACATGATAACCGTTTTCGGAAAACCATTTCATTCAAGTAACAGCTTATCTAAGGGTATATTGGTCGTAACAAATTTGGTCAAATTTGAACGACTTCTCAAATACGTCGCTATGTCTTCAGGTAAGATTGAGTTAGTTTCCATGTTTCTTTCTACAAGTTCCAACGTTGTAAATAATATATAAACATTAACTGTCATAAAATATTACTGTAGTGCATCCTCGTTTTAATGGTTGAAGCAATGAATACGTTTCAACGGTCGTGACGTGTATACTATTTTTCGTTTATTTGTCATTTTCTTTTTTCTCTCATGCACTGATCGATCTCATTCAGAGCATTTGCTTCTTTAAGTGGTAGGCACTGTCATTATAAAGGCACTATTCAGCTTTTATATGTATTCAGAAATTGATTAGACAGTTTCTTCATTATGTTCTAAATTTAGTAACAATTTGTTAATAATTAAAAATGGGAATAGGCAATTGTCTGTTTTGCCCGTGAAATGTTAGCTATTAATTCTGTATTCCAAAGCCTTTAATTCTCTTTGTCAAAGTTTGTGTGTTAGAACTGGGGGGGGGGGGGGGGTAATTTTTAAAAGAGATTTTTGGAAAAGTTCGAACATATGTTCCAGCTCATTGAGGTGGTTATAATTGTTGAAGCTCTAATGATTTTCTGAAAATGAATATATTGAATTTTCTGCACTTATATAATTACTATCCTGTAATACAAAATAATTTTTCAGACCAGTTATTTTTTATGTCGACAAAATGACAAGTAATTGACATGTTGTTATAGGCCAGACACTACTGAGTAAAGATTCAAGAAACCTTTGTCACTTTACATTAAATTTTAAAATCAGATTGTTGATTTGTATTTGATATCAAGGTATCTGGCTTGGATGTGAGATCAAATCAAGTTTCACCGATTTTTAGATTTAAAAACTAAACCATAATTATATACTAAAATAAACCCACTGTTTAAAGTGCATTGCAAGTGATTTGAAACAAATATTACATTTGATTGGTTTTCTATAAACCAATATCGCACATAATTTTCGATTTTTTGAACAACGATAACTACTCTGTATTTAGGTATATATTACAACAAATAGCCTTAAAATCACTATAAATGTATAATGCAGTACCTCAGTTTTTAGCTCACCAGAGCACGAATGTGCTCAGGGTGAGCTTTTGTGATCACCCTGCGTCCATCGTGCGTCGTTACGATTACGTGGCGTCCATGTTTACTTAAAACAACATCTCCTCCTACACCGCTATGCCGATTGCAACCAAACTTTGCTGGAATGATTCTTGGGTGGTCCCCTTTCAAAGTTGTTCAAAAAATTAAATTTCATTAAAAATTCTGGTTGCTATGGCAACAAATAGAAAAAACTTAAAAAATCTTCTTGTCTGAAACCACAGGGCCTGGAGCTGAGATATTTGGTATGTAGCATTGTCTAATGGAACTCTACAAAGTTTGTTCAAATTATTCCCCTGGGGTCAAAATTAGCTCCGTCCCGGGGGTAACTTGATTTTACATAGACTTATATAGGAAATTTAAAAAATCTTCTTGTCAAAAACTACAATGCCTACTGGTTGGCGACCTACAATTCCGGACGACCATCAAATCCGGACACCCGCTTAAACGCTTTATTTCGGCGATTACTTAGATCATTCTTTGTCGATCACTCAAGCGCTTTATTTTGCAACAACCAAGATCAACAACGTCAATGAAATGCAAGAATCTTTGATACAAATACGGCATTTACAATATTCGCCGGTTGTTTACAAGTGCGTTCGCGGGGAAAGTCCAATACAGTGCATTGCGCATGCGCAAATATTTCTGTGAGGCTCGGATTAAATTCAAAAGGGTCAAATATAAGAGCATATGAAGCAGACGAACATTTCCAAAGAACAGATAAAAAACTTTATTAAAACATACCATATAATAATTAACCGTCTTACATTTTGTATTATGATAAACGTTGATTTTTTATCCACAGTCCGTATCCGCACATGTTGATGATATGGTACAGTACGTGTTTATTTTTATACATTCTTGTATGCAGGGGAGATACTTTTTACATAGAGAATAATGCATATACGAGTAAAATATTTCATAAACTTATGAATCGAGGGCTCAGCGCAACACGGTCGTAACTTGCTCTTATTTCAATATGAGTTACGACACTGTTGCGTTGAACCCTCGGAATGACAGTAAAAATATTCAATAACATAATAAAACAGACGTGTTATTACTGCTGACTAAGTGTCCGGAAACATGGTACTGTTTTAAGCAAAGTTAACACAATTTAATGACCCCACGTTGGTGCCTCAAAATGTGTGTTCTATATTTAGAAAGTAAATTAAAAACATGTCGTCATATTGGACTTCCTCGAGGTAAAATATCTAGTGTCAAATCTAAACAGTTTTTAAGATATTGTAAAAAATGTGCGAAAAGTGTCCGGTCGTAGGTCGACAACCAGTAGAGCTTTGATATTTGGTGTGTAACATAGTCTAGTGGACCTCTACCAAGTTTGTTCAAATTATTACCCTAGGGTTAAAATTGGCCCCGCCCCGGGGGTCACTTGATTTATATAGACTTATATAGGAAAATTAAAAAAATCTTCTTCTCCGAAACCGCAGGGCCTAGAGCTTAGATATTTTATATGTGGCATTGTCTAGTGGACCTCTACCAAGTTTGTTCAAATTATGGCCCCGGGGTCAAAATTGGCCCTGCCCTGGGGTTTATTCTATTTTATATAGGAAAATTAAAAAAATCTTCTTCTCCGAAACCACAAGACCTAGAGCTAAGATATTTGGTATGTAGCATTGTCTAGTGGACCTCTACCAAGTTTGTTAAAATTATTGCTCTAGGGTCAAAATTGGCCCCGCCCCGGGGGTCACTTGATTTATATAGACTTATATAGGAAAATTTAAAAAATCTTCTTCTCCCAAACCACAAGGCCTAGAGCTAAGATATTTGGAAAATAGCATTGTCTAGTGGACCTCTACCAAGTTTGTTCAAATTATGGCCCCGGGGTCAATATTAGCCCTGCCCTGGGGTTTATTCTATTTTATATAGGAAAATTTAAAAAACTCTTCTTCTCCAAAACCACAAGGCCTAGAGCTAAGATATTTGGTATGTAGCTTTGTCTAATGAGCCTCTTTTAAATCTGTTCATATAATGGCCATGGGATAAAAAACGGCCCAGATGGGTCACTTGATCTTACTGAGACTCGTATAGAAAACTTCAACAATGTTAATCTCCAAATGACCTTTTCTCCTGGTGAGCATTTATAGGGCCATCATGGCCCTCTTGTTCTATTTTATATAGGAAAATTTAAAAAATCTTCTTCTCCGAAACCACAAGTCCTAGAGCTAAGATATTTGGTATGTAGCATTGTCTAGTGGACCTCTACCAAGTTTGTTCAAATTATTACCCTAGGGTCAAAATTGGCCCCGCCCAGGGGGTCACTTGATTTATATAGACTTATATAGGAAAATTTAAAAAATCTTCTCCGAAACCGCAAGGCCTAGAGCTTAGATATTTTGTAAGTGGCATTGTCTAGTAGACCTCTACCAAGTTTGTCCAAATTATGGCCCCGGGGTCAAAATTAGCCCTGCCCTGTGGTTTATTCTATTTTATATAGGAAAATTTAAAAAAATCTTCTCCGAAACCACAAGGCCTAGAGCTAAGATATTTGGTATCTAGCTTTGTCTAATGGACCTCTTATAAATCTGTTCATATAATGGCCATGGGATAAAAAACGGCCCAGATCGGTCACTTGATCTTACTTAGACTCGTATAGAAAACTTCAACAATGTTAATCTCCAAATGACCTTTTCTCCTGGTGAGCATTTATAGGGCCATCATAGCCCTCTTGTTTTATAATGTCCTCGGTTTGTTAGATACTTGACTTTAAAGAAATTCCGTACCCAAAACCCCGCTGTTTATTACGTAATACGCCATAGATAAAAATGAAAACAAGTATCAAAATTCTGAGGCATGGTTCCCTAGATTTAACATTTCAGCTACAAAATACCGAAAAACCGCTTTGAAATCTGTCATCAAATAAGACGGCAATGTTAATTCGAAAATGACACCTACTGTGTTTTTTTAAGCTGAGCAATTAACAACTGAAGTGTCGGATCATTATCGTCTCATGAAATCAACAAATTTGACGCACCCCTTTCAATTTTGATAGCCAATTAAAATCGCTAATGTTAACGGTCTCAATAATTGAAACCGCGCCCATGTTTGATGTCTAGTAAGAGATTTTATAACAATTTTTTTGTAATTAATGAATTAATAGTATCATATCGTACCAATACAATGCGCATTACGTTATTGATTTTTAACACTGATTAGGAAAAGTCGATAAAGGGGTGCAGAGATGGGTTCTATTTTTTGTGTCTGCTTCATAACTTTATCATTTCTTGATGGATTTTGGAATTACTTGGCAGAAATATTTACCATCATGAGATGATATGTCATGCACAAGACCAAGGCTCGTAGGCTAAAGTTCAAGGTCACACTTAGATGTCAAACATCAAAAGTGTTATAGACCTTGTCTGGGCTGTATCTCCCTTATGCATTGACTTATTTAAAAATGACTTGGCATAATACAATGAGACCATGTGTCCTTGGCATCATTCAAGGATTTTGAAATAAATTGGTACAAAAGTTTACTTCAATGAAATGATTTGTCGTGAACATCACCCATACTTGTAGTTCAAAGGTCAAGGTCACAAGCTCTCTAAACGGCGGGCTCGACATGTTTCCCTTGGGCATCTAGTATTGTGAAAGACTTCCTAAAGTTCAATATGGTGTCTCATTGCCAGCTGTTGTTATACCAGTAATTAGCTTTGACCATAAATATTTTGTTTTTGTTGTAAAGAAAAACGATAAGACTATAAGGGTTCTCAATAACAACCGACCACAGGCCAATTTTAGCTGCTTAGGAATGATTGAGGGCCGGTTAGAAATCTCAAAAGTTTAAAAATAGTGCTGGAAAAATGCCCTGTATCAGGCCTGTTAGTCTAGCTTAGTTAGGCCTGTTGGCCACAAACTTATTGAGAACCCTGCTTCATTAGACATATTTTATTTTACTTTTTCTTAGGTGAATCACATCCCAATCTTGTTGATATTGTAGTAACGTCAGATGCTAATGGTCGTGAAAGAAATGCCGCTTTCAAATGTCCCAATCAACCGGCTCAAGGAAATCAGTCGGCAGTTCGGAGTCATTCTAAAGAAGGGCAACGTTCAAAGTCAAGAGATAGATCCAGATCTGGTGACAGAAAAAGACATGACGACAGGGGACAGCCACATGAAAATCGTAGAGATAGGGGTAATCCCAGGCAAACAGGTGCTCCTTACAGTAAAGATCCTGGCCATCAGAGAGGAAGGAAAAATCATCATGGTGGAAGCTCTGAATATGGTAACTGGCAAAACCCAAATCATGGAGGTTATCCTGGAACTAGCAGTAACTCTGGCTGGAATTATGGAGGACAGTATCAGCGTAATGCTAATGGACAATGGGTAAATCATGACATTGTTTGTCTTTTTAGCTCACATGTCACAAAGTGTCAAAGTGAGCTATTAGGATCACTCTCCATCCGGCATCCGGCGTCGTGCGGTGTGCGTCGTGCGTCGTCAAACTTTTTGTTGTGACCACACTAGGGGCCCCATTTTTGGCTCAATTTTAGCAAAACTGGGTCAGAACGTTAATATCAACAAAATCTCGGACGAGTTCGATATCGGGCCATTTGGGGTCAAAAACTAGGTCACCAGGGCCAAATAAGGGAAAACCTTGTGAACACTTTAGAAATCACTGTTTTGACTGGATCTTCATGAAACTGTGTCAGAATGTTTATTTTAATAATATGTAGGACAAGTTTGATAATGGGTCATTTCTGTAGTAAAATTAGGTCACTAGGGCAAATTGCTGGAAAACCTTGTGAACACTCTAGAAGTCACTGTTTTGATTGGATGATCATGAAACCTTGTCAGAATGTTGGACGAGTTCGAACATGGGTCATCTTAGGTCAAAAACTAGGTCGCTAGGTCAAATCTTATGAAAAACCATGTTAACACTGTAGATTTCACAGTTATTATTGGATTTTTACCAAACTTTGTCAAATCGTTTGTATTAATGATATAACGGTCAAGTACAAATATGGGTCATCTGGGGTCAATAACTAGGTCACCAGGTCAAATCTTAGGAAAACTTTGTTAACACTATAGATGTCACAGTTTTAATTGGATCTTCACCAAACCGTGTCAAAATGTTTGCCTCAATGATATGTGGGTCAAGGATGAACATGGGTCAGCCGGGTTCAAAAACTGGGTCACAAGGTCAAATCTTAGGTAAAAATCTTGTAAAAGCTTTAAATGTCATGGTTTTGATTGGACCTTATTAACACTGTAGATGTCAAATTTTGATCGTATTTTCACCAAACCTAGTCAGACTGTTTGTCTAAATGATATGTAAGACAAATTCGAACATAGGTCGTCTGGGGTCAAAAACTAGGTCACCGGTTCAAAACAATGTTTTAATGAGTGAACAGTGATTGTCATGTGAGCGATATAGGGCCATCTTGGCCCTCTTGTTTAATTAGTGAATAAAGATTTGTTAAATTTCATACCTGTCCAATTTCTGGCCTCAAGGTTATAAAACTTGAGAACTCCAGCTCATACTCGAGCTTAAATCCCAATTCCATTCTCATAGTGTACATAATGGTTGAAAAGAAAGAGCTGATTAATGTTCAGATACATAATGATCAATTATGCTGTCAGACTAATGTATCAGTTATATCATTACTGTCTGATCATGATTAACTTCAATTTATAAAAGACAAGATTGAGATTTGGGCTTGTAGTCCTTTTTATAACTTTCGGGCCTGTACTTTCCAGAATATGAATTTGTTCAAACAACTTATGTTAACTTGACATCCTTCACGTCTCAGACTTTGCACATACACTAAAAACTAAAATGTTCTGTGTACATACAGTCCATGTATATGTATTTTGTCCTTAACCCTGTATAAAATTTCTTCTTATCTATGCATGTCAGAGTGAAGATGATTACACCTTCCTGTCAAGAACTTTGTCTTCTATACTGAGACACAATGCTGAGAGATTTGGCTTCAAGCTAATGAAAGGTAATTATTTATTGTTAGCAAATAAAGAACAAACATTAACTTATAATAGTATAAATGATTTTATTGGATTGAACAATTTAAGCCAATGGCAATGTTATGCTCATTATGTAATTACAATTATGTACATCTATGCAGTGTCATTTTTCTTTTAATATAAATGATTTTACTGTATATTTTGAAATTTATTTTGCCGAAGCAAATATTTTTCATTCATTTAGACCCCTCTCTGTTGTTGAGTGGTTAAGGTCGCTGACTTCAAATCACTGTAACCTCTCACTGATAGAGGGTCATGGGTTCGAGTCCCTGTACCGACCATGTCTCTTTATGTGAGAAAGTAGGCAGTTGCTTACGGAGGATGGGAATCTAGTAACTGTTCTTCCCAGGAATTATGGTTAGATGAACTGTCTGCCTCATATGACTCTGACTGTTGAAAAGGGGCATAAAGAGCTTGATATATAAATATCATTCTCTTGAAATATGAATTGTTTTTGTATTCTGTACTGTATACCGGTAGATTAGCATCCATCTTAATGTGCTGTATTTTTTAGGTGGATTTTTGTATGTAGATGAGATTCTGCATAAAGTACAAAAGTTACATGGGTTTACACTCCCGGATGTAAAAAGAGTTGTGGACAACAATGACAAGAAGAGGTTTGCTCTGGAGCAAGATGAAAATGGCAACTGGAAGATTCGTGCCAATCAAGGACACAGTCTTGAGGTATTGATTATATTACTCCCAGTGAATAATCTATTTTGGATTTTTTAGCGAAATCTTAGTTAACTTGGTTGGATTACTTAGACCATTTCATTGACCATTCAGACAGAAAATACTTAATGATGGTGTTCACCATAAAACATAAGGCTGAAGTGTAAGTGAAGTCATATAATAATTATGCCCCCTTTCGAAGAAAAGGTGGTATATTGCTTTGCACATGTGAGTCGGTCAGTCCATCATTCGGTCCGTCTATCTATAACCAAACCTTGTCTGACCAATAACTAGATTGATTTGGCTTAAGCTCTTCAGATTTGGTTGGGATGTTGGTCATCTCATGTAGATGACCCTATTGATTTTGAGGTCTGTAGGTCAAAGGCAGTGAAAATGCAAACTTTACTGGACTGAATTAACTTTTAGTGGATCAAAAAGAAAACACAACAGTTCATATAATTTGGCTACAGAACATTTTTTGAACGTGATTAAAATATTTTTATTTTTGTTCAGAAACATGGTAAATTATCGCTGAAAAATTTACTGGACCGATGGACCACTGACCTTTTCAAATTTATTGGACTGATGGCCATTTTCAAAGTCTGGGGCTAAATTCAAAGACTGAAGGCCAAGGTCACAAGGGGGCATTTGTATTTCATGAACACTTCTTGTTTCATAATACTGTCAATAAGCCATAGGAGAAAAAAGTTGTTTTATTGGTCAGTAATGAAAGAAAGATTACCGTTATCAGAATCTAAAGAAGGAATGTTATAATTTAGTTTCCTAAACTTTTTTTATGAAATTATATGCATATGTCACAGCGATGAAACATAATTAAACATAGTTAAAAATCAAGTTGTAAAAAGGATTTCTAGTTTTTAGACAAAAATGTAACACATTGGCTGTTTGTTATATTACATGTATATTTTTTGTGTGTATGAAATCAGAATTCAATTCAGTGCTAATGACCACAATAGTCATGTGAATAGAAGACTGTTTCAGTATAGTCAAGCTGTTTACTTGTACAAGCATTTCCAGTTTAATTAAAACACTAAATAAAGACCACCTTTTATTGACTGTTTTTCTCTCAAAGGTGGTCTATTGTCTGGTTTCTCTGTATATTGGTTCTTGTTGCCTGCTCACAGGGAGGCTTATCATGTGTGTTGATATGGTGTTGTCTATATTTGTTTGAATCTTGTTCCATTTAGGTTGAATGTCTTGATCTGAAGCCAATCAGCACAGCTGATGATTTCTCTTCTGTTATACATGGTACATACTACCAAGCTTGGGAGATGATTAAAACTACAGTAAGTGTATAATGTATAATCTTGATAAGGCATAACCATCTCGAGTTGTCATTATTTCACTCTGAGCATTCACCTCTGATGATGTCCACAACAGCATAGCCAAGATATCCTGAGACAATAGAATAACCAAATATGGATAGGGGGTACTGGTGGTTGCTTTTAAATGTTGTTGTCAGGCTGAAAATAAAACAAGTATGTTTGGAATGCTCCGACCCAGAATTTAGCACTGGGTAGCTAGATAGGGATTTAAGAAAAATATATAAAACAATAGTAAAGAAAAATGCCCCAAAAGATTTTATTTTAATATTCTTATTTGCTAGGATTTTTGTGAGTAGGAATGCGCACTCCAAACAAACTTATTTTTTTTTTCGGTCCAAGAACTTTGTAATTTAGGCATGTAGTAACTATGATGGAGATTGCTCACATAGCTGTTGTATTTCTATACTTATGTATCCACAATATTCGAATGCAATTAACTTATGGGTGAAAAAATCCCCCAATAAATGAGTTAACAAAAAAAGTCTAAGTAAGATAGGGCTGTGGATCGTTGGGTAAATGGCGATCCGATCCAATCCACGATTCAACTCTTAGGATCCACAAATCGAATCACAAATATTTTGTTATCAAGTAACCCATCTAAACTTTTTGTCCTGACCACAGCTAATTTTTTTTAGGAATAATGAAGTAAATCAATATAAATTGTTCTAAAGCTTAAATTTATACGTACTCCCTTCCAGTTAATTGATTAACCAGCATCATTATTTAAAGAACTGATTAGACATCTTGGCAAACTGAGCAGTCCATGATGAGACAATATTTAAGAGAAAATGGATTTTTAAGAAAAAAGAATATACTTTTAATTTGTTAAAAAACAAGATCGCGAACCACAAATCTTAGTAATGACGATTATTCATACTCAATTTTTTTGTTTGATTCGTGAATACCCGAGTACTCGGATACTCGCCACAGTCCTAAAGTAAGATTAAGTGCTTTAAATTATTTTAATTTGAAAAGTTTTGTTGATTGAATACCGGT
Organism: Lutraria lutraria; assembly: GCA_964023205.1. NCBI lineage: Eukaryota > Metazoa > Mollusca > Bivalvia > Venerida > Mactridae > Lutraria > Lutraria lutraria. Next base: position 15,740,715 of record OZ026834.1, on the reverse strand, counting down.
ATTATTTCGTCTTATACTTTTTTAGGGACTACGACGAATGAAGAGAAACCATATCCATTTTGCTGCTGGATTGCCAGGAAGTGGTGGTGTCATAAGTGGTAGGCCATTTATACATAATTTCAAATTTAAACCTGAGCTATAACTCAGGCAATTTTTTATGCTGTTTTTGGGGCCGAATGTATAAACAGGTTAGATTTGTAACTATGGAACTCTAGTTATTGCAGCCGAGCCCTAGATTTCTAAAGTAGAACCTCATAATTAGAGCACTCTATTATAATAACCAATTGTTTTTGACTGATTTAATTACTTCATTTATATTTGAACTTGATTATAAGATCATCTGCATACATGTACTTAGACCAAGTCTTTGGTCCTAACAGTAGTCTTATTTGTTTGTTTGTTTGGGTTTTATGTCCCTTTTCAACAGTCAGAGTCATATGAGGCACACAGTTCACCTAACTTTCTAGACTCACATCCTTCATAAGCAACTGCCTATTTTCTCACATAAAGAGACATGGTCAGCGGCAGGGCTCAAACCCATGACCACCTATCAGTGAGAGGTTACAGTGATTTGAAGTCTCCAACCTTAACCACTCAACCACAGAGGCAGGTCTTAATATTGAGGGTTTACTGTACACCTGGAATAAAACACTTTAATTACATTACAGTATACTAGAAAGACTTATTCAATTAATGATTTTGTTAACAAGTTACTGAACTCTATTAAATATACATTTGTAATTAGATGTGATAATACATGCACATTGAAATTAATTAGTCAGAATTGTGTCTTCAATATGATTTATGTTTAATTCTCTGATTAAGTTATTTATTGGTTATTACGGTTTGTGTAACACTTTCATGTGGTTGTCTTTTAAGCAAATACTCAAATCTTGCTTTTTTTCAGGAATGAGGTCTTCATGTGAGGTTATCATTTACATTAACTTGGAGAAGGCCTTAAAAGGTTTGTTTAGTTATTAATAGCTGGCATAAGTTCATTGAACTTAAATGAGGCACTGCAGTAACTCATTATCCATTTTTTCATCAATTAGTCATTTTGAGGGTTTAAAAGGCTAACACTAGTGTTTACGGATGGGCCGTGGTTCATTGGTTAGTTTATAGCTGGATTTGTAACCTGGCAGTCCGGCTGCGATTCCTGGTCGCGGCTGGTCATACCCTTCCATGAAAATTTGACACTAGCGTCAATTTTCCTCCTCATGACTTGCCGGTTCCTAGTTGAAGGGTGAAAGTTAGAACTGCTTAGAATATAGTCCAGGAAAACTGGTAAAGTAAGTCAGCGGCTATATATAACTGAAAATTTGTTGAAAAACAGTGTTAAACCCAAATAAATAAAGTGTTTTTGGAGGAAAAATCTATTAACCATAAAATAAGTTATATTTCTTAATTATTATGGAGAAGTTTGATGAAACTTGAGTTTGATGGTCTTCTGTGAAAATAGGAGCAGTCTGAGCTCATGAATGAAATTTTCAAATGATTATCCTACCTATTACTTATCAGAATAATAAAGTAATTCCCCTACATAAGTATGGTCTCTTGTGGTTAGTTTTATATGCCTATACTTAAAAGATGTATGTGCCTTACATTGAAGAACAACAACATGGTAAGGTGAGTGCTTACAACATAGTTGCTTTGAGTGATTTTTTTTCACTGTAATTACTGCCGAATATGGGCAGTTTCCCCTAGTAAAATTTCCTTCATTTTTCCCCTAAAATGGCCAGAATTTCCTCTAACAAGAAGTGTTTTCCACATGATCATGTAAAAAGAAGAAAAATACAACAGTTTTCTCACCATTGTCACCAATTACAGTGTAGTAATATTTATATTTATGATTTAAACAACTAAATAATCACATATTCCATAGAAATAAACGTTATTATATGATGGGCAGTGAGAAAATTTTGGAAAAAAAGCACTGGCTTTGGTGTTAAACTCAGTAGCACATTGTTCGACTTTGCATGGTGTACTTTGAATAATTTTGAATACCGGTAGTTGACAGAAAACTACTGTGATGGGTAAACATTGTCTGAAACTCATGTTTGTTTAAATTGTCATTGATGTAATCAATTGAAGGACAAATATCACTTAGTTAATAACTATTGTTCAGTAGAGTAGAATGTGTTTTGGTCATTCAGTACATTAAAGTTAAATTTTGTTCTGATATATTTATTGATCTTGGTGATAGTGCCATGTATTCAGTATTCATTCCTCTTTAAGAAGTTTCATTTATAAAGAAGGTTATCCATGTATTTTTTAGATGGCTTGAAGTTCTTTGTGTCTGCAAACAATGTGATTCTTTCTGAAGGAGACAAAGATGGAATTATCTACCCTTGCTACTTTCAGGGTGCTGTGGACAGAAAACAAAGTAAGTTCAATCTATTTTATATATATAGTAAGTTAGGCTTGATCAAGACATACACTGAAGTAATTTCTTGAAATTGTATGGAAATACCCTTTCGTTTCTTTAGTAGCCATTTTAAATTTATAATGGTTGACACTTATTATACCCCCACTTTCTCTAGAAAGTGGGGGCTATATTAGAGTCCATTTGTCTGTCTGTCGGTCGGTCTATCTCGAAACTTGTCTGGGCTGTAACTTTGTCATTCATTGGAGGATTTTGAAATAACCTACCTCAAATGTTAACCATCATTAGATGTGCCGAATGCAACTCCCATGCCTGTAGGTCACAGATGGAGTTCAAAGGTCATAATTTTGGTCTTTTTGCCATATCTGCTCTTTAACTTTGTCATTCATTGTAGGATTTTGTTTTAACTTACCATAAATATTAACCATCATAAGACCATGTGTCGCGTGCATCTACCATACCTGTAGGTTCAATGTCACTGTCAAGGTCACACTTGGAGTTCAAAGGTTATAATTTTGGTCTTTTTGCTGTGCCCGCTCTGTAACTTTGTCATTTATTGTAGGATTTTGTTATTACTTACCTTAAATTTTAAACATTAGATAATGTGTCGTGTGCATCTACCATACCTGTAGGTTCAATGTGAAGGTCACACTTGGAGTTCAAAGATAAGAATAATGTACACATTGATCATTATATCTTGATTAATCCAAGTCACTGTCAGAAATTAATAGAAATGTTAGTGTATTAGAGCGGTTGACCTTGGGCATTTGAAACTGACAATAATGTTAGACCATGCTATGTCACAATGTTTCATTTTTATACAGGCGTCTTAACTGGACATGTTGTGTTAAGATCTATGATGGGCCTGCTATTAGTCTACAATAGTTGTATGCTATATAAGTTGAATAGGTCCTAATCAATCTTAAAGACGTTTTCAGTAGTTTGCTACATTTTTCACATAGACATATAGGAAAAATTAAAACTGATCAATGAATTGTTTTTAAACTTTGCATGATGGTAGTATTTGATAACAGAAACATTTTAAACGAATAAAAATTGGGGGTCACATTCTCGTTTTTGAGTTATCTGCCCTTGAATTTGGATTTTTTGCTTATTTTAGGTCATTTCAAGTTCTTATATTATCCACTCTTCATATAAACAAAGTTCTCTTCGATGGTATTGATTTATTCATTTGTTAGAAAATATCTTTGTAGAGTATTTGTTGAAGTTCGATGATAAAATTTGCTCAAGTGTCCGTTCATCTGAGCCTGAGACAAAGAATAAGAACAAAAGGAAATCGAAGAAGAATGAACAGCATGCTGATGAAAATACTGAGAATCTTGATGAGTATCAACTTGAAATTGATGGTTTGGTGAGTACAGATAACACACCAGATTCTAGTGTTCTGGATCATCATGAAGATGCTGCTGACACCTCGAAACAAACTGTTGAAGAAACAAATGCAAGTGAACTTACTGTAGATAGCACTGATGCAGTTGCCACTGCTGATGTCATGGAACAAACAGTAGAAGAAACTGACACAAATACAGAGATTGTAGATAATGCTGATGCAGTTGTTAAAGGCATTGGTCACAGTATTGAAGGTATGGAAGCCACTGGTGCAGAGACAAAGGATAATTTGGATGACAGCTCATCTGAGACTGATGAAGGTAGTGATTACTGGGAATTATTGGAATATTTGTACCCTTGCATGCTAACTAGTCATTTAGTTTTGAGATGTCTTTCAAGTTACAGTCTTGCACAAGACTCCTAATAACATAGTAGGTCTGTTTGAACAGAATTGAGCATACTATGTTAAACTTTTCACGAATCGCTGTGTGTTTGGAGAACAAAGAACTAGTTAAACCGCATTTTCTTAAGTAAAACTGTTCTGTTAATTTGAAATAATCAACTGTGCTGTCAGTTAACATTTTTATGATTATACCCCCAGTTATGAAATATATAGGGGCTATATTGGATTCACGCTTGTAGGTTGGTCGGTAGGTCGGTCAGTCTGTCTGTGTGTTTGTAGACATTTGTCCTGTCAATTTCTCAGCAACTACTTGCAGGAATTAAACGAAACTTCACAGAAGTGATAAGTTCAAGAGTTATTGGCCCTTGATAAGAAAATTTGCTATATTTGAGTTTGTTTACCCTCGAGTGCCTTTATTTCTTCCCCAATCCTGATCATATTTTCAGTGAATGTGTATAACTTAAAGGTCTTGGACAAGGTCAATTATGGGTGAAATTGGACCTTGACTGCAAAACTTCTAGGCCCTTGGCATAGAAAATTTGCTATTTATCAGCTTGTTTACACCCTAGTTCCTTCAATTCATCACCAACCCTGAACATATTTACAGTGAATGTGTATAACGTAAAGGTCTTTGGTTAGTTTGATATTAGGGTGGAATTGAACTGGTACTTGTAGAGTTATGGACCCTTGACTTAGAAAATTTGCCATGTTTTAGCTTGTTTACAGTATTATAGTACCTTCATAGTTGGTTTTTATCAAAATCTATGTAAAAAACGGGTTATATGAGATGAAAACTATATAAACTGGTCATTGATTATAGTGTCTTTGTTCTCAGGTGAGCGATCTAGGGCCACCTTGGCCCTCTTGTTACTGTTTTGGACTTTACTGTCACTTCTAGAAAATCTTGTCTTGATATTTATGCCCCCCTTCGAAGAAGAGAGGGTATATTGTTTTGCTAGCCTGTCTGTCTGTCGGTCCGTCTGTCGTTCCGTCTGTCTGTCTGTAGACCAGTTAGTTTCCGATGGATAACTCTTCAACGGATTGACTGATGGGCCTGATACTTCGCAGGTACATTGGCCTTGGACAGTAGATGACCCCTATTGAAATTGGGGTCACTAGGTCAAAGGTCAAGGTTACTGTGACATTGAGTGTGAAAATCGTTTCCGATCGATAACTCGTCAACGGATTGACCGATGGGTCTGATACTTCGCAGGTGCATTGGCCTTGGACAGTTGATGACCCCTATTGAAATTGGGGTCACTAGGTCAAAGGTCAAGGTCACTGTGTGAAAATCGTTTGAGCAATAACTCTTTGTCAAGGCCCTGTTTGGGGGGCATATGACCGCAGAGCTCTTGTTGTTCATGAATTTTGTGCATTTTATTACTGTTACATCTGTTCTTGTTTTGTGGCTGAAAATTCTGTCATTTCTCAAAGATTTAACATTGAGAAATAAAAAAGATGATTTCCACTTTTTGTGTTTACCTTATTTTATTACCTTAGATAAACCTGTAGAGTGGAGCTGTCCTAAATTCATGAATGCTAAAACATCTGTGGAACTTGTTGAAAACATAATTGCCAGTGTACCATCCAGTGTAGTTGTATGCTGTGTTGGGGAAAACCTTGGGAAGAAAGATGGCTGTATAAGTGCGATAGTATTGCTGATATCTCCTAACATTTACATATACCATCTCTCTGATGATAAAGATTTAGTTAAAGATGGAAAACTGGACACTCTTTTGTTAGCAAAGGGTATCACGAAGGTGGGAATGTGTTGACTTATCTATTATATGTCCGTGTTGTCGTATCTATTGTATGTTAAAGATGCTTAGAAATGATATTGATATCAGTCTTATTTGTGATGAATATATATTATATAACAAAACTTACAGCCAGCAGTGTCTTAATGCTTATGAGATTGTTCTGAAGGCAATTTGTTTCTTTTGCTATGATTTTCTCCATATTGGGTGCTTTGTGTTCTTGCAAAATAAGATTTAAAATACTCTTGAGAAAGTATACAGGCAAACCTGTGTTAGCTGTCACCCTGTAAATAAAGGCCATTCTTTTTAAAACTGTCACTGATAATTTAAAACAAATTGACCTCTGATTAGATGCCACACTTTGTCTTTCCCAATGGTGTCTTTTGTTCACAGGTTTGACTGTATCTGTTCTTAAATCATATGTTTCTAGCTTGTTATTAGGATATTTATCACTGTATGAATATTCTGTTTCCCATTAATTAAATTATCATATAAATAATTCTGTCTTATACTGATCTTTTAATTCCTAGGAAAGCATGTTAAATCTTGTTTCATGTCAGCCGTCTGCTTAGACATCCATTTAATTTCATTTTTGCTTCTGTTTACTTAATATTTTGTCTCACCTGGATTTTAAATTCATAGGGCCTATTTTATAGATATATCTCGGTTAAGATTTAAACTTAAAACTCTAATAGTATGCAGTTCAGACATTAACCTTAGACTGGGGACAGTAGATCCCTGAAACAATATTTGCCCATACAGTACAACCTCTGTAGAGCAACACCCTGTTTGAGCTGCAAATATTGGCCATTGTTTAGAGGTTGTTGCTCTACAGAGGTTAAATTAATTGTAAATATCAACTTAGGGAAATTTTGAAGGTGTTGTTATAGAGAGATTGTTGCTCTGCAGAGGGCCGCTCTGGAGAGGTTGTACTGTACATTGATTTTTTTATTTTCTAACAAGAGGTAGCAAGATTTTTAGGCTTAAACTTGCTGTCTTTATGTACAAAGGTATGTCTTTGCCTTGGTCCCTAATTTCTGTATCTGCTGATTGAACTAACCAGGTCAGCTTTGTTATTAGTCCATAAAAAGGGCTGACATTAGATTACAATGCATATTTGTCCTATTTTATGTGGAGAATTGTAGCTTGTTTCAGTCTTTGGTTTATTGTATTTATTTTAGGTATTCTTCAACATTAACCCTGTTTCTCAAGCACTGATTCGAGAATATGACGTCTTGATGAATGGCACTCCTGTATGGGATATTAAGGTAGGCCTTTTTCTTAAAAAGATTTATCCAATTTGTTTAATCTTCTGGGGCATCTGCTATTGTAACTTATGATTGCATGTTAGAAAATTAGCAACAGCAGACTGGTAAATACACACAAGAAACAAGTGAAGTTGCATGTAAGGATCATCTGCGTTCCAGAAGACCACAGACCAGAAACCATAGGGAGTATGCAGCTCTTCTCAGAATTACAAGATGCTATACATTCATGTCAAGTGTTGTGGTTGCAGCATTGTCAGGAATTGTCCATAATCAGCAGTATTTTAACGTAGACCATTTCATTTAATTTTATGTTTTTGATATCCCTTGCAGAATGGTGGATGAATGTCCTTATATTTTTCTGGAAAAAAAATATCCCTGAAGATATTCACATCCTTTGAAGCTATTAATGTTATTGTTTGAGGTGAAATTATCAAGAGCATAACACTGCCTTCTCTTTGTTTCTAATGTTTTGTCAGAAGATTGGCCAATATATGCCATTCTTTTAAATACCATCATTGATTATTAAGAACAAATAGACCTCAAAATAAAGGCCACTTGTCAACTAAGGTCATAGTTTGCCTTTCTCAAGGGTGGCCTTAGTTCACAGGTTTGACTGTAATTTTAATATTTTTTCAGCTGATGTATGCTAAAGTGACACTTGCACACATGGATAAAGAAATACTGAAAGATGAATATGGCTTCACAACATTTAAGAAATGGATGAAGGAGAATGAGCAATCAGGCAAAAATCTAGCTAATCCTGATATTGATGAGGAGGCTCTAGACCTAGTAATTAAACAGGGAAAATGCATCAGAAAGCTATACAAATTGTGTTCAAAGTATGTTGTTATATAATTTCATACAATATTTCACTGTTCAAACTGCTTCTGAAATTCATATAAAATACTCTCTCTCTCTCTCTCTCTCTCTCTCTCTCTCTCTCTCTGTATTAATTTATATGTTTTTAGAGGATAATGGCAATAGAACATTTTCATATTAATTAATTACTGAGAAACATTTATCCCATTGTTTTGACTTGCAGTGTATTGTCAGAGCTTTTAAGTATACTTATGCTTAAGAAAATCAGGCCTTAAGAAAATTAAGGGTCGTGGCGGTAGTCTTGTGGTCATTAATCATTTAAGTGTGGATTTGTAATCCAGCAGTCTGGGTTTGATTCGTGGCAGGGCATACCCTTCTATAAAAAATTGACAGAAATGTTGAATTTCCTCCAGATGTGGAGAGGTTACTGGTTCCTTGTGGAAGTTAGTGTCATATATATAACTGAAATTAAAAGTAAAACAGCATTAAACCCAAATGAATAAGAAAACCAAGAATTAAGAAAGAATTGTGCTTCCCTTTGAAGAAATTCATCCCCAGTACAACTTGTTCTGCCTTCCTTCCAAGATTTATAAATGTCAGTAGCTTTATTAGATGTGCAAAATCTTTGGGCACCTAGCTGTTAGTAAAGGTAGATAATCCTAGAGTGCTGGTTAACTACTGGTACACAGTTCCTTTTGTCATGTTGGGTGTTGTAGCCTTCATTAGCAGTAGCATTGTTACCATTTCCAAACTGACAAATTTAACAGCATTGTTATTGTGTGTATTTTTAATATTATCATGTGTGCCTTATTTATGGTACCTAAAAGATGATCCAAAGTGGTATAATTTGTGATATGAAGTCACTACCTGTAATTTTGACATTTATTGAGCAATCTCTAATGAGCTGCCATTTGAAATTTCTTTAGGAAATTAGATGTTAACGTACGCAGGCCACTGAAGGTAGAGGTTTATAAAGCAGTTGAAGCAGTGAGTGATGATTTAATCGAAAAGGTGAATGAACTCAAAGCTAAGAACAAGAAACCAAAACAAGCAAACAAAGATTCTGAGAATTCAAGACCGCAACAACAATCGAAAGCACAAAAGCAACCTGTTGGGAATAAGGGGAAAAAAGGAAAACGGAAGTAAAATATCACAGAATGCCAACTCAGCAAAAATGTCTGCAGAATGACTGACAAATGTATCTTGGCTGTACTCGGTGCATTCACTTATCCGTGGAAGTAAATTGTAAATTTAATCTGTATGAATGATTGGACTGACATTTTGAACTTCATGGTGTAATGACACTATACACTAGTGTGTACATAAACCATGCATTTTTCCTGTTGTTATATGAACATGTTCGTGTTTAAGGGTTATTAGTTCATAATGTTCTCATTTATTATACTGGTACATTTAAAGCCCCTGCAATGCTAGTGGTTATACATGTATGTGTGGATTTATTTTTCTGTTGGTGTATTTGTTTAAAAATGTCTTAATTTAGTTTTTGGTTTTATTATTTCTATAATTTTTTTGCATTAAACTGTCAAATACTAATAATTATGCTAAAATCGAATCACATGAGCCATAATAACATTTGATAATACGGCAACAATATGTCATTTATTTTTTTAGTGCATAAGTGCATAATTAGATTTGTAACTTCGATGATACATTTTGTAGCTGCATGTGGCCGTGATCCAGTGGTCAGTGCCCTGGATTTGTAAGCCAGCAATCTGGGTACAGTTCCTGGTTGCAGCAGATCATACCCTCCCATACAAATTAAAAAACAATGTAGATTTTCTTCCACATGTGGAGAAGTAGCTGGTTCCTAGTGGAACGGTAAGTTAGTACTGGTACTGGTACCGGTTAGAATTCAGTCCAGGAAAACTTGTTAGGTGAATCGGAAGCTGTATACAACTGAAAAGTTGTTGATAAACGGCATTATACCTAAATAAATAAATCATGTATTTTAACATGATCTACAAATGGCCAATACATACTTGTAGGAAATCAACCCACACATATTATTCTATGATAAAATATGGCTGTTCTACTTGGCTTATCTGATTATAACTTAACAATGGTAATTGCTTATGATGTACAATGTCATGTAATTGTCTTTTTGTACAGTTCTTGTTGTTCTGGTAAAAAATGTATAAATGCATTTTTTGTGATTTTGTAAGGTGATGGAGCCATGGCATCCACTCAGCTGTGACTTTTCAATTACTTGTGGTATAATCTTGTCCATCTTTCAAAACTGATACAGTATGGAGATGTGTTTTAAATAAAAAACATAGAATTATATGAATCATATAATTTTCTTACCTTAAGTTAATGGCAAATGCATACAATTAGTACAGTATTAAAAACATGTATCTGTTTTGGAAGATGGACAAGAGTTGTAATAATATCTGGGTGCCCAGTCTTCGAATTTAGATCTGGACCGAGTCCAGCAGAATAAATGACCCGTTGGTCCAGTAAATTTGAACGGTCAATGATACGGTAAATTTCTCTTGTAATTTTATCATATTTCAGAACGAAAAATGAAATAGTTTAATCATTTTCTAAAAATATGGTTTTTAGCCAATTTATGAAATTTTGTGTATTTTTTTAGTCCACAAAAAGTTCCATCGGTCCAGTAAAGTTTTCGATGGACCAAGTGTTCAGGGCTTATAAAAGTATTTCATGAAGACTGGGGGCCTTCATGGTACTGTGATTTTGGTCTCTTTGTCTCACAAACTCCTCACAACTGCGAATTCAAATCCCAAAAGGAGCAAATTAAGCATGTGAGGAAGCTGTCCAGCTAATTTACAGAAGATCAGAAATTCTAACCTGGTGTTTGACAGGGTTCTAACCATGTGTTATGACAGGATTCTTCCTCCATTGTTAGAGCTTAAAGTTGCCAAATGACGCTGGCTGTTGGCGTGACATTAAACCCTAGTGAAATGATATCAGGAATCACACAACAGATTTAAGGGATCTGTTTCCTGTTCAATCTAATTCAGCGATCAGCAGAAATACGTCCCAGAAGAATGACCATACATACATACATTATTCAATATTAATATAATATTTTGTAGACTGGTGTGTTTTGACTTGTTTTAATAACCTCTTCTTAGAGCTTAATTATAATGAATGATGTGTATATACTGTTTAAGTGTTGCATTAGTATGTTAATTATTTACATTTAAAGTTTAATTGTTAAGAAATAAAATGTTGATTTGTAGAAATGAATGTTGATGTTATTTAATGAACATACAATGTATATTCATGTACCGTTATGGTTTGTGTTTTAATTATATAGTGTTTTAGTTGTTTGAGAATCACAGTGTGCATCATTATCTTTTTTAACCTATTAGCCAATAGGACTTGTCTCCCAAATTTCGATAGCCCGAGCTATTTGTAATAGCCTCAAGGCCAAATGATCAATTACTCAATTGTAAAAATGTTAACATATTCAGATTTAAGCTAATCACTTACAAATGTCATAGAACTTTTGTGAAAATCACTGTAAACAGATAGGTATTGCATCAGCATCTAACAGCCCAACATTTGGTAAGATTTGAGTAAAGAGTTTCTCCGATAATAACATTGTTTAACTCAGTGATTACCTGTACTAGATATACTGATATGGGGTTTCAGTAAACTTCTCTGACCATTTTGCATTCTTGTCACTAAATATTTTCTTTGATGAATTGGACTGATGATATAGTAAAATTCAAAATCTCTGCTTTTGATTTTACCAATAGATAATCGATAGTCAATCAGGCTACAGACTGGGAATTTAGTAGCCCTGGACATTTTTGAATAGCCTCGGGCCATCATTAATCTCGCACACTGGTACCATGTAGTTTTCTTCTTGTTTCATCTGTTATCAGTAGTTCATTGTATTTATACATACATTATGTGAATTCATCATCGATTGCTTTAATTTAATCAAGTCATTAGTACCATGTACTTCAAATGTCATATGTTTCCATCACAATGAATATGTTATAATGTATATATACAATGTGCATGAACATGTAGTTACATTGTGCTTTGAATTTTTGTTGTTGTAGATTCAAAATTCATATTATTAAATTCTTTCAATCGGCCTATATTTTATGTGATACCTTTATATTAATTTTGTCATTAGAATTTCTTCTTATATTCTTTACAGCTGGTAAATCTTGATGATAAATATTAGTTTTACAAAATAAAAGAAAACCGTATAACTCCTATTAAGAGCCCCTCTCCTGATGAAGCCCCCCCCCATTTAAAAAAAAAGAAGAAAAAAAGCTACTCAGTAAGTCCTAAACACAAGAGTATATCCAAAATTAAAAATCTTTAACTTCCCAAAATCCTACTTTTTAACAAACGACAACAAAAATATAACAATTTAACTTTGATGGATAACACATACTAAGGTCACGTAGGCCGTTTATTGATGCTGTTAACATTGCATAGCTCAATTTAAAGCAATCTACCTGATTTATGATGAAACTTTTTGGAAAGTTTTGTATACAATACATTCGTATTTGCAAATTTAATGTTTTGGAAAATCTGGTTAACAATAGCTATGTAAGGTTTCCAGATTTAAGTGTCATACAGGCCTCCCATCGACCGAAAATCAAGGGAAGCTACTATGTAAATCAGACCTTGAAAGCTGGCAATTGAGATAGCTAACAGTCTTATAAAAGGCATAAACAAGCCGAAATTTGAACATTTCAATAATGATAGTTCTGTTGCACACAGGTTAAATAGACACAGAAATTAACTAGAACTATCACTAAAGGTGATGAATACCCCCAGATGCCGCCTCGACACTGTTACATTTTACAAAGGGAAATACAATGCATTTTCATTTTTTTATACTGCAAATTGTTGCTTAGAAATATCCTGACCAATTTCTAAATACACATTATATCAAAAATAACAAAGGGCCATAACTCATCAAAATTGACTTGGACAAAACCTATTGTGGACATGCACAACTTGGCAAACTACTTATCACTACTAAGAAGTTTCACTGAATTCATGCATGTACATGTAGTTGCTGAGAAATAGTTTGGACAAAATTTACCTATTGTATAAAACAAAGGGCCATAACTCAGTGAAAATTAATCCAAACAAAGCCTGGGTATTGCATGGACAACTTGGCTTACTTTTTAGCTCACATGTCACAAAGTGAGCTATTAGGATCACTCTCCGTCCGGCGTCGTGCGGTGTGCGTCGTCAAACTTTATGTTGTGACCACACTAGGGGCCACATTTTTGGCTCAATTTTAGCAAAACTTGGTCAGAGTGTTAATATCAACAAAATCTCGGACGAGTTCGATATTGGGCCATTTGGGGTCAAAAACTAGGTCACCAGGGCCAAATAAGGGAAAACCTTGTGAACACTTTAGAAATCACTGTTTTGATTGCATCTTCATGAAACTTTGTCAGAATGTTTATTTTAATAATATGTAGGTCAAGTTTGATAATGGGTCATTTCTGTAGTAGAATTAGGTCACTAGGGCAAATTGCTGGAAAACCTTGTGAACACTCTAGAAGTCACTGTTTTGATTGGATGATCATGAAACCTTGTCAGAATGTTTGTCTTCATAATATCTTGGACGAGTTCTAACATGGGTCATCTTGGGTCAAAAACTAGGTCGCTAGGTCAAATCTTATGAAAAACCATGTTAACACTGTAGATTTCACAGTTATTATTGGATCTTCACCAAACTTTGTCAAATATTTTGTTTTAATGATATAATGGTCAAGTATAAATATGGGTCATCTGGGGTCAATAACTAGGTCACCAGGTCAAATCTTAGGAAAACTTTGTTAACACTGTAGATGTCACAGTTTTAATTGGATCTTCACCAAACCTTGTCAAAATGTTTGCCTCAATGATATGTGGGTCAAGGATGAAGATGGGTCAGCCGGGGTCAAAAACTGGGTCACAAGGTCAAATCTTAGGTAAAAATCTTGTAAAAGCTCTCAATGTCATGGTTTTGATTGGATCTTGGCCAAACCTTGTCAGATTGTTAGTCTTAATGATATTAAGGACAAGTTCAAATATGGGTCACCTAGGGTAAAAAACCAGGTCACAAGGTCAAATCTTAGGAAAACCTTATTAACACTGTAGATGTCAAATTTTGATCGTATCTTCACCACACCTAGTCAGACTGTTTGTCTTAATGATATGTAAGACAAATTCGAACATAGGTGGTCTGGGGTCAAAAACTAGGCCACCGGTTCAAAACAATGTTTTAATGAGTGAACAGTGATTGTCATGTGAGCGATATAGGGCCATCTTGGCCCTCTTTATAACTTCTGTGAAATTTCATTGAAAGTCTACGAGTAGATGCTGAGGTATTGTATATACACTGTACAAAAAACAACAAAGGGCCATAACTCTGCCAAGACAAGCTTAATGCATGCACAACTAGGCTAACTACTGATCACTTCTGTGAAGTTTCATTGAATTCCTGTTGGTAGTTAGTTAATGAGAAATAGTTCAGATGAATTTGCCTACTGTATATACTTTACAAAAAACAAAGGGCTATAACTCAGTGAAAATTAATCCAAACAAACAATAGTTACAGCATGCACAACTAGGCTTACTACTGATCACTTCTGTGAAGTTTCATTGAATTGCTGTCAGTAGTTAATGAGAAATTGTCTGAACAAAATTTGCCTAATGTATATACTGTATAAAAATACAAAGGGCTATAACTCAGTGAAAATTAATCCAAACGATAATGGTTTCATTATGCACAGCTAGGCTCACTACTGATCACTTCTGTGAAGTTTCATTGAAATCCTGTCAGAAGTTGCTGAGAAATTATACAGAAAATTGTGTCTACAGACGCACGGACGAACCTGTCATCAAGCGTGAATCCAATATAGCCCCGTATATGATAATGACAATGACTGGTAAAATTCTTATTTAGGAAGATTTGATGTAAATTTCAACTTTTTTGGCATGAATTTTCTGTAAACTGAAACATCCAAGTAAAGCCTGTACAGCACATCACAATATAGTATACATAATTTTTATTATTATGTACTACGATAATGTATACCACAACAAGCCTATGCTTGTTATGCAAACATGGTTAAAAAGTAAAAACTGATGAATGAAAATTTACAGTTCTTAAGAGAAGTCTTTATGTAATTAGTACAGAAAATGATCAGCATATTGATCGCCATTTTCTAATACTATTATTATATACCACATTTATAGAGCACTCTTCATTTAAAAATATATGTTCAAAAGTGCTGTACAATAAAATTCACATACAATGTAATACACGGTAAAAACTAATATAAAACAATGTTAGAATAAGACATATAGCATTAGTTAAAACATGCTTTAAATTCTAAACACAGGTTACTAGAAATCTTAATATGCAATATTTATGTGCAAGAATTCTCTGCATTTATTCCATTACTATATTGTAGTAACTACAATGTAATTTACATCTACTGAATATTCCAAAAAAAACAACCCCGTATTCTATTCAATTTGTAAATATTTTAACAATTTTCAATATCCAACTGGATATGAATTAACAAACTTTAGCATTTCGGCTGGGAGTTTTTTATTTTTCTCAATAAGTTAAGGGGCATTATTTCAGGAAAATGGGGCCGTATTGTAACCGTCCCGAAAAAAACTACTGTACTGATAACCACAAACTAGATGAAATGTTGTTTTCCTACTTAATCCATACATTACACAATGTCATATTATAATGAAACAAAGAACAACAAAGACAATTGTAAATTCATTGTGTATTTCATTAAATACAAAATGTCAAACGCCACATATCAAGTAAATATTACAATATGTACATTTTATAGAAAAACATGTGCAGTCAAACCTGTGAGTAAAGGCCATACTTGGGAAAGACAAAATGTGGCCTTTATTTAGAGGTCATTTTGTCCAAATAACCAATGTTTTTTTAAAAAGAATGGCCTTTATTTGGAGATGGCCACTAACACAGGTTTAACTGTACTGAATTTAAAAGATTTAAACTTATATACATCTAAAAAATAACACAACTTCATATAATCAACTCCAACATTTAGAACTTAATTCTACACATATTCCTAAGTCTTGATACCTTATTTAAACTTAAGATTGTAAGAGACTTCCAATTATATATATATATATACTACTCATTGTATATATATTCAACATTTACATCAAATGCTTAAATTTCCTGGCATAATTTGGACAAGAATGGATACTGAGACATCCATACATGTGTTCTACAGAATGATGAATGATTTAAATTTATGATCAGGTAACGACTGATAAATATAGAGATTACATGGAGTCAGTGTCAATAAAACTCTGAAGTTTAATGAAACTAAAGATATTTGTAAACATGTATACAGAACATGATAATCACTATTTTACCAACACTTAAGATGGAGTTCTGTTATGCCGCAGTAATACCGGAAACAACTATATAAGTGAAACACATTCCATCACAAGCTCTTAAGTAAAGATTGAAGACTATGAAGAAGCATCCATAGCTCTGAAATGAGAAAAGAAAGTACAGTGTACACACATTTAAAACAACAATTTTTACGTTGTAATACAGTGTCATGCACTTACCACTTAAAAATATGATTTTTTTAAGCCAAATCACTGGTTTCACCTGTCATGAGCTTTAAAACAGACATTATCACAAAGTCTAAAATTACCTGTAAATAATTGGAGATACAATGGTATTTTAGTGCTTTAAAAATATTAGTTTGTACACGGAATAAGAGTCCTATCATACAACTTTAACAATGAGATATACTGATCACTTAAATTCTTTCAGCATTATAGGGCAATTTTCATTATACTGTACCACATCTTAGGATCCTGGATGGCACAGCATCCTTCTTAGCTTGATATGGACTAATAGTCTAGTCAAGTTATGACAAATTTTGGTCGAACCCAGGACAAAATGGTACAGAAATGAAATATGGCTCATTTGAAAGCTTAGACTTTCTACAATATCAAGATTAAAATAGGACAAAATCGGATCGGCCGTTTTTCCAGAAATTCGTTTTAAGTATAGGCCATCATTTATCAAATAATACGTCAATAGCATGTTAACTGATTCGATAACTTCGACAAATACATCAGATAAATTATAAATATCTATTAAATTTTACAAAACATGAATAATATCAGCCCTGCATAATACAAAAATACAAAAAATAAAAGATGTTTAAGCATTTGTACTGTTTGAAGTCAAAATTAGATGTTAAATTACCCCACCCACTTATGGTAACATAGAAATTAGACTAATCTCGTGAAAGTTTATAAAATTTTACAGATCTTTACAACATAACCCGTAAGAAAGTAGATCTCATTCTGATTCCTGAAAAATTAGTTATCCATTTTGAAGTCTGGTTGCCATGGCAACTAAAAATAGTTCAAAAATCCTAAATTCCTCTCCAAAGCGAAAAGGCATATAGCTTTGTTATTTGACGCCATGTCTAATGATCCTTCAATCTAAATCCAACAATTTTTACCCCAGAGTCAAAATTGGCTAAGCTCCTGGTCTCCATCATGATATGGTCTAACTAAGGTATTTGATTTGCATCCATCATGCATGGTGGGTCTTTGTTTCGATGCGTTTAACGCTATTTTCAACGATATTCAACGACGGCCAGTTCACCAAACCAGTTTTCCCAGACTGCATTCTAACAAGTACTTGCTTAATTACCATCCTACATGGAGTTGACAACTTCTCCACATAAGAAAATCAACAAGTCCAGCACACTTAACTACTGGATCACGACCGCGGCCCATTGATTCTATACCTCATGAAGTCCGAAAATTCACACTCCTTCAGTCCAGACTGACTGCATCCCTGATCATTCTTTATTTTATACATGTATTGAGTTTCCTATGAAAATCTAGCAAAGCTTTGTAAATACATAGATGTATCAATTTAATGCACTTGTAGCCATTTCTAACCCGACACTAATAAAATGCCACCTACTATGATTATTTATTAGGCCACACCAATTTAATAACTTGTTCATAAGATTTTTTTCTGACGAAAGCAAGCGAGCGAAATATTTTTTTAATAATACTTTTTACTTTTCCGATTTTAGCGAGCGGGCGAAATATTTTTGAAAAATATCATCTTTAATTCCTTCTTTCAAACAAGAAAGTGGGAATGCGAATAAAAAGTCTGTGTTCATTTATTTCAATAACTGTTACCGTTTACCAGTAAAAACGCTTTTAATGTCCTTATTCAATTGTTTTCTGATGAAAATCAGTGTTGAATCACCCCGAACGAAAGGAGTAAGAATTTTTATCAGCCGAGATAAATGTGGGTACCTTAAGACCAGCACTTATCTGTAAAAAAACATTGTGGGAATGAGCAAGCGATAATAGGAAGCAAAAATAAAAAAATAATAATATTATTTTTCTAATTTTGATAATAATAATAGGAGCGACAAATCGGATGAACAAGTACTGTAATTAAATTGGTGTGGCCTTAACGTGTTTTGTTTAAACTTTGAATATAGATAACTGAACACTGTAGTCATACTTCCCCATTATTTGGTCTCACTTGATAAACATACAGATATAAAACTTAACAAATCAGAAATATAATTGTAAAATCCCGATTCACAAAATGGCTTATGACGCAAAATCAGTCTAATAATCTGTAAAGTCAGTTAATTTAGCGGAACAGGTTATACGTCCGAGTAATAATTATTAGTTCATAATGTTTGTCCTCAAATGGCTCTCACAACATGAACATCTATGGCCGGTTCAATTGGACTTTCGTAAGAAGAGAATATGCCAGCTGAAAGAGCTTAGAAGAGAAACCCAATCGAACGCAATCGCGGCCGAAATGTCTGCATCCCAATAATCTTTGAATCATATGGATAAACTATTGAACACGCTGACACTGTAAACAATGTATTTATTAAAACTTTCTTTTTTATTGTGAGTGGAAACAATAGGGTTTTTAAGAAAAGGCAATTTCAAACGGTATTGTTTGTTTGGTCATGCTGTATGGTCATGTGAATAATATCTCGCCCCCCTCTTCTACCCATCGGGCGGAATAAATAGAAGCGCTTCTAAAATTAGAAGACGATTAATCGAACAGTTCGGAAGAGCTCTGCCTCTTCCGATAGCTCTTCTATTTGACCAATCGAACTGGCCTCCTCTCTCTCATCGACAGCGCATACGATTAGAATACCCATTTGGGAATATTCCCCCATTCCTGCACAAGGGCCTACTTCAGATCATGGAAATTGCCAGGGGCTGCTGGTCGACTCTGAATAGAAATTAACTGAACTGTGAAGTTGTACTTGAATTTGTTGTACGCTATTGTGAAAAGATTAATTTTGTTCTTGCAGTAAAAATATCATTATCCTAATACATTCCTATTTACTTATAGGTGTCTTAATAGTTCTAATCTTAATTTCAGCTTATTTCATTTATAAACACATCCATGTAAAATTTGAGATGGGTTATTTCGTGGAAACAGAGTCTTAATTGGATGATTGGTCAGTAAAATTAACGAAACAACTTGTTCTGTTTGACCTCAGAGAATACTTGTAGATATATAATAATGCAATCGTATGAAGTGAACCATTTTTCAACTCACGTGAAAAAGTACTGCACTGACCGCGTAATAATCGCGTTTGAATGTATGTTTGTCATCGGCCGCAACAAATTATTGGTATTGTTGATCAACTGTTATTGTAATGTTAGGTTTTATTTTGGCTTATCAGCTAAATATTTGTGTAGAAGGTCTCTTTAATTTTGCAATACAAGTATTACATGTCAACTTTCAGCCTATAATATCATGACATTAATAGATGTAGAAAGACAATGTTTTCGGATAACAATGTCAATTTAAAAAAAAATAACGAAAGTATACATTTTAAAGTATATATTAAAAATATATTCGTCTGCTCAGGAAGTGTTTATCATAATTTTTCTTCAATACATAACATTTTATATTCTTTACTATCCATGATATATTAAACTATTTTAAAAATTGAAATGTCATACATACTTGGACTCAGTTGGTCTTCCTTAATAGATGAGACATTCGCTCAGAAATCTGATTTTATCCTGGTTATAAGTTTGAGTAATATTCGGTGAAATTATTCAGCCTAAATCGAAAATTACAAAGCATCTGCAGCATGTTAGTCACCTGCATGCACGAAACAACCATGAACAGTATTGGACCAATCATCATTTCTTTGCTGCAACTAGTAATAACTTAAACTATTTTAATAGTAACTTGATATAATATTTTGATTGTTTATTCTTTATTCATTCACATCAGATGTCTAGTTTTGAAATTAGTTAGTGATTTCTTAGTATATCAACTCCTAAGAACATCAAGACGATAGTAGGCTGATTTATTAGACTTCAATTAATGAAAACGACGCACTAAAGTACGAGGCAATACGGATTTTATACGCAACTGTACCGGTTTTCGGATAGTGAAATTATCCGAAAATGAAAAGCTTATTCATTTTGTTAAAACTGGTCAGATTTTGGCCTATTTTATTTTTATGTAAGTTATCATATACATGATCGTTTTATAACAAAATAAATTCTGTACCATTTAGTCCTACCCCATCTGTTAATTTGACTGGACTATAAATGCAAACATACTGACACGAAAGTCAAAATCAACATGCAAGTCTAATATTTCAGGGAAGTTAATCTCACATGATCAGGTACAACAATTGTGTGAAACTGACAAGCTAATGACCCAGCATATAATTATAGTAAGATATCTGATTATTCACATGAATTTTGACCGGAATTTCTGTTGAAAGTTGTAATAACGAAATCTTGCTAATGAGTAAAAGAATGAAATTCAAAATACATATGATAAGCCATGCAGTACTTGACACATTAGGTAACAAAAATATTTACATTTAAGTCAAGGAATGAGAGAAGATGGTACAACTCTGTACATGGTCAGTCTTTATTCAGAGGGTCATAAGGTAGCAGTTAGTCAAATCAATATACCATGCAGTTACAGTAGGTCAGAAATTAGCTATTGTTCAAAAGCGGACAAGCGGACTGATGGTCTGGTGAAATTCTGAGCTGATATATTGTCAAGAATGCATGATTGAGACGTGTGAATAAGCTATTATAACACAATCTGACAATACAAAACATATACAAGTAATAAAATATTCCTTTATAAATATTGTAGAAGTTAACTTTGATCATGCAAACAAAGGCAGGTAAACATTTGGTCTAGTAAATTGTAAAGTTCCTTTGTTCAGGTAAAATTTACTCCTTTACAAGACTTGAACAAGTTATTCAAGAAGACTGCATGTTTCCTGAAGACTAGGTGGAAACAACATCCAACATGTATCAGAAAGAAATACTTACTCTCTCGCTGGCCCTTCATGCATTTTTATGTTGACCTGAAATATATTAGAAATACCGGTAAGAATGAAGATATGCCATGTACTACAAGGGCAATTGTTATGCTTCATGAATTATCAGGGATGTGATTATGGTTGAAGCTGAAGGGACGAAATATACCTGTGAGGGGGCCTGGGGTTTAGGGGCCATCTAGTAGTTGAATTTATTGTTGTAGTTGGAAGATGCCATTACAGTATTTTCAGATGTAATGATCCCTAAAAAATTGTTTTGATAGGACAAGCTGGAGACATTTACCAATCAGATGAACTGTTACATACATATACATTTTATTTTAACAGGTTTCATTGGCGGAATTCAGCAGAAACATCATCACATCTTTGATTATGGTATTCTTGGGTGAGAGTGTAAAAAAGGGAAATGTTAACCTTTGTACAGAGGAAGCAACAACAAAAGGTGTTTGTGAAACACAGATGCCCCCCTCAAGGGCACCTTTGATCTATTGAACATAAAATCAATAGGGGTCATCAATATGACTGAGACCTGTGAAAAAATACAGCCCTTTTGAATTAATACCATTACAGCCCAAAGTATATATATACTATACTATACACTCCTGTCCCTCCAGTTTCTATGGCCCAGATATCGCTAGTGTTCAAGAAGAAGTTTTGTACTTACTGGATGCCCATCTATAACATGGTTTGGGTCCGTTAGAGCTGCAGATAGTGACTGTTCATCTCTGAATTTCAGATGAGCAAATCCCTTACTGATTCCTCTGTACTGATTCTATGAAATAAGCAAGACAACATGTTACTTATTGATACGATACTGATCATGCATTCATTGGCGGACAAAAATCCACACCTGAAACCAATGCGCAGAATGAAATTTGAAGGAGTACATTGGAAATTTTGGGAAAATTGAGTGATTTAGGCAGTAACAGCTGGCAAATTGTCTGCTGAAGGATGTTTTTACTGCAATGTAAGATTCATTACAAACCAGAGGAGATGTAGGCGACTTAAGTACAAATTAAACAGTCACAATAACTTTTTTGATGGCATGCCAGTAATTATAGATCTATTGATAAACATTGCATAACACTAGCTGCCAGTCAGATAAGACATGAACAGAATGATGTTATTTGTTTTGAATGATTGAAATGAGTATACAATATAGAGAGGAATACATGTACAGTACAACCTCTCTAGAGCGGCCCTCTGTAGAGCAACAACCTCTCTATAACAACACCTTCAAAATTTCCCTAAGCTGATATTTACTATAAATTTAACCTCTGTAGAGCAACAACCTCTAAACAACGGCCTATAGTATATTTGCAGCTCCCACAGTGTGTTGCTCTACAGAGGTTGTCCTGTATGTATTACTCAAGTATGATTACAAGCAAGACATCAATCATTTTAAATGTAATTAAAAATAATAACTTACCATATGTACATAAACATTATCAACTCTACCAAATTTTTCAAAGTATTCAGAGATTTGTTCTGAAATGAAAAAAATCAGGCACATTGGTCAGGATAAAACTTACTCTTAAACCAATTGCACTTATTGCCAAGGTTGTCCCACAGCCTGTACAGACAAGTGAAAATTTCAAAATTTCCAGAATTTACTATATATAGTAAAACCTCGATTACCCGAAATCGACGGGACCGAAATATAATTTCGGATAATCCATGGTTTCGGATAACACGGTTCCAATAATCAAGTTCATTAACATAATATAGGAGAAAATCGGGACCGAAAATTTTGGATAACACCAGGTTTTCGGATAATCCGAGTTCGTAAAATCGAGGTTTTACTGCAAATATCTTATTGACAAGTTGAGAATTGCTTCTGGCAAAACGGAGAAGTTAGTCGAAATCAGATTTTGGCGGCCTTGTACTAATCTTTTAAAAATAAAATATGTACATTCAATCTCAATTTTCTGTAACAAAATGTGTTTTTTTTGTAACCGCTCAGCCTTCCAAGGCCACCACCTAGGGAGGAGCAACTAAACCAACCAATCTGACTGTTAGACACTGATAGCGAATAGTTATATTCTTAATTACTGTACTACTTGTCTAAATTTAGTAACTTGCATGCCACTTGTGTAAACAATGCCAGTATCAACCTATCGTCAGTCATCCCTAAGCTAAATGTACCCTTCTGACCCTAGAACGGTTCATGCAATGCTGCTGTAAACAATAATGAACATGTCACACCCTACTCTCATACGCTGTATGGTCCGGTGCCCCATTTAGAACAAAGTGAGTCCCGTGACCCATTTCACCACCAAGTCCCGCCTAAAAATGACCCAAATCCTTTGACCAAAAAGGGGGTATTACAGCCTTTTATATCTGTTTTTACTTTTAACAATTTACATAACTACCTTCTTATTTAATTTCAGCTTTTACTTCTTTTTAGTTCTGGGTAACAAAACTAAATTGGTCTTTTTTATTTCCTTTTTAAATGATAGACGCTTGTCTATGCGTCTATTGAAGCCAGGGATGCTACAATAGGGCCCTCATTTGACGTATTTTGGGGCCGAAATTAGGCCCCATTCCCCTCCAAAAATAATATATTTTTTCCCCTATTTTTCATAGAAATTCCACCCCCCCCAAAAAAAATTAAGTTATTAACCTTTGATTGTATATTAATGTATGTATCTATTATAAATACATCTATTTTTAAGCTTAAAATGCAGGGTTATAAGGCAGCTGAAAAAATCCCCTGAAATTCCCATTTTTCCTCAAAATGAGGCGAAATTCCCCTACCTGATGGCCCCGGGCCCCATCCCCTGAAAAGCAGCTAAGGCCCTGTACAATATAGCATCCCTGTTGAAGCAGATCATTTCACATGGATTCCAGAACGCATACTGTATTTTATGTATCATCGTCAAAGACCTTCAGCTTTGAATGATTAACTTTCTCTTAACATTCCTTTTCATAGCTTAACGCACAACATGCCTATACCCCATGAGGGATTTAGCATTAAAAGAAGACAGATAGGTAGAGATGTTGGGGAGATGTTGACAGTATAATTCAATAGATGATTAGATGTCATACACTAGTCCAAGATTTGACCCCTCAATCAGTCAACAAAAGTCAATTTTGTCAATGTTTTTACCTCTTCCAGTTCTCCAATTTAAGCCGTACACGAAAACAGAGTTTTTCTGAAAACCCTTCAGGACATTGCGTTTTCTAATCGCATTTGATACTCGCGCTGCCATTTCCAATTTCTTCACATGTGAACTGACCTTTACTGTACTTTCTGTTAAACGGGAACCAGCAGTGTAAGCTTCATGGCACTGCAACTTAGAGCGAGAACCAGTTTAACTTTCTGTTTGACTCTGTGAAATATTCGCATTTGAATGAAATACTAGCAGTAGACTATCAAAATATAAAACATTGTCGTGCTAAATGGCTTTATAATCATTTCATAGTTTTATTGCTTCCTTTTAATGAATATTTTCCATATTAACCTCATACTATATCTACTAGTTAATTTCTATCATTTATATTTTATCCAGCAATGAGTTTCGCATTCAAAATGGCTGCACCTGTCAGTGTGGAAGAAATTGACAATTTTAAACATGTGTACAAGAAATATAAAAGGCGTGATAAACCTTTGGATACGTCGGATGTTATCGACTTTGGTTCTTCAATGATTTATGATCAGGAAAATGTGAGAAAATACTTCGATTGCTAGATTCTCTCAGGTCGTCGGTATCTGGACATTTCGCACGCCAGACTTTTCGGACCCCAAATTAACGGGACTTTTCGGGCCCGTGATATAATATATATGTAATATATGAAACATGTCATATTGAATTATTTTCAATAAGTATAAAGAATAAGCAAGAAAATAATATTATTACTGTTCATATTATCAAGGACTTATATATCATTGTTTGACGGGTTTTCGATACCTTAAGCATTTAAAAACGCCTTATATGCAACAAACACAAATAAATGCGTAACCTGCTTTTATTTCTTAAAAATCAATTTATTGCTCGTAATTTCAATGCACTTATGGTCAATTTGATCACAAAATAACGAACAACAGACCTATAAACAAACATTCTGATCAGTGACCGCCATTACGCAAAATTGACCCATTTTCGATACCTCCAAAATTGAAGAGTATTCAAGACAGAGATGGTCCAAAAGTACCAGGTATAACGCAGAATTATAAGAAAACCTTGTTTGGTGAATATGATCATACCTACATTGCTTAATCCTATTACACTAAATAGTTTACGATGCGTATGTATGCTAGATAAAATGGCGGCAACCTCTGGCTTCAAGTCTGTGTAATTTATCTTAATTTTCGTATGATCTCCGCTGCAATGATAAATTAATATCACAGACGTGTAGTACAACCTGTAGCTCACTTCATTTGATATGTTGTAAAGTCTTGCTCTACTTACATTTTGGGATTTTTATTGAAAATGTAAGATGTACTAATAATCAATTCTAAGAAATTTTAGCGAAAAATAAATAAGACATGAATACTTTTCAAACACCCTGTAGTGGACAGGAAATACGATTGTTGCATGATGGTCGTGTGATCTACATAGCAGACGAGCCAAATTCCCAGTCTAGGTCAAAATATTTTCTCAGTTTTTCTTATTTTCATTTTTAACGATATTGTTGTTAAAGTGATAAAATAGCGTAGTGAATTGAGCGGTTATTTGCTGTGTGTTTCAAATCGACTGTTAACTTACTTGATAACGACATATTTTGAAATTATATTGTACGGATCGTAAAATATCAAGGTCGAGCACATTGCGTAAACAAAAAGTGACGTCATTCTACTTCCTGTCAAGCATTTATGCGCAGAAAACGGAAAGTATCGAAAACACGTACGTATCGAATACATGTCAACCGACGATACATACATGGATTCGCAACTGCTAAAAATAGCTCAAACGATATCGTTCGGCGATCCCACAATGCATTGCTATATACTCGGCAATGTCCGACAGCTGTAATTGGGTGTTTACGAATTTGTTTATACTAAAAAAAACTCTGGCAATTGGGCACGGGAAATTGGTAAAGGATGCAACAAATTCCTTAAAGATATTGAGATACATTTATAATCCACAAAGTCTAAGTATGAGCATTGAAAAAAGCATCAGTCGAACATTTTAAATTCCAAGATGGCGGACATCTATTATAATCCTTTCGTCTCCGAGATTAAACATTCGGAATACCACGGATATTTTCGCTGTTATTAACATTCGGATTATCACGGATATTTTCGTATTTTCGCTTTTGTAAAGAATAGCTTGTATTCCCGTTGATTCACGTCTTATCATCGCGGGATTTGATTACTTTAAACTGTTAATACGGAAGTTGCGAATCCATGTATGTATATAAGTCCTTGATATTATGACATATGATATGGATTACTGTCAAATTGGCCCCAAGTCAAATCGCCCCAAGTCGGATTGGCCCCAGAAAAAATATATAGGCTAGCTAAAGGGAGTAAAGCACCTAATTGCTCACAGTGCTGCATGTGTAACCTTCAAGAAAATGGTGTCCCTACACATATCCTAAACTGGACATATTTTTTCCTAATTGGTCAGAGTATTTTGTTTTGACCTAGCATCAGATCAAAAGTACAATATATACACATGCAAAAATTAATAAAACTTAAGGATTCATCAAAAGAAAATATTAATACAAAAAAATGAAAATGAATGTAAAACAATTAGCTTATAAATCTTGGGGTATCAGTTGGATTATACCTCAATATTTTGGAGCCCACCCACCTAGTCAAATATTCAAAGGACAGAAATGGTCCATAGGCTAGCGATATGCTGGATTATTCCCCTATATTGTCAATGACAACCAATGAACCATGCAGGAAGATCTTTACTTTTGTTGCCGGTACAGGTACTTCTTGACACAAAATCAAATTTTGGCTGTGTAGGCTTATTAATATTATAGTTATAATATTTATACCCAATATTAGGTATAAGTAGCTTATGCAGCCAAAATTAGGATTTGTGTCAAGTAGTACCTGTGGTTGCCGGCCCCGTACGTGGTGGTAAACTGGTAAATGAATTTTGGCAACTGAAGTCGCCGATGGAGTGCTAAATTCATAATGTCCTCCATTTTTCCTGAGTAGTTTTTAGCTCACATGAGCACTTGTGCTGAAGGTGAGCTTTTGTGATTAATCAGTCTTCGTCCGGCATCGTGCATCAGCAAACTCTTACCTTGTGAACACACTATAGCTTTAGGGGCCACATTTTTTAATGTAAACCTTGTGAACACTCTAGAAATCACTGTTTTGATTGAGTCATCATGAAACTTTGTCAGATTCAGAATGTTTATTTTAATGAAATAGAGGCCAAGTTTGATAATGGGTCATCTGCGGTCAAAAACTAGGTCACTAGGGCAAATCGCTGGAAAACCTTGTGTTGTGAACACTCTAGAAGTCACTGTTTTGATTGGATCATCATGAAACCTTGTCAGAATGTTTGTCTTTGTGGTATCTTGGACGAGATTGAACATGGGTCGTCTGGGATCAAAAACTAGGTCACTAGGTCAAATCTTATGAAAAAAACATGTTAACACTGTAGATTTCGCAGTTATAATTGGATCTTCACCAAACTTTGTCAAATTATTTGTCTCGATGATATAATGGTCAAGTAAAAAATGGGTCATCTGGGGTCAGTAACTAGGTCACTTGGTCAAATCTTAGGAAAACTTTGTTAACACCGTAGATGTCACAGTTTTGATTAGATCTTCACCAAACCTTGTCAGAATGTTTGCCTCAATGATATGTGGGTCAAGGTCGAACATTTGTCTTAATGCTGTTGAAGTTAAGACTTCTTTTTTACCAAAAACTATGTCTTAATGCTATGAAAGACAACTTCGAACATGGGTCTGACATCTGAGGTAAAAAACTAAATCACAAGGTCAAGTCTTAAGAAAATCTTGTCTATGCTGGCCTGTAGTTGTAATTGATTGGATCTTCACCAAACCTTGTCAGAATGTTTGTCTTATTGGTATGTAGGACATGGGTCATCTGGTGTAAAAAACCATCGGTCACAGGTTCAAAACAATGTTTTATTGAGTAAACAATGATTGTCATGTGAGCGATATAGGGTCATCTTGGCCCTCTTGTTTGTTTTATCAATGAAGCATGCTCATTCATGATATTTCACTATCCCTGTTGTGGCATTATATATTTTCAAAATTTATATTTTACAATGCCTCATTACCGGTAGTTGTATCATGTATTCAGTTATGAGATACACTGACACAAGTTGAATTTATTTACTTTCGCAAATCCTGTGTAAAATTCTGTATAGCATGGTCATCATTAGTATTACTGTGCAGTTTCTGAAATTAGATCACAGAAACTTTAGGTTATTTGTTTCTTCTTCAGTTTGAACAGATCCCCCTTCAAGAGCCACCAAATGTTTCGCAATTTCCTGGTATGAAACCTGTCAATGAATGGAAAGCTTATCAGCTCAAACACTGCAAAGGTATTGTAAATAATTTGAATTAAATACATGTATTGCAGTTTATGAAAATAGAGATGTCTTGACTGGCATAAATCTATTTGAACTAACAGTTTGATAATTATAATAAAAGTTAATGTGTTATTTGGTAACATTTTCAACTTCTGTATAATAGATATCATGATGATAAAATCATGTACATCTACTATGATCTAGTAAGTATATCATTATCTAGGTACATTTGTACTATTGTACTACAAAATGTATTAATAATGAAGTAACATGATTGAATATATGCAATTATCATTCAAATGATATTTACGATTGTTTGATGTGTTAGGTTTGTGTACTGTATACATGCACATCTTTATTTCTGTAGGTGCAAAATTTGCCGTTTTTGAGATGTTCTGGAATTGGCAGGTTCTTTATTCGGGGGTTTCATAGCCAACCGCCAAAATAAATCCATGTCCCGTCTCCAAAATTAAAACACTTAAGAAAAGTTTCCCATCATTTTCAAGGGAAGTGATCGACTAAAGTTTTACTAATTTTTTTTAATAATCTGTATTGTATTTCAACTACTCAATGAAAAAAAATGTTGTAGGTTTCGTTGTTATACCAAATCCTTTCAAACCAAAATATCAACGTTATTGGATACAGAGATGTCTGCTAGATTTTCCTGTTAAACCTAATCGTACAAACTTGGATGCACACATAGAAAGACCTTCACAGATTTGGCATCAGTGTGTCAATGAATCTTGGTATGTTCATCTAAACTGTATTGAAATGCTGTTGTTTTTACCTTATATGACACTGTAACAGATCAGTTGTTTCTTAATGAAATTGGTATCCAGGCGACAATTTGGTAATTTTGACCAAATTAAATCCTTACTACCAGTTACACTGATTTTATTATGCCCCCACAAACGAAGTTTGAGAGGGGGTGTATTGGAGTCGATTGGTCGGTCAGTCTGCATAAAGTTTGTGGAGTGAACTACTTGCATATTTTTTAAGCTATTGCAATGAAACTTGAAATATGTTATCACCATAAAGTGGAGATGTGCAAGACACAATTTTCATGCCCATCAATTCACTCATTGCAGAGTTATGTCCCCCTGAACTTAGCCGTATAGTGTACTATTGCAGTATTAGTGTCAAAGCGGCGGCGGGGGTATTAGTCACCTCTGTGACAGCTCTAGTTTGAAAATGATTAGAAAGTAAGTCATACAGTCAGTAAGTTGTTACAGATAATATTCCTGTCTGTATGTCTATGAAGTCTAATATTTAGTTTGGTTTCAATTTTTCTTATCAAAAGTGGTAAATCTTTACCAAAATTTAATATTCACTCGTCTTTTTTTGTTTTTCTCAAAAAAGGGCTATGGGCATTAATTTAAGGAAGAAGAGTTTATGAGTAAGTTAGAAAATGTGTTTGTTAGTGGTGTAACAGGGCTTTAGTTCAATAAAGTGACACTGGTAGTCAGCATCTTCCCCTAAGAAAATAAGCTTTATTTTATCCCCCAAACATATATTTCTTTTATTTGCATTGTGAATATTCCCCAGATTTGCATCTTTCGTGTATTTTCCCCCCGTTTACCAGTGTCCAGCGTATTCCCTTTCCTAAAATGAAATCCAGGGTTATAATGTTGGATGACAGTGTTGAAGGCTGAGAACTAATGAATTGATTTACATGATTGGATACCCATCATTTGATTCCCCATCTCAAAATTTTTCCTTACATTAATTTTGTACATGAATAACTCTAGTTTATTTTCCTTACTTTATAACTTGAATTGATACGGAACTTCCATTGATTGTACAACCATATATATATATCATTGTTTGTCAATCTAATTTGTATTCTTGTGGGCTTTTTAGCCTTTTGAAAAAGTAAAATGTTTATTCTTTGTTTGGTTCATTTTAGCCCAGACCTTAGTAAAGACAGTTTGCTTATGAGACTTAGATGGGCCACACTTGGATTTCAGTATGAATGGAACACAAAGGTAAAATATTTAATCTTTTAGTCTGATTGTACATCTCTTCTTACGATATTTTGTGCGAACAATTCTAATTTGATGTATTTTAAACAGAACTTTTATATGCTGGTGACAGTATTTTATTTATTATTGAAATTATCTGATAAATATCCAAATCTGACAGACATGCTGAAACATGATAAAATTCTGAATTGATGCCATATTAATTGTTCTGATATACTAAAACTTTATTTTCATTGTAATTTTAGGAGTACTTTGCTGATCGAATTCAGGCATTTCCTGATGACCTAAAGCATTTATGTGGTTATGTTGCTGCTACATTAGGTTACTCAGCTTACTCATCAGAGGCTGGTATTGTCAATTATTATCGTATGGAATCTACTTTAATGGGACATACTGATGTATCGGAACTGGATAAAGCTGCACCTCTGATATCTTTCAGGTAACTCTATGAAATAAGAGAGTAAACTATATTAGTGAAAATATTTTCACAACCAGTACATATCTGTCTGGATGTTGTTCACTAGACTTAAAAACCAAGAGTCATTGACCCTTTGAGCACAATTTTTGACAGTCAAAATGAAATTCTGGAGGATCATGTAGGAGTTTCCAAGAGTCAGTGAAACCAGACAGTGTCTTAATCACAAAACCAATTAATGATGAATTGTTTTACTAATGCACTGTTTAAATAAGTAAGTTTAATTAAGATAATCTTGCTATTGAACTAAATTGTATAAATGATCATTGCTCGTTCAAAATTTATTGATCATTACTAAGTATTTTGAATATTTTGAACATTCCTAATTTTCTTAATTTCAGTTGATATTTTATTATCTGTTCTGTTGAGTTTAAGTTAGCATTAGTATGAACATATTAAAGTGGCAATCTGTCCTATATTGCATGTGTAATCTAAGACTGTGTATTATAGCTAGAACTTTGTTATTAGCATATGTTTGCTTCAAATGGAACCAGGGTTGTTTTGTTTTTTGGAAAAGGGGAATACACTGGGCACTGATGAAGGGGAGGGGGGGGGGGGGGGCGTACACAGAAGAGGCGAACTTGAGGAATATCATAATGCAAATTGGGAAGTATTTTTTTGGGGGGGAAATATATTGGATGTTCTGACACTTCCTTAAGTAAATAAAATGGGTACACAATGAACATGTTGTTAAACTGTTATATTTTCTGTTTATGATTCTCTGCTCTCCTATTTCAGCTTTGGTCAGTCTTGTATATTTCTTATCGGAGGTCCAACTAAAGAGACAGAGCCAATACCTCTGTTTCTGAATAGTGGGGATATCTGTTTGATGACAGGACCTGCTAGGTTAAGTTTTCATGCTGTGCCAAGAATTCTTCGGGGGAAAACTGAACGACTTATTAATTGTTTCTATGGTGATGATACAGATGGTGTTGATATGAATAAAACTAATGAGGATAATTCAGACTCTCCTGAAAGAACTTGTGATAAAATGGAAGATGCCGATGTTGATTCTAAAGCAGAAACAGATTTGGATGAGGACCCTTACAGTGATAAAACCCGCCAGAAACCACCTGTAATAAATATAATAAAAACTGATTTATCTACCATTAAAGACAAGGAAGATATCATTAAAACACCAACAGTGAAAGGAAATGATTGCACTGTGAAAGAGCTTGAAGATTTAATGGATTCTGTGATAGCAAAGACTGATTGGAAACCTTTTCACATGTACCTTGAGAAATCTCGTGTTAATGTCAATGTACGACAAGTGCTGAAAGCTGGACTTTCACTTGGCAAGAGCCCAGAAACTATTACTCCTTGTCAAAGAAATTGTTCAAAGAAGTGAGGTTGTTGTCACTGCTGGTGAACATGGCTCAAATTATATATTCAGTTTAACTGTTACCATTATTCTTGAATATTTTTAATATGAATTTATGGCACCATTCAAACAATCAAGGATCTACACAATTCAGAATGTAAAATGTCATTATATTTTAGAATAAGTGAAGCTCATGATAGAATAAAATAACATTATTCGCTTCTTCTGTAAAGTAACAAATAAAGTAAGTGATAGTCCTGCTAACAAAATATTCAGGATATACCTTGTTGACAGATGTGTATTTATATTTTGTTAATTATTTGCTTACATTGTATTAAGTAATTTTGAGATTTCATTGGTTATGGCCATCATCCTACGACCTTCATGTGGTATTTAATATTCTATACTAAACATGGAAGTGCTTTATTGATTATTTGATAATGTTCTATTAGAAATAATGTTTCATGTGACTGTTTAAAATTTACACTAGTTAAAACAAGAGCGCCGCAAGTGGTGCCAACACTCGTCTCTTCACTGCCTCAGTGAGATCTAATCACCTGTGAAGTTCCATGTTGCTATCTCTTATAGTTTCTGAGTTATGAGCTACATTTTTTTTCCTTCACAAACGCAGACAACACAGTGATCACAATAGTTCAACTTTTTCCTCGAAAACAGCTGAGCTAATAATTGTTGCAATCTTGGGGGGGGGGGGGGGGGTGTCATTTACATTAGTAATTATACCCCCAGATATGAAATATATGGGGGCTATATTGGATTCACGCTTGACGGTCGGCCGGTCGGTCGGTCGGTCCGTGCGTCTGTAGACACAATTTGTCCGGAGAATTTCTCAGCAACTACTTACAGGATTTCAATTAAACTTCACAGAAGTGATCAGTAGTAAGCCTAGTTGTGCATGCTTAAAGCATTTTTCGTTCGGATTAATTTTCACTGAGTTATGCCCCTTTGTTGTTTTTATTCAGTATATACAATAGGCAAATTTTGTCCGGACAATTTCTCAGTAATTACTCACAAGATCTCAATGAAACTTCACAGAAGTGATCAGTAGTAAGCCTAGTTGTGCATGCTTAAAGCAATTTTCGTTCGGATTAATTATCACTGAGTTATACCCCTTTGTTGTTTTTATACAGTATATACAATAGGCAAATTTTGTCCGGACAATTTCTCAGCAACTACCCACAGGATCTCAATGAAACTTCACAGAAGTGATCAGTACTAAGCCTAGCTGTGCATGCTTAAAGCATTTTTCGTTCGGATTAATTTTCACTGAGTTATAGCCCTCTGTTGTTTTCATACAGTATATACAATAGGCAAATTTTGTCCGGACAATTTCTCAGCAACTACTCACAGGATTTCAACGAAACTTCACAGAAGTAATAAGTAGTTAGCCTAGTTGTGCATGCTTAAAGCATTTTTTGTTCGGATTAATTTTCACTGAGTTATACGCCTTTGTTGTTTTTATACAGTATATATACAATAGGCAAATTTTGTCCTGACTATTTCTCATTGACTACTGCCAGGAATTCTATAAAACTTCTCAGAAGTGATAAGTAGTTAGCCTAGTTGTGCATGCATTAAGCTTGTCTTGGTTGGTTAAATTTTCACTGAGTTATGGCCCTTTGTTGTTTTTTATACAGTGTATATACAATATCTCAGTAACTACTCATAGGAATTCAATGAAACTTCACAGAAGTTATAAACAGTTAGCCAAGTTGTGCATGCAATAACCAGGTTTTGTTTGGATTAATTTTCACTGAGTTATGGCCCTTTGTTTTATACAATTAGGTAAATTTTGCCCGTACCATTTCTCAGCAACTATATGCAGGAATTCAGTGAAACTTCTTAGAAGTGATAAGTAGTTTGCCAAGTTGTGCATGTCCACAATAGGTTTTGTCCAAGTAAATTATGAGTTATGACCCTTTGTTATTTTTTATATAATGTATATTTAGAAACTGGTCAGGATATATCTAAGCAACAATTTGCAGGTATTAAAAAATGAAAATGCATTATATTTCCCTCTGTAAAATGTAACAATAACTGTGTCAAGGCCGCATCTGGGGGTATTCATCACCTTTAGTGATAGTTCTAGTTTGTATTTGTAGTAATTCCTTGAAGACATGTTACTGAGACTTTTTAAGGCTAAAAAATTAAAAATGTATCATTTTTAGCTCACATGTGAGCTATTAGGATCACTCTCCGTCCGGCGTTGTGCGTCATCAAACTTTTTGTTGTGACCACACTAGGGGCCACATTTTTGGCTCAATTTTAGCAAAACTGGGTCAAAACGTTAATATCAACAAAATCTCGGACGAGTTTGATATTGGGCCATTTGGGGTCAAAAACTAGGTCACCAGGGCCAAATAAGGGAAAACCTTGTGAACACTTTAGAAATCACTGTTTTGCATTTATCTTCATGAAACTTTGTCAGAATGTTTATTTTAATAATATGTAGGTCAAGTTTGATAATGGGTAATTTCTGTAGTAAAATTAGGTCACTAGGGCAAATTGCTGGAAAACCTTGTGAACACTCTAGAAGTCACTGTTTTGATTGGATGATCATGAAACCTTGTCAGAATGTTTGTCTTCATAATATCTTGGACGAGTTCGAACATGGGTCATCTTGGGTCAAAAACTAGGTCGCTAGGTCAAATCTTATGAAAAACCATGTTAACACTGTAGATTTCACAGTTATTATTGGATCTTCACCAAACTTTGTCAAATCGTTTGTTTTAATGATATAACGGTCAAGTATAAATATGGGTCATCTTGGGTCAATAACTAGGTCACCAGGTCAAATCTTAGGAAAACTTTGTTAACACTGTAGATGTCACAGTTTTAATTGGATCTTCACCAAACCTTGTCAAAATGTTTGCCTCAATGATATGTGGGTCAAGGATGAACATGGGTCAGCCGGGTTCAAAAACTGGGTCACAAGGTCAAATCTTAGGTAAAAATCTTGTAAAAGCTCTAAATGTCATGGTTTTGATTGGATCTTGGCCAAACCTTGTCAGATTGTTTGTCTTAATGATATTAAGGACAAGTTCAAATATGGGTCACCTAGGGTCAAAAACCAGGTCACAAGGTCAAATCTTAAGAAAACCTTATTAACACTATAGATGTCAAATTTTGATCGTATCTTCACCAAACCCAGTCAGGCTGTTTGTCTTAATGATATGTAAGACAAATTCGAACATAGGTCGTCTGGGGTCAAAAACTAGGTCACCGGTTCAAAACAATGTTTTAATGAGTGAACAGTGATTGTCATGTGAGCGATATAGGGCCATCTTGGCCCTCTTGTTCCCAATTTTGAGGCTGAAAATTCCCAAAATGCTGAATAAAGCTCCCAAAATACAGTACATACCATTACATGTATCTTTCGGAGTTTCCTGTATTCATGAAAAATAGAAGTGATTTACCACAATTTATTTGTTTTTCCATTCTGTCCCTTAATTTAATCAAATTATGATGGGAAAAAAATAACAGTAAAATAATAGTTTAATAAAGCAGTACATGTACCACAAGAACGCGTAAGAACATCTAACAAGAACATTTAACAAGAACATCTAACAAGAACATCTAACAAGAACATCTAACAAGAACATCTAACAAGAACATGCAATGATGATATCTAGTGAGCATTGACTGTGGGAGTTTTTTCAACAGATTTAAGTACAATGAACTGTCCCTGAAATCGTCATCCCATCCAGCTTCTGTCATGTTGATTACAGCAATATCCAAGATATCAGCAAAGTTTTCACTTGCCTTTGGATTCTCATTGTGCAGTGAAGCAAACTTACTAAGATCTTCTAAAAACTAAACTTCTTGCGTCTTTCACCGCCTAATTTCCTTTCCAATCGTAATTTTGCAGGTTCAAAGGCCTTAGCTGAATATCCAAGATCATCAATAGCTTTAAGAGCTTCACCTTGTAATGATTGCCTAAGCTGAAGTAATTTATACTCAGAAGAAACCTGTGTCTTGCCAATACAGGCCATGAAGGCCACTGTCCCCGAGTCACATTTATGTTTATCTCCACAAAACTTTAGAATTTCAACTATCTTCAGCTGTGTACGAAAATCTTCATGCACTGCAGTTGTGACTGGTATTGAATCCAATTCTGGAATTGAATATAAACGACTCTTTGGCTTTCATAACTGGAAATACGACTGTTGTTACAAGCCTGATACACGGCGCTGGAACTGTCCAAATACTGTTCATTGACCGTCTCAATTTCTAGCTGCTTTGATTCGTCACTTTCTAGATCGTTTTGGGTTTGAAGATACAGTGATATTTTTTCCAAACATTAAACGAAATCGTCGAAATGCTTATCGATGTTGGCATGAAGTTGTTGAACATGTGTTTGATAAATTGGGTTTTCCTCAGCACCAATCAGCAGTCTGTTTTTAGCTCACCAGAGCACAAATGTGCCCAGGGTGAGCTTTTGTGATCGCCCTGCGTCCATCGTGCGTCGTTACGAATACGTGGCGTCCATGTTTACTTAAAACAACATCTCCTCCTACACCGCTATGCTGATTGCAACCAAACTTGGCTGGAATGATCCTTGGGTGGTCCCCTTTCAAAATTGTTCAAAAAATTAAATTTCATTAAAAATTCTGGTTGCTATGGCAACAAATTGAAAAAACTTAAAAAATCTTCTTGTCTGAAACCACAGGGCCTAGAGCTGAGATATTTGGTATGTAGCATTGTCTAATGGAACTCTACGAAGACTGTTCAAATTATTCCCCTAGGGTCAAAATTGGCCCCGCCCCAGGGGTCACTTGATTTATATAGACTTATATAGGAAAATTTAAAAAATCTTCTCCTCCAAAACCACAAGGCCTAGAGCTAAGATATTTGGTATGTAGCATTATCTAGTGGACCTCTACCAAGTTTGTTCAAATTATTGCCCTAGGGTCAAAATTGGCCCAGCCCTGGGGTTTATTCTATTTTATATATGGAAAATTTAAAAAATCTTCTCTGAAACCACAAGGCCTAGAGCTAAGATATTTGGTATCTAGCTTTGTCTAATGGACCTCTTTTAAGTCTGTTCATATAATGGCCATGGGTTACTTGATCTTACTTAGACTCGTATAGAAAACTTCAACAATGTTAATCTCCAAATGACCTTTCCTCCTGGTGAGCATTTATAGGGCCATCATGGCCCTCTTGTTTATTGGAATTAACTTCTACAGGGTTCGAACAGCAAGACTGGCAAAAAATTCAAGGAGTTTTCGAGGATATATATTCAATTTTCAAACACTCTCACTGGCAAATTAGATCTACAAAGAACATGCATTCAGTAGAGTTTTTAGACAAACAGTTAACCAGAAACAACCTGAAATAGTGTTCATGTAAATTCATCCAATGCCGGCTAAAACACTTATATATCTGTACAACTCTTCCCAGTGCTTTTGCCCGTGTCAACAGATATTATACCCCCATCACACTAGGGCCACGATTGCACTGCGTCCACCACGTCCTGACAGGACGTGGCAAGAACCTGATTAATGTGATGAGGACGCAGTAGGAACCGGTTCAAGCATGGTTTGGTCTTCGTTGACGTGGTGGGACTTTTGACATGTCAAAAAATAACGTTGTGGGGACCTGGTCAAATTAGAACGCAGTGCTTACGTTGTAAGAACGTAACAGGGACGTGACTAAAACCTAGTTCGAACTTCATTGACGAAGAAGAAGCGTGATGCGGACTTGAAAAGACAGCAAGCGTTTTTCACCGCGTTGTCAGTAAGTTGTTACTACGCTTTTGATACATCAGAGAAGTTCTCATTAAGTCTCAACCAGGTGTATGCTAAGACCATAGTACGTCCACATCGCGTTACAGAAAACTGCACTTGGTTGTAATTTTGCACCGTCAAGTCTTTAGTACGTTTGCAACAGGTGACCAGTATGTTCCTGTCAGGTACTGAGCAATTGGTATAAATACTAAATTCATTACCCATTCTTTCATTTCCAGTCAAATATATGGTAACAAATAAATGCAATTTGTCATTGTACCAGGATAACAAGCCATTTTGAGCTAGTGAATGCAATGAGGACGTTATTGGGACCTAGGGAGAGCGCAGTTCAGTCTGCATGGATGTAGTGAGCAAGTAATTGGGACCTAGTATAAACACAATAGACCTTGTGACAACGGGAAGCTGCGCGTGAAATGAACTTACTAGGAACATGATTGACGCAACTGAGAACCTGATAGAGACGTAAGGACGAAGTGAGAACCAGGGTGCATCATTTTTTTCGAGTTTTACCCCATTCCGGCCACGTCCATCAAAATTTTCAGGATGTGATGGGAACTTTGCGAGTGTGGTGCAGACGTGCTCTGGTGTGGTGGGGGCATTAGACATAGCAAACAGGGAATTTGAAAAGGCCTCCTCAAAGATCTCTTACATAATTATATTAAGTACTTGTATACATAATTATGTATCTGTATAAGTCTTTGATTATATATTCATTTAACTGAATTAAACATTAAATTTTAAGGAACTTTATGCCAGCAAATTCAGTTTTCAAGGATATTGAAAATAAATCAAGGAGTTTTTCTAAAATTCTTCATCCAACAGCATAAAATTCAAGGAGTTTTCAAGTCTGTATGAACCATGTTCAACAATTTTATTTGCCTTATATACCAGTCTAACAGAATTAATTGTGCATGACTGTCACTTAAATTTCTAAAAATCCATGAAGTAGTGCGTTCATATTTAATGTCCCTACCTATCTACCCAGTGCTGAAGTTCTAGTCTGGCTGGTAGACTTCAAACAAACTTATTTTTATTTTCAGCCTTAATTGTAACCTCAACTAAGTAATGTAATCTGTGACCAAACTACTTGAATTTGAAGACACACATGCCTTCTTTTATAGGCAAAAAAAACAGTAAATGAGTTTACAGTCCATGTATATATAATCAGTAGTAATGCAAGACCTCTTATTTATGTTCAGAACATGTATGATTTAGCCTAAGGACAAAGTTCAGTCTTTTAGTTAAAGTTATATGAGATGATAAAATATATTTTGTTAAAGTTTTGATACTTATGTTGTATTGTTAATTATTTATTTCCATGACTGACCATGTATTTGCATGTAATACGTACCATACAGATTGATGCTAGGCTAATATGTCATGTGTTTGTATTTTTAGTCTGAAGTATGATAATACAGCCTAAGTAACAGGTAAGGAGAAGTATTTCTGTGTGTATAGAGTATAAAGAGATAATCTTACACAACAGGAGACTGGTGTTTCTGGATGGATAAAAGATCTTATCATAGATAGGCATATGTTTGTTATTGTCATTTACAATTTAGTACACTTCCTTTCTTATCTGATTTTGTTGTTACCCCCCCCCCATGCTGAAAAACAAAGGTATTTAGTTTCTTTACATGTCCAAACAGTTTTTCTATATGACACTAGATAATATGCCATAGTTATTTTAGTTTCCTTCATCTCTACATGCTTTTGGTACCTCGGACCATTATTGTGAATTTGTCCCAGGTAGTACAGTAGATTTATAATGGAACTGCCCGAGTTAATTAAATCTACGAGTTAATTAAATCTACGTACAGTCAAGGACTTATATACATACATGTATGTATATAAGTCCTTGGTACAGTCAAACCTGTGTTAAAAAAAACTAGCAGCCATGCACCTCTAAATAAAGGCCATTCTTTTAAAAACTGCCATTGATTATTTTTTAACAAATAAACAGCCATGCACCTCTAAATAAAGGCCATTCTTTTAAAAACTGCCATTGATTATTTTTTAACAAATAAACATCTGAATAAGGGTCACCTGTGGAAAAGTCCATATTTTGTCTTTCCAACGGGTTGCCTTAGTTTACAGATTTAAATGTACTAATGAGGTAATATTGCATCACCCACTGTTCACCCCCTCACTGTAATGTCGTAGACCTATGATTTATTTTGCTTCACAAGTTATTAACAAACTTCATTCAGAATATAACATGCATTTAATCAATAGATAAATTGTAATAGATAAAATTGTTCCAATATAATCTGGCATCGTATACGATATTAAACTGATACATATGCTGCACCCCTTTTACAGAGCTATGCCGCACC
Organism: Lutraria lutraria; assembly: GCA_964023205.1. Lineage (NCBI taxonomy): Eukaryota > Metazoa > Mollusca > Bivalvia > Venerida > Mactridae > Lutraria > Lutraria lutraria. The sequence goes on along the minus strand of OZ026834.1, from coordinate 15,699,999 downwards.
TGCTGAACACTATCTGGCTGATACCGGTTGATCGGATTAGCAACGACCTTCACTTTGGCTTCAACCACGTCCGAAAGGGGATCGTGTTAGACATCAGAAGATAGAAAAAAACAATAAATGATATTTAGTGTTTTACATTTTAATAAATATGAATGTCAAACAAGTGATTTAGTATCAGACAAATGCTAAAGCAGATGTAAAAATAGTGATTACAACATAAGAAATGTTTATTCCTAAGTTTGCCTCCCGACAATAAAAATAGAACAGTCCATTTCTATACGTCAAGCGCCCGGATGCTGTATTGCGTCAGATAGGAATTCGCCATTGTTGGCAGTGCTACGCTTAAGAACAATATTGACTAGTAAAATAAATTATGGAGAACGAAAACGATAATCATCCGGATGAAAAGCAAAGCTTGAAGTACGAGCTGGATGAATCGCCAACTCAGGATGATTTCGACGACTCCAAAGTCAAGTTTTTAAATGGAAAACAGGATATGGGCGAGTGTATCGTGGAGGTAGGCTCCGATGTGTCCTTCACGGGTCTAGGAAAGGAGGAATTGATGAAGTATGCCACCGATCCGTTTTGGGTTCGAACCAGGCTGATTCTCATGGTTATGTTCTGGGTGGGATGGATTGGCATGTTGGTTGCTGCCATTGTGATCATCGTAGTCGCCCCGAAGTGCCCAGAACGACCCAACTTGAAATGGTATCAGACAGACGCCTTGTATCAGATCAACCCGAAGTCATTCAAAGATTCACAGACTGAACAATCAGAGGAAGGTGCCGGTATTGGAGATATTAAAGGTGAGTTTTAACCTTTATTGGTAAATAATAATAAATTAGGCGCCAGAAAATGTATTGACCTCACTGGGGGTTGAACCCAGGACCCTTGGTACTGAAGGCGGACATTCAGCCACGTCGCTCAACAGCAAGGCTGATTGTTCAGTCATTTATTACTTAACTTAGTGGCTGAATGGCTGTATTGATTATAAACGCGTAATTTTGCAAGCTGATTCAGTGCTGGCAAGTGGTATAATTGAATCCAAGGTTACCAGTTGACAGTCTTTAGAATTGCCTTATGTTCAATCATCAATACTGACATTTTATGTTTCATTTTGCAGGTATCGAAAGCAAGATTTCTTATCTGGAAGACCTTGGAGTGAATGCTTTCTGGGTGAACTCATTCTACAAATCTGGTGAGAATTCATATGACTACAATGATGTTGTTGATCACAAAAAAGTGGACGAGTCTGTTGGAACCATGGCTGAATTTGATTCCTTGAGGAAGATTACCAAGAAGAAGGGTAAGCATTTTTTAGTCTTTATGTATATATATAACTATTCTCTGTCACTCACATTTCTCAAAGTAATCTGTACAAATTACAATATTGTGATGTATTAAGTATTTATAAAATTATATCTTATTAAATTCAATATTTTAGTACATCATTAATATATTTAATTTGTTAGTGTTAATATGCCAGTTAATTTAATGTTTACATTTTCAGGAATGAAGATGGTCCTTGACTTTATCCCCAACCACACTGGTAAGAAACATGAATGGTTCATGAAGAGTGCAGCCAAAGAAGCAGAGTATGAAAACTACTACATCTGGGCTGATGGCAAGAACCCTGACCCTGCTACAAATCCTCCTAATGACTGGGTAAGATTGTAAACTTGCACCTGTGTCAGTACCTGGTCTTCATTAAAGTCAGGAAATTGTAACTCTTGTTGGTGGCAGCCCTAATTTGAAGAGCTTGTGTATTGAACTTAATACTTCAAACAGTTTATTGCCTTTACTCAGTGACTGCAGTCTGCGAAATTAGCAGTTGTCCGGGACAACCATTTTTTCATTCGGACAACCAAATTTTCATTATCAAAGCAAAAGCAGCTAAAATTTCTGTTTCGGGCAACCACATTTCAAACCTTAATTTCACAGACTGTTACTGTTTACTTAAATAGTTTAGTTTGCACAGTCCATGGTTTTATCTGTCTTTATAACTTGAATTGAAGCCAAATGTGTTCTTCTGTTACATTAAATTTGAAGTGATTTTTTTGCCTGATTCAGTGATTGGGAAAGCTACTTGTTCATAAAGTTAAATAACTTGTATTTTTTATATCATGCAGGTGACAGAATACAATACGCCAGCTTGGACATATGATGCCACAAGAAAACAGTGGTATTACCACTCGTACTTGCCTGATTACCCAGACTTAAACTTGAGAAATGATGATGTTGTCAAAGAATTAGATGTAAGCATAATGTTTTTTCTGCCTCTTGTATTTCCTCAATTCATACAATAATTTCTGCAGCTTTTGTTTATAAGTTCAATTAATTAATAATTCAAGCGGTCATGATTTCATAATATGTTGTTGTAAATCAGTACTACAGAACTTCATTCTTAATTTCAGAGTATCCTAAGATTTTGGTTGGACAAAGGTGTTGACGGCTTTGCAATCCAGGGACTCCAACGCTTGGTGGAGATGAATGACACTAGTGCTGCTGAAAATTTCTCTGGCACTTTAACCAAAGACCAACCTGAGAATTTGGACCTTATAAAGAGATGGAGAGGCATCATCAACTCATATTCTGACAAACCTGGAAGAGAAAGGTAAGTTTTAATTGTATATCTCATAGTTCTGTCCAATAGTTTTCTAAATGACCGACAGGCTAGGAGACCACTGTTTTATTTCTGATACTGTGACGTTCAGATTTTGTTGATTAATACTGATTAAAGGTTTTCAGTCCATACTGTGGATGTGGATCAAGCATGATTAGATGGAAGTCTTCATCATTGTAGGGATTCAGTTCCATAATTTGATACCTTTATTAATAAGATTTATTTTGACATAATAGGGTGTTGATTGCTCATGTTTCTGTGAATGGAAACAACACTGATGATTACTATGATGCTGGTGTTCACATTGTCTTGTCTGATGCTCTTGTTGATGTAGACCTCACTGCCTGCGACCAAATGTGTGTGAGAGATGAATTGAGTGAATTGGTTGGCGATGGTAAATGGAGAGGTTGGATGGTAAGTGCTTAAGTTATTAAATTACTATATGCATATACGATTATGTACTGATTATTTAATTACGGATCATTTTCCAAAACTAATCATGAATTTTGCCTCAGTCATGGTTAGTTTGCTTGATTTGTAACCCAATGATCCGGGTCTGATTTACCGGTTGCGACAGGTTATACCCTTGCATGAAAATTTGACAACAATGTTGATTTCTTCCATTTATAAGGAGAGAAGTTGCAAGTTCCTTGTGGAAGGGTAAGTTAGTACTGTACTGGTTTGAAGACCATCCATGAAGACTTATTAGGTGTATCGGCTGCTGTTTATAACTGAAAAATTGTTGAAAACCGGTGTTAAAACCCAAATAATTAAAAAATGGATTCAAGACACTCAGAAATCAGATAACTTGCTGTCAATTTGCACTTAAGTGAAAAACATTAATATTGAGACAATTTCATTTATTCTTCCATTGACTTAAGTCACATTACCTTTAAACTCACCAAACTTTTAACATGGTCCTCGGGTAGGTATATGTGTTATGTCTTTCTTCTCCTATTTGTGTGATTGATTAAGTTAATGGTAGTTTTTAATATACTGACAGGTTGACAATGAAAAGAGTGAAAGGTTTGGCAGCACAGTTGATGATGTTCTTCAGAAGGCTATGCATGCTTTACAACTATTGTTGCCTGGTACTGCAGTTGTGTATTATGGTGACGAGATTGGAATGAAAAATGGAGGCATTTCTGCTGGAATGAACAAAGATCCTTTGACAAAGTTGCAACTGGTGTGTATTAATTGAATTGGAAATAATCAATCTGAACAAAATTCTTTCTACATGACGTAGGAATTGTTTTAGATATATATAGTTGCCTTGTCTGAATGGCTTCTGTACATAGATTATTCATTGAGAGAATGTAATATAATTTTAAAAATGACTACTATATAATAGTCAAGAAAAGTTAGCACTTAAGTATTTCCTATTACCCTGAGTAAATTTGATAACACATTGGCAAATCATAATGTTTTGGTATAGTATAAGTCAGCTCTGAAATGTGGCATCTGGAATACTTGCTTAGGCCATAGGCATTGAAATGCAATGTAAATTTAACCTTGTTCATGAATTTTGTTATTTATTGAAATGAATCTATTCACAATCGTTATCAAATTAAAACGGGTTGTAAAATACCACCAACAGTATTTTGCTCAGTTTGCAAAGTAAAGTTTGATTTATATCATCCATATGGACCATCTAGTACTCACGGTTGATTTGTGAAATATTCTGGAAATGATATCTTGAATAATTTTATAATCTTATTTATAAATAGCCATCAAGAGATCCTTACCGTTCACCTATGTTATGGACTGGTGATAAGAATGCCGGTTTCTGTGCACCAGAAGTTACACCATGGCTTCCAGTCAATACAGATGATAGTAATACAGTTGAGGTAATATATTGATGCTATCCAAATTAATGAAACTTTTGGTATTATTTTCATCTGCTTGTACTTGTTTATAATTGTCAAAAATACAGGAGGTATATTTAACACTGAATCAGAAATAAATAATGCACTTTGAATGTGGTTCCTGTTAAGCAGTCAAATCTTCGAAAGAAGATGCTGATGAATTTCCTGTATTGTTGGTTGTCTACTTTATTCATATTTATCTGAACTTACCTTTCTTACTGAGTGAATTTCTATTTATACAGTTCAATGATGCTCATTTGGTTGGCTACACAACTTACAAGTCTTTCAAGGACCTTGTCAAGCTTCGTCAACACGAATCATTCCAGTTTGGCAAAACAGAAATGAAAGTAATGAACAACGATATCCTGTACTTCACTCGTAAAGCTGAAGGCTTCCCAGGATACCTTGTGGCCATCAATAGAGGAGGTAGAACTTCTGGATTAACAGATGTTGCTGATCAGTTAACCTTGGTGTACGATTCTACTGGTACGCGGGATATCCCAAAAGTGTACAACACCAAAGAGGCTCCAATAGGTTTCTTTCAGCATGGTGAAGTGTACGTATTCCAGTACTAGAAGACATGCGATTATCCTTCAATACAGAACTACATTTCTTACTTTTCAGACTCATTGACTCTTAATAAAGTATGAACTGCATCAATGTGAGAATTACTTGACCAATTTACACTATCAATTACTATTGTATACATGATATCTGTTAAAGAAAGTTCCAGTCATATTATTTACACTGTTGCTTTACTTCTTATTTTTAATAGATTTTACAGCTTAATGATCTAAGAATGAAATATTGTTGAAATGTTTATGAAACAAAAACTTGTGTTGTACATCATGATTGTGTACAAGGAAAATTTTCTCTGCTGATTGTTAAGAAACTTAACAAAATTGTTCTGTATATCACCAACATTCCCTTTAAACGACTCTATTCTTTTTAATGACAATAAATCTGAATACTTCTGTTGCTTTGTGGATTCACGAATTGTGCAAACTGGGTTCTCAGTTTTGGCCAGTTTCCTTTCCATAACTTTTCTCAGCTTCATTGCATATTTTGATCAAGAGAACTCCAATAAAAAATATTACAACTTAACATTAGTTGTGTTTTTCTTACAATTACTATGAATTTTACTATAGTATGTATACTATGATTTTGTGTTGAAGGAAAATGTGTCTTATACTTGATGTGTTCATTTGACATTGGCTGTCTAGAAGGTGAAGTCTGTTGTTGGCCTAATAATGTCATTGCCTTGGTTTGTGCCATCAGAATTGTGAATTCTAAGTCTGTGAGCGTGAGGAAATTTGAACAATACTGCTACATTATGAATATCTTACATTTACATACAGTAATTTTACACACATGTTATGCAACATTGCACAAGTTTGAAACAAGATAGCCTTTTTTGTTGCACTTTGAAACACCATCCTTAAAATTGTAATTAGCTAACAACAGGCTGCATCTTGGGCTTCTGGTGCAACCACTTGGCATTGAGTTGAGCATAGTTTACATCGATGTCTTTTCATAATCATAGCTTCAGATAGAAGATAAAAACTGAAATATTGTACCACCTTCACTTGATGAAGATAAATTTCTGTCTTTGTTGGGTATTTTTGCCAGCGGCAAGAGGTGAAGAATTGAATTACATGACTGTATAAGTCACTACACTTCATTGTTCTACCAAACAATACTATATACATGTAGCATAGATGTTTATGTAAAAATATCTTGATAAAAAGGACTTGATCTCAAGGTAAAATTTAAGTCTTGTATTATTTCTAAAGTAATTCACCTCCCTCATTTCAATAAGTAGCATGGGATCGATGTATTGGGATACATGTATCAACTGACGAAAGTTTGAAAGGCACAGAGTTTACTATAGGAAATTTGCTTGGAATATTTCAATTATCTGTAGTTAATGACATTTTCAAACTATTCACATACTGGTTTTTTTTGTCCTGTCCGAGCATATATCAATCCTTTGATTTCATGGTGTGGATTGGAAGTATTGTAAAAACAAAAATTAGTTTACTCATTTAGGTTTCTTCAAGAATCAAGATTTTTAAGTACAGGGTTTGGAAATTTGACTCCGCTTATATAAGTTTATATTTGTTGTATGATCTAACATCTAAAGGTTAGTCGAGTGGTAACCTGCATTAACGGTTGCCTGTGATATTTTCCAAACAATACTGGGAGTAATAGTTGGGATTGGGACTGAACACATATTGAAATCAACTGTTGCAGTGTTGGGTTGATATCAAGTCATGGGTTCATTAATAATAAGTATAAAGCTGTCTGTGATTTACCGGTAGTCTACTTGTCCAACAAATGAAAACTACTTTAGGCCTGTACTAATTGTTGGCTGCGATCCAGTGGTTAGTGCGTAGGACGTGTAACCTGGTAATCCAGGTTTGAATCTCGGTTGCAGCAGGTCATATCCTTGTATGAAAATTCAACAAAAATGTTGATTTTCTTCTTCATGTGGAGAAGCTGCCAGCTCCTTGTGGAAGGGTAAATTAGTACTAGCCCAGAATAACTTTTTAGGTGAACTAGCCGCCATATAATTATACCGGTAACAAATATTGTTGAAAATTGGCATTAAGCCTACTGAGATAAACAAAAGTATGAATTCCCATTTTCACATGAAGTAAGCAGTACAGTAACACAATTCAGTAGCTGAAGACAATTTGTCTTTAAAAAGCTTAAGCCACACACCGATATAGTCCTGATTTATCAGATTAAGATAATCTTTTCTTCAAAAGGTATTAGCTTACAGCCAAAAGTTTTAGTAATCTGATTTGTATTGTTTTATTGCAGTTGAACTATCTCAAGTATTTTTTGAGGGCGACATACTGTTGCAGCTGGACTTGACTAACGTAAGACAAACATCTGCAGATTCAACAAGGATTGTATGCTCAGTGTACCACCTCACTACACTCATTGATGCTCGAATAATAGAAGCTAATAAATATGTGTATATTCTGACCTACTTCAGAGTGTAAGAATACTGATGTGAATATCTACTTATAAACAAAATATTATGTTGAATCTAAAACACAAACTCAGTCTAATATCAAAATAAGACACAATGTATATATATGATCGATGTACACTTTTTGTACATCAATACACTAAATCATGCTGACATGTGATTTGTCACAATAAATTAAGTTTTCAGTATTGGCTGTTTGACAAAAATTGTGCATTATTTCCTGTACTAACTTTTATTTAACTAACAGTGCTACAAAAATAGTAGTCATACCAATTTTAAATTAACAGTGTTTGAAATTTGAAAAAAATGAGACCTTGAATTAAGAATGATCTCATTTCAAAACAGACTCAGTATTCTAAAACAACTATTTCCACACTAATGATTTGGTGTAAAAAATAGTTACTGCATGATCACCCAACATTACTGAAGCAATTTTCCCTGCTATCATAGACTTTAAATTAGGCTAATAAAGTGGTCGTAACATAGAATAGTGGACCAGTCATATTATTGAACATTTTAATCATTGAAATGATAAGGAAAAATTTTGGTACTTAATTTACAAAAGCAGTCAATTGTATTAACATACTGGTCGTTAGGTGGAACTTTACTGTACTTGTATTACAATATATATGTCAGACAAAGCATTTGTTTGCTGACTGCATGATAAGTGTTTAATGAACACCAATTTGCATTCTGCTGATGAAAAAAAAATATGTACACCCGTCACAGTGAGATTTATGTTAAACAGTATATCAACCAATACATCTTGTTATTTACATACTACAAGAGGATAAAACAAATCTAAAATTCAACTCATTAAAAGTGAAATGTTCATGTCCCAGGAATAGATTATCAATAGAAATTTGTATTTTTTTTATTCAATTATGAGTGCTAATTAAATCAGAATTTGTTAAAATTCACAGATTGTCATAGAGATAACACAGTCTTCAAACCAAGTGTTAATCTGATTGGTAAATACTGTTAGGTTCAATATATTCTGACTAAACAGCATTTTGCATTAAATTATAATCCATCTAAGGCACTTAAAAAGTATGTGATCCTTGACCCTGTGTTACATTATATATCTGGCAGCTTTATAATTTAAGCAGTGATTTGGATTTAGTAAAGCCTTTACTGCTAATACTGCAAAAGTGTGGTAACTCAACTTACTGCAGTTTTGCAGGTAAACTTATGGTCACACTGAGATACAACATTATGCAAATATTCTATAATTTCATTAATACTTCTGATACTGGAGCGGGGATCAAAACATAGTTGGTGGTATATATGCTAAAGCACATTGAAATACATAAAAATGCCATTTTCTGAAATAAATTCACTTACAACAGTTTTGCGGTGAATCCTCATCATGTAAATTATTAAGAGATGAAAACCTGAATAAATTAAAAGTGTAGGTGAAGCATAAAAATGTTTGTTTCTGGTTAAATGCTTATTAAGAATGGTAGGTATGTTAGGATTTTATTTTTTTTCTTGACAGCAAACAAAAAGTGAGACAGTGAATGTACCAATCCTGAGGCTTAAATTTAAATAAAACGTTGTGGGAAGAAATTACGATAGGGAATTTACCATAAACAAATATTTTTTTTACACCTAAGCACAGATTTAACTTATACAATATAATTTTTGTATACATATTTTATTAAATTTTCATATACTCATAAACCACTGTATAACATCAATATCATATCACTTGTATTAAACTTGAGTCCATAGATTATACAGTCAAGGCTTGATAGTAAGTGTCAACATACACTTGAAAAAGACAACTGTTAATAGACTTAATATTTCATTTGTAATTCATATTGAAGTCTGTGTTGTCAGGTATAAGAACATATCATATTTCAACCACTGTAAAGCTAATTACAGTCAAACCTGTCAACAAAGATCACCCTCTTTAAAGACAAAACATGGCTTTATTGACAGGTGGCCTCTATTTAGAGGTCATCTTGTTCAAAATAATCAATGACAATTTTTAAAAAAATGGCCTTTATTCATTAGGTGTCCGTTATTCAGAGGTGGCTGCTAACACAGGCTTGGCTGTAATTAGGAATACCGGTACATATAAAACAAAGAAAAAAAAAGCAAATCGGCATAAGGCAAAATGAAACATTATGGTTTATTATAAATGATTTAAATAAACACATTTAGTATGATGCTAATGTGACAGTGAGACAAAGACTGTTGAAATATTTGTTTTCTAAAGCTAGCATACTTGAGTTCAAACCAAAAAGACATCATATCAGATGGTAATACAACAACGTAACTATCCAGCAAAACAATAGTTTTATCTTTTAAACAAAGGAACAAGAATCAACATAAGCATAATAATGTTTATGTTAAGTACGGATAAACATTTGTATAAATTTGTAAACAAATATTTCCATATACATAGAATTAATACAATGCATGTATTTTCACGTACATAACCATTTATGGCATTTTTAGCACTAAAATATTAAGCATAGCCAGCTTTAAATTACTTTTGCCCCCAAAATGTAGGGTGCTGGGAGTAAACCCCTCCCACAGCTGGGAAGTAGACTAATCCATTAGCTTTCGACTATTATTCATAATTTCCTCTAAACTTCCAATTTCCCAATGAGACCTTCTACAAATCAACACTATCTGTATGTTCTATGACAAATCATGAGAAAACAAAAAATAAAGACAATGACGAAATCCCTAACAGTGCGTGCATCTACCTAATACCAATTTCTTGTATGTTAAACCTTGCTAAAAAAGCATGGAATTTTAACTACAAAACAGCAAAATAATCACAATAAACAAGCACATTACAAGTTATTATATTGGTTAGCAGCCTATTATGGTTTAAGGAACTTAACCCTTGACTCAGAAAATCATAATAACAAAACTTTCAAGAATTAAGTCACTTGAAAGGGTCAGCATAATGCTTATAATTATGTTGATTCTATAGGTAACATATGGATATAAAAGTTTAATCAAAGGTATATTTAGCACTATATAACTGTCATGTTATAGCAAATTCAATGCATACGGGTACATGAAAATCTTGCAGAAGAATCTTATGAATTATCCTTGCTTTAAATCAATGAATTTATCTGACATGATTCTGCATATACAATACAGTCAAACCTGTTTTAGCAGCCAACTCCAAATAAAGGTAACTCTGTGATAAAAGGCCATTCTTTCAAAAAGTCATTGTTTGTTTAGTACAAATGACCTCCAAATAACGGTCATCTGTCAATAATGGCAACATAATGTCCTTCCCAAGGGTGGCTTTTGTTCACAGGTTTTACTGTATCTACAACTTCCATACAGGACTGAATATTAATAAAGTTCTCAATTTAAGCACAAAGTTTTGCACAAAGCACAAAAGGAAAGTTGAGCCACACCCAGGTCCTATTTTGTTCACTTTTAGGGGGCTTAGCTCGCAGATCCAAAGTACCTTAACTTACTGAAACTGACAAATTTGGAATCCCTGTAGCCTTTTGCTCCATTATTGGAGTTCCATAATGTTTTAACATTGTGTTATGATTCTTTTTGAATGGAGTAGGGAGTCCAGATTTGTTGAACACTTTCTTTTTTATAGCACTCTGCATGCTCAGTCCAAAGGCAGATTTAGTATAATGCCCACAATTAGCCTTTGGCATGAACTCTATAGTAGTTTGCAATCTGTTGATTTCGGACATCAATATTGGTACATTGCTGTATGAACGTTCTAGCTCAGTCATTACTTTTGGCTGATTGTCAGACCTGTTGCTTAGTATCTCTTGTTGGTGTCGAGTTGCTTCACCTCTTGTCTTCAGTGTATAGCCAGGTCTCCTTGTGGGTCTCACAGCACCACAAGCGGTTCCTACAGATCTTTGAGTCAGGAGAGGAAAAGACTGTTTGCCCTCTGCTTGAAGCATATCCACGTTAATTTTCTCAGGCGCCGCTTTTTCAATGTAACCAATTGGTGATTCCAGCATTTTTGGGAACTTTTTAGGTCTATTATCACCTACAGATGATTTGTTTTTAAAGATATCCATAGTGTGTATTTTACTTGATGTTTTTGTGCGACTTTCAGCATTCCTACTCACAGGTAATGTTCTATTCTCAACTTGGTCTATATTATCTAATTCATTCACATACACCTCAATAAAACTGTTCTCCCTTGATTTTGGGTCATTCATAAAACTATTTTCCCTTGTTTTTAAATCTGCAGCTGTCAACATTTTAGGTGTTGGTGGAGGGACTTGCTTTATCGCACTGTAGAAGAATTCATCCTCCTCGTAATTTGCAGGAACACTCGTCTTCGCACGTCTTAAATCGGTCGTGCTGTTATATCTCGACAAGCTGACAGTCGGGTCTGCCGATTGTACCGCACGTTTATCATCGGGATACATTTGTTGACCTAGAAGTTTTACTTCAGTCATCGATCTTTTTACATTAAGCTGATAACCGTAAAAACTTGTCATAACAGCCAATTTCGTGGAAGCATCTTGTGACCAGAAATACATTTTGGGTTGTCGGACCACTGGTTTAAACAGACGTTCACCTGAAACAGATATATCATCTTCATCATAATCATTTCCATCATTCCTGCTTGGCTGACTTTTAGATCTGCTGCCACTTTTTGTTGTTATGTAAGCCTTTTTACGTAGTTTTTCCATTTTCAAAAATTTGGCCGTAATTCTACAATTCGAAGCTTCGTCTTTATTTTTGTAATCCTGTTTGTCGGTTCTTAACTTTTTACTGAATCTTTTCTCCTCGTTTATACCACTCTCAATACGCATTAAACTCCTTCTGAATTGTCTGTCAATACGGCGTAATTGTTTATTTAATATATTACCTTCAACGAGATTTTTTGCTCTTGCTTTTATAAAGCTAATATCAAAACTCTCAGCTCCTTCATTGTCCATGATTATACATTCTAATATACTAAGCTATTTTACCACCTTCGGGGAGATTAATGAGGTAACTAATTTCATTTTTTTAAAAATATTAATCCAGTCCATGTATAAGATTTACAGTTGGTTACAAAGCCAAATTGTACATTACATAAACAAGGCTGGGATTAAAACATTTGAAACTGGATAACGGATTAATTTCATTGTTCATTTAAATTCAAGCATTATGTTGGATTAATTGTATGACCATTAAAAAGTAATTGTACATTATTTTAGTTCTCTAACAAAACATATAAAGGAAATTTTACTGCCTTACAGACACACATTCACAACATGTTTTGAAGTCTCGATAGGTAGATACTATTATATAAAACAAAACTAATATAGAAATAAAACAAAAGTTTTAACATGAAATAAAATATGGCGACAGTTTGCAGGCGTCATACAGACAATTACACTATTGTCTGTTTCGCGACAATAATAGAAAGAAAGATAGAAACCCCACTATGAATAATACAGAATAATCTATTATCACTGGCTATGTTTTGAATGCAAGAATTAAAATCAATAAAGTTATTTCTAATAACCTATCGATGAGAATAATACAGGCAAACATGGGAAAGGCAACCAATAAAATAATCAATTTGTAAACTTCAATGTTTTTTACATAAATTGATATACATGTACAATGTAGTGTACATTTTAAAAAACTGACTTCAAGAGAAATAAATTTATCTATATCATGATAAAAATCACCTAAAATTGAATTGACAAAGTATAATTATAGAAGATAATATAAGTATGAGATTTTTTTTTAAGTTTATTTCTTATTCATTTGGCACTAAGGCCCATGTGAACAACATATTTACAAACATAATATAAATACATACAATGTTACATGCAAATTACATAGTCATACATGACAGTTGGTATAATTTACATTAAGGCTGATATAAGTATAACCTAAAGTTCCAAGACATTGTCATAAATTATGATAAAATTAAGAAAGGAATGAAATGCATGTATCATAAGATTCATCTTAAACTGGACTAATAGTTGTTTATCATACACTATCAACTACACAAAATGTGAAAAATACAGTCCAGGATACATATATCTGATAAAACATAAAAAGTCTTGATTGTATGTATTATATATGTATATTGTATCTTGACCAAAATGGTACATATTCTTATCCAAAATGAGTCCTTCAAAAATTAAGAAAAGAATCTAGTTAAAATCATTTGAAATGTATTAAGGGCAGTAACTCTAGTATAAATAGACAGGCAGTTATTTATACAATATGTAATTCATTATATTACCATCAAAATTGGATTGCTCTTTGCCTTATATGTATATTTTTCTAGACTTTTATCACCCTTTCATTGGAACTGTTCATTATGCTTTGAAGTTTTCTGTATGAAATAGGAACATGAATTCTAACCCATACAACTAATTCATTGAATAATTATTTTTCATAACAGTGTAAACAACAAAATTCAGAGTTGTGGTAAACACAAATATGTATTATAACACCTCTGCAATCTTTCATTTTTAAAAATAAACATGTAAGTTGTCCTATTTTCATATTTATTTTGCTTCAAATAAGACATCAAAATACAATATACTGGGTATCACAAGTACAATCAAATTTGTGAACAAAGGCCATCCTTGGGAAAGACATATGGCCTTTATTGACCTGTGGCCTTTTTGGGAGGTCATTTTATTCTGAATAATCAGTGAAAGTTTGTAAAAGAATGGCCTTTATTCATGTGGCCTTTATTTGGAGGTGGCAGCTAACATGGTTTTGACAATAATTCTATGAATATAATTATTTCACCATACATAAATTTAGAACTGAATATCTCATATAAACTTTGATATACTTTAATAATCATCTAAGGCTGCTGAAATGACAAGTTCATTAAAAGTATGGCACTCAAATAATCATAGAAAAGGGAGAGTACTGGTTTGTAATATTACCTCCCTTTGTGATATAAAATCAAATATAACTGTCCTGAGTCCAGCATTTTAAAAATTGTTGTATGGTTGAAAGTTGATATTTAATCAATTCTGTCTGAATGTCACTATTTATAAGGATCGGGTACCTCTAACTTATGTTCATAGCCATTAAACGTTAGTATTAGGGTCTGTTATCCTTTATATAATAAGCATTTTAAATTCAACAGTATAAAACAATAAACAATCCTCATCCTATCCACAATGAATGTCTTAATTAATTATCTCTGTCATTATTCTTTCACCGAATGTCTTCCACAAATATACAATAGGATATGGCATCCTAGCACAAATATGCCCATAGTTTTTACATTTAATGTTGGCAGTGTACAACTTACTTATTTATCTAATTCGGTTTTTCTGTTATATAAGGCGGCCAATTCATCTTACAAGTTTTCCTGGACAAAATTCAAACCAGTACTTATTTACCCATACACAAGCTATTGGCAACTTCTCAAAACGTGGAGGAAAATTGAAATTGTTGTCAATTTTTCATGTACAGGTATGACCTGCTGCTACTAGGAATTGAATCAGGATTGTCACATGACAAATCCAGTGCACTAACACTGGACCACAATCACAGTCTGTGTGCAATTAAAGTAACTACAATATGTCTTGAATGAGTAAAGTATTTTAATAATGAACACAAACTTCCTTTTTTTAACATAAAGTAAAAACTAAAATAAAGGAATTTCAAATTTCTGACAACCAGTCTTAAACATAATTCTAGTAGCACAGTGATAATATAATAATCAGAACTATTATATCTCCTGTCAGCAGTTCTAATACCCAGTCAGGTTTTTTTGCTATGAAAGTTGCACTGAAAATCAGCGTCTTCCCCTCGGAAAATACCTAAGCTAAATCTTCCTCCCAAAAACGTGTATTTCCTCTATTTGCATTATGATTGAATATTCCCCAAGTTTGTCTCTTTTATGTAATATTTTTCCTCTTTTACCAGCATTCTGTGTCTCCCCTTTTGCTAAAAAACCCTGCCGGTGTCAAAATCATGTAAATGCAGAATCACAGATCAAAGATGGAATCAGGCAATTTGTTTGAACACATATCTGGTCCCTATGGAATATCTAACCACATAGCATCTTGTTATTACACTAGACAGTAGACACTGAATGTCAATTTTTAGATTCAGTAGGTTTAAAGCGTTTCTCAATAGACATAACATTCTGTGTACTGTCTTGGCAACTCTGTATTATCGCAGATTGTACCTTTTCTTTCTCTTCTGTAAAAAAAGAAGCAATTTATGGTTACAAAAATGTTATTATTTAATTGTCCTAGTAATTCAAAATTACAAAAATATTTATGTAAAGAGTGAAGGGAAAGGAGGGAGGGAAGGAGATGTATTTCCAGATAGTACTGGTATCTGCTACTTATTATATAATGTTCTCATGTGATATCCTAAACATTAATGTAGAAAATTAAAACCTCACCCATTCAATTATTCTTACCTTTAGTTTTACATTGCAATAATAGTTGAGGTAATCTGGACTTGTGGTATCTAATGAGAAACTTCAAACAAGACCTGATTGTACCTGTAAAATAATTGAAGTCAATTACAAATGTACCAGTATATTGATATGAATTGAGTACCGGTAAATGTACAATAATGCATATACTTGATCCAGATTACCGGTAGTTGTTTATTAATTTTTACTAGGCCTTATTATAATGCATGTATGAAATAGAGGCAGCCCTTGGATACAAAACTTGTGGTCGATTTTGAACAAAGAAATATCAGATAAAGACAGAGCTCTACCATGCATGCCTGTAGTTTCTTATAATGTACATTAAATAGTCAATATACATGTATATACTAATTTAACTGGTAAGGGTATTTCAAATTGAAATACAAAAAATGTATTAAGTTTTAGGTTAACATACTGGTATAATAGTTATACATCTAGAGTAAATGAAATTAATATCATGTAAAAATAAACTCAAAAGATCATGACAGAAAAATGCACATAAACACTTACCACCAACATGAATGGTTTGTAAGAAGGCATTTTCTTTCCCTATCTTTTTAATGAATGGAAGTGCAGATTGTAGCAGTTTATGTATGCCTCGTTGACATTTCAGTAATACAATACTTGAGTTTC
Organism: Lutraria lutraria; assembly: GCA_964023205.1. Taxonomy (NCBI): domain Eukaryota; kingdom Metazoa; phylum Mollusca; class Bivalvia; order Venerida; family Mactridae; genus Lutraria; species Lutraria lutraria. Next base: position 15,683,488 of record OZ026834.1, on the reverse strand, counting down.
TGTCAATATACCTCACTACAATCAAAAAGCAAAATCTTAAAGTACATAAATGTGTAAATAAGAAAGTACACACATATACATCCATACCATATAATCATGATAAAAATTACATTGACTTAATAATCTAAATATCAGTTACAGTATGTAGAATAAACATTAATCTCTGACATCCATTTTGAAATATTGACAAAATGTTAAGGTACTGCTTAAAAAAATAAGCAGAATTAACTAAGAACTTCAGGAGTATGATACTTCCAAAGTATGATTTGTACAGCGACTGTTTCTTTACCTTCACTATATACACTATGACTGAATATTTGAATTCATCGGAGCAGTGTAAACTTTTGACAAGAATGATAAAAGAAGTGTACAGTACTTTTATTCTTAAAACAATGATAAAACAATCACCAGCAAGACTTGGAGTTTTCCTCATAGATGCCATCGCATAATCTCCATGCAACATTGTTACATTCTGTGAAACTACATTATGAACATCTTTCTCCTGAAACATATACGTCTGTTTTCCATCTTCAAAGATAACTTTACACAGCACGTATCTGTAATACATGTATTGCTGGTTAGAATACAATTACAAATGCGTATCATCATTAATTAGTAAAGCAAGATATTTAACCCTAAAAAGGCTATCCCTCATGGCCTATTTTTTCATGATATAAATGCCATCCCCTGGTCGGAACAGGATGGTAAAATTTTCAAGACCAGAACAAGCGTTAGTGAAACATCCAAAAACAACTTGGAATTACCAAAATAAACTTATATTTCTATCATCAATGATATAAAACTTATTTTGATTAATGCTAGAAACAAATGTATAACAGAGTCTTTACAGAGTCTTTATGATAATCAAGTAAGAAATTCCTGGTCAAAAGACTCAGTCTTTGAATTTGGCTAAAGGTTCGAAGACCGAGTACGCCTAAATCACTGCTGGCCCAGTAAAAATCGACAGGTCATATCGTTTTTACGGCACGGCCAAAGTGGCACGGGTATGTGATAAAAAACATAATTATATGTAAAACTATTCTTAAATGAATGTTGTAGAAACAAATATTTTCTTGTAGTTATTTGTGCATGTTCTGTTATTTGAAGTCCATTTGAAGAGTTTCTGTAATTTTTTTGTACACTCGCTATATTGTCTATCTAGTGCAAAGAGTTTCTGGAAACATTTCTAAACTTGTTATGTTATTTTCCTAGACCTAACAGTTTCTGTAAACTACTTGTACATTCATTTACAAGTCCAAAGAGTTTCTGGAAACTACTTGTACTGTCATTTACAAGCCCAAAGAGTTTCTGGAAACTATTTCTACATTCGTTATGTTATTTTCTAACTCTAAAGAGTTTCTGGAAACTACTTGAATTGTTACTTACAAGCCCAAAGATTTTCTGGTAACTACTTCTACTCTCGTTATACCAAATTAGGAGTTTCTGTAAACTACTTGTAGTGCTAAGTCCAAACAGGTTCTGGCAACTATTTTTACACTCTTTATGTTATCTATCCAGTCCATACAGGTTATGGAAACTACATCTACTGCTCTTACAAGTCCAAAGAGGTTCTGGAAACTATTTCTACATGCATTATATTATTTTCCTAGTCCAATGAGTTACTGTAAACTACCTGAATTATTTTGAAATTCTCTATTGCCTAAACTATCACCTCTCACACTACCTTCAGTGCTCCAATTCGAATTTATTGTAAATACGTACACACCTTTGTCATTTACCAAAATTGTTCATTTGCACTGAAAGGGAACAGACAGACTACTTTCCCGAAACTCTTCACGCCTAAACAGTTTTAAACTCTTTGGATTTTTAGGGCAACACTTAAATTCAGGGGCCTTTGAAAAAAGAGGTGACATCGCGAGGCGACAACCCTCACATGAATGCATGTTTATAAAATGTTTGGTAAGAATGACAGAATTAATGAAGTTTTTAAGCCTCTAGTCCAACTAATTAGACTGCTTTGTGACGGCGAGATGGCCCTTCCGAATTCGTTCACGAAAATCGGCCAACCGGAAAGCCGAATTAGTAGGGCTATTAAGCCTCATGAACAACATATGATTATGAAATACCGGTAAATATAATTCTAGAACCGGGATACCAAATTAAATATGCATGTATGCACATATTGTGTTTATTGGCCCTAGTCATTTAAATCATTTATAGAAGTTAAAGATGTAAATGATGTCAATAGCTCTACACGTCCAAGTATTACACCTATCCGAATATATATCAACTCCAGAAAATGTTTTTATATGCGATATTCCACAAAATTAACATCATACTACAAATATCAATGTAATGAACAATAATATTGATATATTACGAAAACATTTTCATAATTACCTGCATTTATATCTAACCATGACAAATTTGCAAATATATATGTTAGATTATAACTTGACAGTTTTATACGAATAATGCTTACGGTATGACTTAATACCGAATATGAGTCATATTCGCGAATATGAACGAAAGTTCACGAATATGAATGATATTTTCATTGTTTATGAGAATTTCGAAAGTATTTTATTTCTAAATCAAAAAGAACATAAAAATAATCGGATATACCAAAAATCGTTGAATTTGGATCTAATTCATAGAAGTTATGAGCTATTATATGAATACTCGCTTAGAAATTCATATTCGTGAAGGCGTCTGCTCTGCGAATATGAACGAAAGTACACGAATATGAACGATATATTCACGATTTGTGAGAATTTCGGAAGTATTTTATTTCTAAATCAAAAAGAACTCTGTACGGGCATTGTCGACGGGAAGCAGTTCAGTGTCAGGGTCATTACACGAAAACCAGAGATAAAAAATATTGTACAGGAACGAAATGGCGAAAGTATTACAGGTTGTGTTTCTGAAGTTACCTTGAAGATCAAGCTTTCTTTCTGTGAAATATATAAATATATCTCCAATCCAGAATCATCTAAATACCACTGCATGATTTGACGAATGTTTCTATCCGAAATTATGATCGTTGATATAAACTTCTATGACTTAAATTTTAGTGGAGATTGCTTGACGAATGTGAACTCGTTTCAATGTTAAATGTTTAAAATAGTACATTCAAAACGCATACATATATGTCATCTTAATGCTATTAAGCAATATAAACTTGACTGTAAATTACTAATGTCCTTGACACTATAGTCACTAGTTTGTTGATTTTCTGTCAGTGTCGTGATTTTTCTGAGGTTAGATCCTTTCATCACATTATTACATTAAAACAATGATATATATCAGATTGAATTTGTTTGAATGAGGTTAGAATTCTTTATCTAAATAAGTAAGTATTATATTGGATCTTTATATATATTTGCAGAGATTATCCAATACTGGTTATCACCGTACATTGCTTGCCAGTTCATCAGTATGCCCTTCTTATGTGAACTTAAAATCGCAGAGGAAAACCTTTCTATGGAAAACGCGAGTATACTTTGATCGAAGTATTATACTTTGGTTGCAACATAAATATAAATACACTTTTCAAGGTAAGTCAAATGCTTTGGTGGAGCATTATGTAGAAAATTTTTAAGCTGCTAGTTTGGTTTCTTGATATTTAATGCATCACAACCTTTTTTCTTGCTGCCATTAGAATAAGGCTTTCATTAAGAGGGTTTCTCTCTGGATACGGTCTGTCAGTTGCACTTGATGATGTATTTATACATTTGGGTTTAACACAATTTTTCAACAATTTTAAAGTTCTATACCTCAGCCAATTCACCAAGTTTTTCTTCTCCTCATGTGGAGGAAAATGGACACTTTTGTCAAATTTTCTTTGAAGGGTATAACTTGCTGCAATATGGAATCGAACCCGGATCGTCGGGCTAAAATCCAGAGCACTTACCACTGGACCATGGCCCCAGCACTGCACTTCATGAAACCAAAATGTTAATTTGAAGTTTTAAATTTTATTTATTTTAAGTTATTGTTACATTCTGCAGGAAAATAACTGTGCATTGGAAAGATGAGCCAAGGGGTAATCACTTATCAAGATGAGTTATCCACTCTAAAACTTTAAACTAGTTTTAATCCAACCTGGGCTATTATAAAAATAGCCATGATATCTTAAATCTGATAACTGGCTTAATTGCAAAAGTATTATTGATCCTTTAAGGACCAAAATGTTGTCACATAATCAGTCATTAACTCTCTTAGAAAATGAAGCAAGAACTGTTTTTGAATTAGTACATTGAATATTGTTTTATTTGTAGAATTGCGATGTTACCTTTTACGAAGAACACGCGAGTTGCAGGCCAAAGAAATGTTGTAAGTTATGACTGGTATATAATTTATTTTATTAGTTTCATTGCAAGGTTTACTCACTCCATAGTTTGATAAAGCTTTCTCCCTTGATTGGGAAAAAAATCTATGAAATCATCTATTGATAGAACAGATGAGATAGACTGGTATAATTAAAAATGATGTGTCATCTTTGAATCATTTTCCTTTGCCCTTGCATCGGTATACTCAAATTGTTTTTGTCTGTTTCCTTCTTTTTATCATTTTTAGCTAGTCTATTTTCGAAGAAAATGTTGAGATATTGTGATCACTGCATCGTCCGAGTCAGCCACTGCATTTGTGCAAGAACTTTAATGTGGCTCATAACTCAGACACTATGAGGTAGCAGAGTGATCTAGCTCTCACAGACACAGTGAACAGACAAGCGTTGGACCTTGGCACCACTCATAATGCTCTTGTTTTAATTCCTCTTCTTCATCCAAATATTTTCTGTGTTTTATAGTTTTATATATATTTCATGTGTTTTATATTTTGACTTAGTGTTTGCCCTATTTTTCCAGCCAATCAGCTGCCGAGATTATTTGAATTTTGTACCGATTAATTTCATGAAGACGACTGTCTGGGCTCTTGAGCAGATAGAGTCTGACCTACTTTTATTAAGAGTATAATTGGGAAAATAGGGCAAACACTAAGTTGGTTAGTGTCTAAAATGACTGTTCTACAAGAATTAGAAATGCTGGTAGCTAATGATCGCTTCCCTTAGTTTTTCTAATTTCATGTAGAACAGTCATTTTGACACTAACCATTATGTAAAACTTGGACCATAAATACAGATGTATATTTGTCTCCCCCTTTTACAGTATTAAGTAGTTTATCCACTCAAAATCCTTTCTCATTGATTTTTGTCCCAGACATTTGAGGTTATGCATTGCAAAATTCCATATTTCTAATTTTCTTATTAATGCATTTCTGGAATGAAACACAGGTGTTTTTGTTTGAAAATCAAAAGTATTTTCTACTTTTTAAATTTGGTAGATGATAGAGGTTTATTGTAGATTTAGGAGCATTTCCTGTCTTAGTTTGATGTTAAACCCCTGATTCATCTGTATGTATTTCAGGGCATATTTTAGTAAAAATACAGCAGAATCAGACATTGTTAAATTTGTTATGAAGTATGGTGGTAGTGTGAAGTTTACAGATGATGACATATGGTACAAAGGTCTTGAAAAAGGAGATTTACCATTTTCTAAAATGGATTTGATCGATATGATTACAGAAGGAATTGATATGACCGGCATTGAACAACCAAAATTTTGGATGGACAAAATTTGTATGTAATATATTTATACATATATAATACCAGTAAATTTTGATACTTTGACTTTAAATCACATAAACATTTCAAAAAGATGCTTTATTTTCTTTACAATTTCACTGGTATTACTATTGATGAAATGAAAGCACATTTTGAAAAAAAATGGTTTAGTTTGGTCACAGTGACTTGACTCCAATATTTTATTGTAAGAATTTGCTAGCCAAACAAATATATTAATAATAATAAACATAATATCATATAATCTCTGTCAGTGGCCGTATACTGTTTGTTGCTTAATTTACCAAAATTTATGTGTTTATGACTTAATACCAATATTTTTGGTTATTTGTAAATGTTAATTGCTGTATTATTTTTTGTCCAGTAGTTATGTAGATAGGAATGCAGTACGGAGACAAAACGATTTTTCTTGTGTCTTTGTATTGAATTTCTGTCATCAGCTTCTTTTTCATGTTTTAGGTTTGGATTATTTGCTTTTGTTCCGAATGCACAACTGTAAATTGTTCGATGACTGGTGTATTGAGGCATTGGTACATAATTGTCCTTCAATTAAAGCTCTAGATATCCGAGGTTGTACTAGCATTACTAGCAATGGTATAGAAATGCTCCATAAGTTAAGGTTTGTATTGATTACCTCCCCTTTCTAAGACAGTTTGTTGAATATATTTGTCTTAATTATAAGTCATTTATTCAAAATTATTGGGTACCTTTTAAAAATGCATAGCACACGAATTTTGTAGATAAATTAAATAAATAAAATGTCCTTGCAATCATTTAGTTTAATCTGGGCAACTGTTTAACTTATGCAGTCAATACTTCAGGAAGGTCTGTTTGCTATGAAGATTCTTTAGGTTTGGAAACAATATCTTACAAGGTTAAGTGAAAAAACACAAATGTATTGGGTAATTAAAATGTTTGATTGAAATTATAGAGCAAATATTGGTGTAAATTTGTGACAATAATCCTCTACAGAATGACATTTATACCACTTTTGTTAAAATTTTGCTCACATTTGTTGAGATGTTTAATTCTTGTTGTGTCCAAATTTCATAACTACATTTTTGTACTTACCTTAACCTACTGTAGATATTACAAGAAATCTGAGTGCTGGTTGGAGTGTGAAATACTATTCATTTCAATTTCAGACATTTGCAAGTTTTGGATATAACTGGTTGTACAGGAATTGAATGTGCCGAAGCAGTTAGTTCATATCTATTAGACTTTTGTCCAGATCTTGTTGTGTTAGGTTTAGACTCTCTGAAAGAAACCGATAAAACTTCATGTCTTAATAAGTATGAACAAGAAAATAGTCGATACCTAAACTGGGGCATTATTATGGACCAAATTATAGGTTTGGAAAATACGTCAAGATTAGAAAAAAGACAATCTGCAGGTCTTGTTACTGATTCCACTGACAAGGAACAGTCTCATGGACAGGGTTAAGAACCATTGTGGAAGTTTTTTATCCTGAAGGGAAACATCTTCTCTGTGGTTATTTCTGTCAACTCGAACTTCTGTTTGCCTGGCTGTAGCTGATTTTACTGGCTGTATTTCTATTTCTGTGTTGCGAGAGAAGTCTTGAAGATTAAGAATCAGTTACTTCATTGTATCATCATACAGTTATTCCTTGATTGTTTATCGACAACCCATGACTTTGTTCTAAAAAATATTGTGAACAATGAATAAACAAATTGTAGTTATTACATAGTTAGACTAGATACAAGGATGATTGAAACACAGGCTTTTATGTGTATATATGAATTATGAATTTTATTTTTTGATAAATACATGCAGCTATACATACTGATACTAACAATTTATGTCCAGCGTAATTATTACAATGACTGTACATGCAGGCTACAATGAAATAATGATACTTGTAAACCTAACAATTGGTTTAGAAATTAATGGTCATTATTCTTACTGTTAAGGATTGAGTTTTGTTTGTTTTTTTATTGGAAATAAATATTTGAATATAATTTTATGATAATGTTAAACAATTTTTGTTCTTTTTTTTAATCTAACTGAGAATTTTCCCAGAAACATGTTCTAGATTAGACATAGTCCAAATATGTATGTATATAACATCTTTAAAAACGCAAAGTTTTTTAAATGTGATGCATTCTTTGCGCCTGACTTGATATCACCTGTTTGATATGCTAAAGCTAAATGTTTAACAAGAGTGCCGCAAGCTATATTGACAGACAACACAGACACAGCGATCATAATAGCTTGACTTTTTCTTCGAATTTGGTAGAGCTAAAAATGGAATTAAATGAGAACTTTTAACTGATTGTGAGTATTCTATGAGTGTCAATGAATTTATTTGAATATTTGTGCCCTCTTTGAAATTGATATTACAAAATTATACATACTGGAATTCTCATGTGATAACAAACTTGTATTGTTAAAGTTGTTAAGTACAGTGTAATATCTCCAAAGCAACACCCATTGGGAGTAACAAAACTATGTTGTTGTTGAGAGGTTGTTGCACTAGAGAGGTTTAATTATAATAATAGATTTATCATGCAGTGGGAAAAATGATGCTGTTGTTGAAGGGAGGTTGTTGCTCAAAAGACGGCTGCTCTGGAGAAGTTGTACTGTATGCATAAAAAGTGGTGTATCTATAACAGCCATATTTGATGATCAGTATGCTGGGAGAATGACACTTTTATTGAAAAGGGAATTTAGGTAATTTTTTATGACCTAGTCTAGCATATAGAAACCTAGAATGATGGGACGTTCGGACATCAGTTATTTTTGTACAATTTTGTGCAAAGTTATCATACATTGTACTCAGCATGTAAATTTTCAGAATAGATGCAGTTAACAAGTCATAGGAACATAACAATGTATTTTATATTTTTTACAAAATATATCTTGCATAAAAAATGTGTCAGATTAATTTTAATGCTATTCATATGGAATGTCTGAGAGCATGAAACGCAATACAGTAAAACTTCCATATAAGAATATCAATATCACAAACACTTGACTTAAGCTTTTTAAGATACATTTCTAGCATGAAAGAAAGTGACACAACTGATGCTATTCATAAGCTTAAAACATAGTTCATTCAAACTTGTGAACAAAGGTCACCCCCAAGGAGATACAAAATATGCCTTTATTGACAGGTGGTCTTTTTATGGAGGTCATTTTGTTAATAATATTCAATGATGTTCCTTAAAAGAATAGCCTTTATTCACAGTGTGGCCGCTATCACAGGTGACTGTATTCCATTAGGTCAATTTCTTTATATGTCTGGTGTCAATGTACCAGCACTTCCTCTGTCATCAGCTAATGCTTTCTGATCTTCTTTCGGTTTCCCTGTTACAGCTTCAACTTCATCATCCAACTTCTTCTCATCAAATTCAACAACACTTTCCCCATCTTCTTGCTTAGGTTCATTTTCCGACTGACCGGTACTTTCTTCTGATTTGTCTTGGTCATTATTTGGTTCACTCTCCAAAACATACGTTTTTCCTTTCTCAGCTTTATCTATTTCACTAATGCCTGGTGTTAATCCATCAAAGTCATTCAAGTCTTGTTCTGGATTTTCAGTCACTGGCATCATATCTCTGTCTAAATATACATTTTGTATTCTACCATGTATGACTTTTACATCTTTCATTTCTTCAAGTTCTTTTAAGACCATCAGAAAGCATTGGTCTACACTCAATGTCTAAAAGGAAAAAAACATCTTATCAATACATTGTACTATCAACTACACAGCAGATTTCCAATGTGCACAGTGAAATCACAATGTATCAAATAAGGCATAAACACTGTTTATTTCTGGTTAAATAATCATTAAAAAGTCAGTAGGTAGAGAAGGGAATTTTGTTTGGTTCTAGAAAGCGTGTGGGGAGGTAAAATACATGGGGAACCTGTTGTTTATGCCTAAGAAACCTGTACAATCATTGCTAGTTATTAGAATAATGGAACATTTTAGAAACATGTCTACTATATTATTCAAGAGAAAAAATCGCTACCAATTACTTAACACTCTTACACCATTTTCAGGTCTCTATTACTGCTACTAAGTAATATACAGGAAGTTATCCCTGCTTAATTTGTTTATGGAAAAAGAATGTAAAAAAAATATTTACTCCAAAATCCAATTCTTGTATAGAAGATGTTTCCAAAGACATTATAACTCTGAGTATCTCCATAGCTGATAAAGCATTGAATAGGTTATCTCCTAGCTGAAATATACATGCAAATAAAATAATAAAGTAAATCAAACCACCTTATGTGTTGTATCCAGGGAAATCATATCAAGAAAAAAGCATTTCTTACACATTCATCCGTAGTCATCTTTAGCAGAACACATATATGGTGATTGTTAAAAGTAGTCTTTAAATTATCTTCAAATACTTAAACTAGATATGATTGTATTTACTAATACATTATAAATAGAACTGGTCTATGGAGATGGTTGAGCTATGTTTTTATGTATTAAGCACTTATTTGACAGGTATAATGTTCAAATGATATGAAGACAAATAAGAGACAGTACAAATATGCCTTCTGTCATATTTATCAAGTTACTATAAAACGGAGGCCCTCTGATCTAGTTCAGTAATGTCATCTTAAAAATCGGTGTTCCAGATAAATTCTAATTGGTAAACAATGGACTCAAGCAATTTCCTGAAAAATTACTTGTAGTCTTATTTCAAACCAATCTCTACTTATTTAATGTTGTATACAAAGGCACACAAACTATGAATTAACTAGGTATGCTGTGACAGTAAGGCTTAATGAATATAAGATTGTTCGTGTAAAATTTTAAAATCATACTCTTAAAATTTGAAGTGTATCGTTTTGTCCCATGTATTTTGTAAAGAGCTGCATATCAACATTTGTAATTCTATTTTTAGACATGTCTAGTTCCAGCAATGTTCTGTTGGTGGCCAAAGCTTGACCCATACAAACTGATCCTTCTGTTCCCAATCCATTGAAGCTTAGATCTACCCTTTTCAAAGCCACATTTTCCTGTAAATTAAAAGCAAGATTTTATGTTCAGATTCACATCCTACCAATACTGTTCCCATCCTATGGAGACATTTATTTTCTTACGGCTGATGTCAAGTGATGTAGTACTACCACACTGTATTGCCAAGCCAATGATTTACATGTATGACTTACATGTGCTAATTAAGTAATTGGTCCTTGATGTCCAATAATGACACGTCCTTCACCACTGTGCTGCCTTTGTTTCAATTGAATGAAATAATTAAAACAATTCCTAAACATTCACATTCGACAATGGAGGTGGTGAATGAATTGAAATAAATCCGATCTACAATATAAAGGATTTTAATCTTCATTTCAATCCATGAAAACATGTCGTGTTGATGGTATTGTATTTGTATAAGTTGAAACATTTCTGAATAAAACACTGTTGAACATTCACATACTAACATTGATATTGTCTGGTTGACCCTACTAAACGTTCCTGTGTTAGTTTAACGTCACACAAACAGCCAGAACCAGAATGTTGTAATGGTGGGGTTAGAATCACCGACCTCCCGTAATTTAGCTAGACAGCTTTCGCACTTGTGAAGTTTGTTTGGTCTTTGATGAAGGATTCGAAATCTTTAGTGGTGAGGCAAGTGATTACCAGTCAGTGACCATGACCACTAAAGACGGAGGCCCTCTTTTTCTTTAGTAACATAATGATCAATCTCTAATGGTTTCTATGTAAATTGGTCATTTTTGTACTGAAGATTAATATTCATCAGATCCACTTGATATGTTTACTATCCAGACATAATAGTATTAAAGGTAGACGAGGAATACTTACAGCGCAAAACACTTAAAGCTTCCGTACTATTACACTAATTACAAATAACTACCTAAGTAGATAACTTTAGATTGACTTCATGCAAACAGAGGTAAATGACGTATTAACATAAACAGCTTATATATAAACAGGTTCACGACCACCTTTTCTAGAGCCTTTGGAGCCCCTCTTCCGTGCAACATTAACTAGTCTGTATTGTATTACCCATATTTGATGAAAAATTAAAAGAACTTCCACAGTACTTACTTTGATACCATTAGCAAGGTCCGCAGCGCCTCGCTTACGAATATGATTCCAACTGAGATCTAATTTCTCCAGCGTATCATTTGTTGCTGCAATGTATTAGCAAAATGCATTCATTTAGACGTGAAACGCTTCAGCCAGTTTTGTTATTGGCAAGCACAATGAAACAAGAAGCTTCGTTCAACAAACGCATATCCCATTGTGTCACACTTGGCGATAGACTTGGAATATATATGAGGCCAATGTGCAAAAGTGGAAGTTTTGAATATACATAATAGCCCTATGTATTTTATAATGGAAAAATAAGCAAACCATAAGTCCCAATCCAACCAATGTTAAAACGAAGTTGGGCGATATTGGTGGATTGAGACTGGCCCAATTAGGCAACAGCTGTATAAGTATCAAAGGGATAGACAAAAAATCAAATCTAGTTTACCAAGTCGATCCTTGATAAGACTGAAGCCGGTGGCATTAAAATGTGAAGTAAAATCGTGAAAAAGTTATGGTTCGTAGCAAAATATGAAACTCGCATAATCTTTTATTGCAACACTACAGTGTATAAGTAGATGACAGTCATTGGTTGGCATCGGGCTACTTAAAAGTAAGATGTGAATTTTGTGGTTCTGTTCACATTTTGTTTCACTTTTATTTTAGAATATACAATGAAGAAGAATGCTCCGTATCTCATTTGTCACTAAATAATTATTAGTAATTATGCTTACTTAGAGCATTCCCGTATTCTGTACCAGCATGCTCTTCGAATTCATTTCCGGAAAGAATAAGTTCTTTTAAAATTCGATTTTCCTGAAAAAAAAAAAGAAATTCATCTGAACAAACAAAAAAAAAATGAATGAAAAAAGAAATTCGAAGTGAACGTAAAAAGCTTTGCCAAGTTATGAAATCATAATCATATATTTTCTGTTTTGGCTTCATCAGACTTAAAAATCACTGCTCTGTTGTTGATACGTTTTTTTCCAAGCCGGTTTAATCTTTTAATTCATATTTAAGTATGTTTTACCCGTAAAATTTTCCCGAATTCGTCCGCATCGAAGTCTTTGAAACCATTTTCTGTAAGATAAATGAAACATCGTCGATACAAAAACTTATAACAACCTTATTACAAAGGGTGGCCTGTGTTCAATTATTTCAACACATCATTTTCTTACATACGTCATACGCTCTCCATCTACATGTATTTTTTCTGCTGTATTGCTTAGTTGTTCAGTTATTGCATCCGTAGCTTTGAAATACCAGCACTGATTTAACAATAGGATATGTGAATGAAAACACCAATCTACGTGTCGATCGACTACAACTTTAACTATACAGTATACGTTAGCAAGACAGTAGTTTGTTTAAGTTTCAGATTACATATTGTTATGCAAGAAACTATTTGTCAAGAACAACGTCAATCTTAAATTGATTCTTACGGGCCTGACATATGTATATATATACGTACTGGATGCGTCCAATGTTTCTATACTGTGATTATGTAACATCATCATACCAATGAGTTGAGCACCACGGCTTCCGAGCTTATTGTCAGCGATGTTCTGTGGGAAGAGTAAACATTTTATTTAGATCTCTGTTTATTTGGGTTTAACGCCTAACAATCTTTTAGTTATATACAGCGGCTGGTTTTCACAACAAGTTTTCCTGCCGATTGTTTTTTTTTAATAGTACTAATTAACTTACGCATCCACTAGGAAGCGGCAACGTCTTCATATGTGGAGAAAAATCGACATAGTTGTCAAAATTTTCTTGAAAGGGTTTGACCTGTCGCAACCTGGAATCCAACCCGGGTCGCCGGGTTACAAATTCAGCGCACGAACCACTGGACCACGGCCGAGGCTCAGTAAAAATGTAAAGGCAGCAATACTTGGTTCGAAAATTTAAGGTTGCCACCTATTTACTTACAAATGAGGTCTGACACATGTGGCGTAAATATAGTCATAATCAAAATGTTCACAAGATTAATTGCTAATATTGTTTTGGTCGTTCCACTATACGTACATCATAAAACACTGAATGTGTACTCAAGCTATAAACAAGTCAGTTTTTTTCTCAACTATTTCTAGGAATGACCACAAATTGTTAGCACTGCATGTGATCGGAAAAGCAATAACAAAGAAACCTGCTACATGGTTATCAGTATTTAAGTCTTACCAGTCAATACACATACAATAGTTTCCGTCGATTCTCTTGCCAATCGAGGTGTCTGAATGTGACAATACACGATCAAAACAAGATTGAATGAATGGTGTTTCGTTGCATTTCTTGCTTTCATGGCTATATTCAATTTCTAGCCTGGCGTTTGTCTCCTATTTGTACTCATCCAGAAACGTGTATTTATCTAGTTGATCGTAAACAGGAATCGTTGGTACTTCAAACATTAATTAAACACGACTTACCAAATATGTGATGTGTACATTGTCTGTAAGCGCTTCTTTAATACTGGCCATTCCAAACGAATTAATTGAGTTGCCTTCTATGTCTAGGTAGGATATGACGGTATCAAGCTGTAACAAAAAAAGACCAAGTTTAGCCCAGTATGCTATGTAAAAGCAATTATAATTGACATTTCGTTGTGACTGCTTTAAATTGTAGAAATCAGCCTCCAAGCTGACGTGTTCGGTAAAATTCGGATCATATCGTAAACTACCGACTGGAGACGACGATGATCGGAGTTGGATTTGGATTGTTACCATGGCACCAACAAAACTAACTGCATGATGCAGTACAACCTCTCCAGAGCGGCCCTCTGTAGAGCAGCAACTTCTCAATAACAACACCTTCAAAATTTCCCTAAGCTGATATTTACTGTAAATTTAACCTCTGTAGAGCAACAACCTCTAAACAACGGTCAATCTTTGCAGCTCCCACAGGACGTTGCTTTATAGAGGTTGTACTGTACATAGCAGTAAATACTTGTTACTGGTACAATATTAAAACACATAGGTGTGCCTTTTTCGTTTTAAAACGGGTTTAATATTTTTAGTTATAGTAGCATCATCGCTATTTTCATTGGAAACTATATTTAAGTACATATAATAAGACTGGTTATGTTTCATTATGCTTGCTCGCTAGAAATAATGATGAATTAATATCTTGGCAAGTATTCTTTTACTTCCCAATTTGTAATGGTTCATGATGCTTTGACATTTTCAAGAATGAAACAAACAACGCCTCAAGTAACCATCTATTAATTAACGGATCACCACTATCACACTAAATATGACAAATCATGTGTTTTACTCTGTGAAATACTGAGAAATTCGTTCTGTAGGATAACACATTCCTGGACAGATGTTTTATGTTGTAATTGGTGATGATATTGAAGGTTTCAGAGCAATTAATAAAAAAGTAACGAACGTACCAGGAGTGCCGCAGCAAGAGCCTTCGCACCATTGGGTCCGATATTGTAATGTTTTAATTTAAGCGCCGGTTTTGTTGGATATCTGATATACGCACTGATTGGTATCACCTGAAAATCAGATTATTTATTATGTTTGACATTTTAAAAGGGTAATAACATGTTTGATAAAGGGCATTACGATAAAAATGGAAGAGAATAACATCGCAATGTTCGACATAGTCATCTACAAATTATCCTTTAGTTCAAAGTTATCGGAGAGGCAGATGAAATACCGGGACACGATACCTCGGACTTTGTGAGGAGTCAGTGATCTAAAATGATCAGTATAACAAAGTTCATCATTTAATGCGAAGCTATACACATGTCGCTGTGTGTTTAATTGTTCACAAAAGGTGTATCTTAAAAGTCTTAAGGATTTTACTTAAGTTATCACTAAAATTACTTTTACAAAACTATTCGTAAGACAAAAGAAGTTACAAAAATGTACTAGTGATATTGTACAAATTTATATATGAATATAAGGTAATTTAAAGAAAACGGGAGGTACAAAAATATGTACATATGCCGGTCCTAAAAGTAAAGGCTATCAACAGGAAGGGATAAACATGAACTCAATGATTGCTGGCTTTTAATCAGAGGTTTATAATGAGCTCTGTTATATAAAAATATGTCCCAAAAGTGGCCGTTGTTCGCATGGTATCCTCAAGTTGTTCACCGATAGCATATATAACTCTTTACCTTCAGTCTCTCGCATTCTCTCAAGTATAATTTTATCTTCACTTCATGTGGTTCCCAATATTTGATAGGAGGATCTGAAGTATAGAAAACATTCAAAAATGCAATTTACAATACTTGACATGTATGTATTCCATGCTGATGTCAAATTATATCACTTACCAACAAAGTATATCAGTATTGTAACCTCAGTTGCGTAATAGTGAAACATAAATTTTATAATTGCATGGCGAGCCTTCTTTACAAAATATCGATTTTCTTTGTCAGTTGAAAGTTGACTATACAAGTCGTACAATGAAAATTGCAGAATCTTTATGAGATTTCCTCCATACACTCACACGAAAAAAGTAGGCACTTGGCTAGAGGGATATTTTATACTTATAGAAGCAAAATATAGGCAAATTTACTTAATTTAGTATCATCATGTGCAATAATGTATTGAATACATGATAGTTTATTTTTAATTGAAATTTGATGATAGTTAGAACGCTGTTTCACGTGCGCATAATTATGCGTTTTAAGTTTATAGTTATATGCTATGCACAATATCAAAGTGCACATTTCATTTGGTATTAGTGTAGAACGTTGTCGTGTCTTTCTCCAGATTGCTCAAGTAAAAGCGATAAACGAAGTACAATGTATTATCTTTTACGTTCCATTGCAGTCCGAAAATTATGTGAAGATACGCCATCAAGAGAAGACAGATACTAACGTCCCGATTGTACCCTAAGTCCATCAAATCTGTCTGTTGAGATTTGGTCTATAAATACGTGTTTTATAAAATACATTTTGTACGAAAAATGATGGCGGTTATAAATATATAATCAGGAATCCCTGGTTGCTAATTTTTACAAGATGATTTTCTAGAAGGGGTTATAGCTCTGGATATATGGCAATTTTTCAAAATCCCTAAACTACCATTTACATTAATTTTGTACTTTCAGTTCATGGTTACCATAGTAAAAATCAATAATGAAGCATAGAAAGGTTTAAATCTAATCAACACTTTTCGAGATTTCCAGATATGTAGGAAAATATCAACTGAATTTTTACAGGAGTAAAATCTTCTGTAATAAAAGTTTAACATAAGCCGTACCAGCTTTTCATATAAAATCAACTGAAGGGTACATGGCCCTTAAAGTAAACAATGAGTTAAATTGTAAATTATTTCAAGGTATCAACAGGAGCTGAACAAACTTAAAATATCGGACATTTCCGTGATCGGCGTAAGATAACCGTTTATGCAAGAAAGCCGAGGTATTCCGATATCCATAGACATTAAATCCATTTTATGAATTACTGGCTAGACGGAGCTTAGTCAATTTTCTTTAGACTGTAGATTGCATCTTACCCATAAGTGTAAAATATTTACATCTAAAATTTACTAATGTAGAAGAATATACAGGAATAAGTTTTGTTCCTGTAACAGACAGACTCATGTTTATGATCAGCTTTGGAGATCAGACACTAAATCCCGACACTCAGACCACCCTTCCGTGTAAAAACGTCACATATCAGTTACTCAAGATTCATGATTCAGACTAAGAGTTGTTTTAACATATCTTCATTTGAAAATGTGTACGACGAAAAAGCCATGCGCTTATGCGGGTAATTATATTCTTATTCATAGCAGATTTCAAAGATATTGATTTTCATCCAAACATTTAAAATAGCTCTGCTGAAATAAACACTTTGTATTCTAAATGTATCCTTACTAAAACAGTTAAAGTTCAGAAAGACTTTCAGGATTAAAATCAGAACTCTGGATGCTGATTTTGACGCTCACGTGAGCTGGATTTGAAATTACATTTTTGACAAAAAGTAAACCTTGTCTCAATTATTGAAAAGCCATCTCCGAAATTAGCGATAATATACACATTAACCTACGCTTTAATGGTAAGCAATACATTTATAATGACTTATGCCATATAAATGGGAGCCCGTAGTTTATAATTATGATTTATTTATTATGTAATATAAATGTACCGTCAAGTTGAGTTTCCTCTCGTAGAAGTTTCGGTCTTAAGCTGAAAGATTCTACAGTAGACATTGTCACGTGTAATAGTTTATATGTATATCACTTCCAAATACAGTATAATCTTCGTTCATATGATGTTCAATAGCTAGGTATTAGTAGCCATGGTATAATTTGCTCCTGATGTTTTTTAAATCGGTATACTATATATGCACTATTTGTACAATATGTTTTATTGCGTTTTTGCGAAGTTTGGCGTAATAATTCCCGCAGTTTTTCTCAACAGATCAAAACATCACTTTACGCTTAAAACAAGCGAATAATAATTAAATGTGAGACACCAAATACTAAACACGGCTAAACCAGCAGACAACTTTAAAAATATTCCGTGAAATTATCCGCTTAAAAACTTCGTGATAGTAGCTTTATTGTCCATCAATTGAGTCATTGAATTTTCAAGCACAGATATTTTTATACTGCTAATTGATTAATTACTCATCAATTTACATAAATCCACTTCAGGTGTTTAGAATCTTTATCATTCCATTAAAATACTATAAATCACATATTGCACATATTCCCGAATACTGTTGATATTGTCATCATATCACCTGTCCACGTGCACTGCTTGTTTGTTATTTCCTTTGTTTATTTATATTTTCTACAGAATATTGTTCGTAAACAAGCGCTATACCTTCATTAAATTACTGCCATAAATATGGTCGATATATTCAGTCATTTGAGATTATATTCAATCAGCCATTGTTACATTATTTATTGTAACCATTTCAATAAGATGTTAAACTATATACCGTCTTGTATTGTTTTAAGAATAATACCTCGATACACTAGTACATGTATTAAAATATCATTGGATTTTGGGGCCAACTTTGTCTTAAGTCCTCATCTGATCATGGGTATATATTGATCAATATTAGATAAACATTGATCAATATTTATTCAAAAAATTTGACAACCTAGCCGTATTAGGCTATCAGTAGCCTGTGGTATTACTATCAGCTCATGGACGGCATCGGGGGAGGGATAAAAATCGGTTTCACAGTTGACAACGACAAGACGATCACTTGTCATTAGATTAGACCGAACCACTAAGAGTTTTTTTTGATGAGACGATTGTCGTTTTCACAAATACTTGTCGTCTACTTGTGTCATATTAATCAAGTTAATAATGAGTTCATATGTTGATTCTGATACGGACGTACACGACATAGCGAGCGTTTTGTTATCTGAGTAAATACCCACACGAATGGCCTGGTATTTCACTGTATATTAATCATTATTAACGGTATCAAACAGGACCTCCATGAACGCAGTATGAAATATTACTAGATAAAATATTTTGTCACCACACAGAGAATTAACATTATTAATACATGTATGTATATTCTTTATTCATAGAAAAAATGAATCGTTGAAGACATTTATGAGAATCGTATCGTTTATTTGACAAAATAAAACTGTTTTAGTATAATTATTATATGTGTTCACATTCATGTAACACTTTAATTCACATCTAGACTGAGTGTCCAGTTACAAATCTAGATGTCCTGGGTAGAATCCCAGGTTAATAATACATTTCTACTATAATATTGTAACTTGTCATTGAAAGAAAAAGCCTAATACGCCTATCAGACACTTATGCGTTTTTCATAGGCTATGTTTTTAGTACCAAACTCTTGTTGCATATCAAACGGTGATCATTCCTTAGCTAGTCATCAACTCATTGGCTGAGCTTATCGGAAGTTCTCCACGTGAGCTCCGAACCTTCAACCGCATGTTCCCTGACGTTGACGTTTACACCTAATGACCATAATGGTGTAGGATAGAAATTTTACACCGTGTCATTTTGCGGTGCGTTGATCTGAATATAAAGAAGATGCCTTCATGAACTAAATTGTTTCGATTATCGACTTAATGTATTACATTCCATGGGTTTTCACTGGAAATGATGTTCTTTTTTCTTTAATCTCTGAAAGATGGGTCCCATAGGTAAAGGAATGATGTTGTTTTTGGAAAACCTCATGGTAAATTATTTTCTATCATGGAAACCTATAAAAAATACAAACATTTCAACAAATTTGTTCGCCCCATTTTAAGATAATAATTTTGGGAGTTAGGATCTCAATGCCTTAATCTGTTAGATCACCGTATACATATACACTTTTTCAAGATCGAACCCAATAACTAAGTGCATTTCTTATTGTTAAGTTTATCAAATAAAGACTGTTCAGAACTATTATGTTACATTACTATCTTTTTAATGGCCGATTAAACCAATATGATCGATCTTTTTTCTTTACAGGCTAATTAATTATTTATAATTCTCGCCTTGCAATTTATTACCTTCACAGAAAACGACAACAATATATCAATATTAACACGGTTGTATCAGCAGGTTTGGGGAGAAAAAACGATGTTAAAACGTATGGATCAAACGCCAGAAATATTTCTCACAGTTTTGCCAGCAGTTAAAAAAGTTAAGAAATTTTGGAAATGTGCCGTGATCTCATTTGAAAAGCAATTGATCAGCATTTCCTGCATACATACATTGATGGTACAAAATGATATGGAACCTATTTGTATACTTCCTTCATTAGTTTTCCCGTTATTTTCCCGTTCGGACCAGATTTAAAAAACTACAAATCCTGAATGGAAAACTTCATTGACAAACTAAGCCCTGTCTGTCAATCTTTACAAAACAGATTTAAACCAAAGCTTATTTCAGTTTGAAACTCATTTAAATTCATACCGCGCTCAGTGAGTGAGATCATAAAGAAAATATAAAAAAATATACGATTTAACAAGGCTATACCGGTGTTCCGCGCTGTTGATCGTTTCAATGTTTCATGGTCGCCATTCTTCTTTACAGCTCTCGTTCTAGGCCCCTCCTTTGCTGCTTTTTCACGCGAGAAGGTAGATTCACGTAGAACTGGACTACGGCGCATTCTGGTAGGCCTGTTCATTATTGTAGACGCACTGCAAAATGTCGAAATATTCTTTGTTATTTTCACGTTGATGCCAAATCGCAGGAAAACGAGAATATTGTATGGGATTTTTTAGTTACAGAGTGAAGACACATATAGCCACAGGAGACTCGTGGTATTGAGAAGGACGTACGCATTGAGATGGGGTGTGCACGTAGAGATGGATAAGAGACGAGGGAGTGGTGATGGATTAGGGGGGGGGGGGGGGGGGGGTAGTGATTGAGATGGTAAATCTGATTGGTTGAATTGAACATTTAATTCTATAATTTAGTACAGAACCTACCCCTGAAAACGTTTTTCTGATATGCGGATGCCGTTATGTACGAGTCCCATTTCTTTTCAGAATTTTTAGAATTTCTCATAAGTTCTCTGAAATTCTCACTTTAGGTCCTGTCAGGAATGGGCCAGGTTTTCAGGGTTTTATTGTAGAACAAGATCAATATTAAAATCACATGTATGTGTATTATATATCACAACCGCCGCTTGTTGTAATTTAAGGCGGGGTTCCTCCCGAAAAATGATCATCTTTTAGACGTCAACGCACAGTAAAGAAATCTTTCATGAACATCCTTTGAGATATTGGCTAAAGCAGAAATGATATATTCAAATGATATTACCATGGAAACCGCTCATAAAGCGCTAACTAACGGAGTGGTATGTTTTTCGTTGATTTTCGCGTTATTTCCTGTATTACTCCGATAATTTTGTATATTAAGTTATGCAATTTACATAGCTGCAATGCTGAATCATTTACAAATCAGAAAAAGTTAAATATGTTACATTCCGCCGTCATTAGAATTGAAAAGAGGCTGATCGAACTCTGTAGGGTTGGCATTTTTCTCTCAGTCGCATCAATAGTGAAAAAAAACGGCCCGATGAAATTCTTTTTAAATTGAAGAGCAGATTCTTTAAACAATTTGAAAAACTTAAAAAAATGAAAACATACGGTCACTTACTTTGTTTTCGACATGATTTTGCGACATTAAACGGCGGTTGTGTCATATTACGGCAACGGTAAGTGCAACATACGTATCACGGCATTGCCAATGTGTGCCATATGGTAGCGCTTTTAAATTATATCAAATTATAAATATTACCTTACAACTCTGAACGTAGATCCGTTTAAAAAAAGAAATCCTGTAACACGAAATGCACTAGCTAATGTTATCTTCCATATTCCTTAAAACATATGTACGACCCTGTTATCAAAGGTATTTTATTTCTATTCCGAACATTAGATGAATCTGTAACATGCAAAACAATTGCATATATGCGTATAAAAATTATGTCCTTTGAACACTTAAATACAAAACACAATCAATAGCGGGTTATTGAAGTTATCAAACACGAAAGTCGCAAAATGTTTGTTTAAGTCAACCAAATACTCATGTTTTAATGAGCAAATATAGTTTAGCACGTAGATCAATGCTAAACAAACAAATGTACAATGTCTCATTATATTCTTATGTACTTTGGTCGATTCAAGTCAAGACGATCTGTGCCATAAACCAGTTTGATATCTTTTGATATTGACACAGAGATTTTACTTTTTGTAATCAATTTATATTATGTGCAATGTTTTAAAAGGATCTCATCTTCAGGTTGACACAATAAATTCATATTGGTTTGTTTATCTGTTGTTTAACGATTCATTTGACAGCTATGATCATACCAGAGCCGCCACAGAGAGACGTGAGAAGAGATATATGTATCAAATGTACACAGAAATAAACAGATAATAAACATTACAAATAGGTAAATTAATAGATAAAATAAATAATTAGTAAAAATATAAATATAATGTAAACAACTAGACTTTCCATAAAACCGGTTTTGTTTTGCATCTTACACCCAATTTCAAACAATCATGCTTAACATACAGGAAAGTGATGCATCTCGTTTGAACAGTTCCAGTAAGCATCGTGTATATTCGAATTGTACAATTAAAAGTTTTATGCTTTTCTTGTATTGAAAAAGCCTGACACGTTATTTGCCAATGTAAAAAAATGTTTTGAGTTGACGTCAACGTCACAATGAAACTCTCAAATGAGGTACGTATGCGTGATGTAGGACAATCGTAGGGTTAAGTTGGGTCACTGCAGCGCAAAATGCAAGAATTTTGGTGTCGATGAACAAACCATTTATCTCTATGACAACGACACGTCGAAACCGGGACAGTCAACGACCGTCGGCGTGAGGGACGTCCACACGAAACTACACGTCAGCAGGATAGGCAGATAGCTATAATTCACCTACGAAGACGTTCTGAAGTTCCTGTTCACACTGCTAGGAACACACCAAGCCGGACTCGTCCTCATGTGAGTGCACATACGATTCGACGTCGTCTATGTGAAAAGTATTACGTAAAACGTACTTGGGTTTTCTTGGATAGCATAAACCCAGATGTTGAAGACGTGGCATAACAGCGCAATACCGATGAAATTTATGTCCTGTTGTTTTTTTTTGCGGCGGACCTGGGCTAGTTTTACAAGATACTGCGCGTACCAGTACAGCAAGGTTGTCCAAAAATTCCATGCGCAAGACAGCATTGACGTAACTAGTCCATGGCCTGCAAAAAGTCCAGACTTGAATCCGATAGAACACATCTGGTAAGATTTGAAGCTTTAAGTCATCCAAAATGTAGAAGGCTGGCGGAACTTTCTTCGACGTGAATATGCTGCTTTGGATCAGCGGTTCTTTCAGACGCTTGCTTAATCAACGATAAGAACACAAACGGTGGACATACCCGTTATTAACTGTAGCAAAGATCACACTCCGGTGGACTTGAAGTTGACGTGTAAAACTAATTTTGATGGTGGCGTTAACAAATGATGCATAACTTCTTGATTATTTAATCAAATTTGTTAAAATTTGGAATAGTTCTTCGATAACAAATACATTTGGATATAAAATAAAAATACAGGTTAATGGGAAACGTCATTTCATTTTATCAATCCTTAAAGCCCCGTTAGCCTTTTAAATTTAGCTATACAGAACAATAGATGTAATGATAGTAAAATAAAGAAATATGTTTTATTTGCTCTAAAACATATTGACACAATGCCTTTCTTTAGCCACATATCGTAGAAATGTTGTCAGACGCTTTTTCTTATTTTTTTTGCAATATCATTTAAAAAGATACTGTGCTATATTTCTATTATGTACTCTGTTATTAAAAAAGAAAATTTCGGAATGTTTTTATAGCAAGTAAAATTCAATTTCATTGATAAGATATCTTTCTAGGTAAAAAAGACATACTTCAATTTTAACATCTATAATGCTAATTGGGCTTAAAGTGAACCGTGCAGAACTTTTGACCTTAAGTATATATAACTACATCATGTTCAAAATTACACAAGAACAGCTTCCCTGAGCTAACCCGGTGGCAACTGGCGCCCAACGTCGTGGGACGATTGATACACGTGTTAAGAAAAATTATTACCTTTCACATCAAAGTTTCGGTGTTCCACACATAATGGGTCAACGAAAATACAAAATGTTTAAACAAAGCAATTCAAAATCAACGCAAATATAATAATTCAATTGCATACAAAACTGAATTTTGTTACATTTATGTGCATTAGTAACAACATAAAGCAGTTTAATGTTATTGTTTTTCTTATATCCAAAGACCCATATATTTATGGAATCTTTATAAATGTCTGATTTGTTTTCGAAACAAAACAAAGTTAAAAATTGTATATTATTATTAATTTATAGTAGAGTTTATATATCTATTTTACTTATATAATATCTGTTCAACAAAATGATGCTTATTTTCTGTTTGTTATTTCTGTGTACATTTGATACCTATGACACATACATTTATATCACTTCTCTTTTCTAATACTGTAGAACTGGTTTTATTCGCGTTAGTTTTATTTTCGCTAATATTCATGAATCGAATACCTCGCGAATTCATAAATGTCGCGAATAAATGCTGAGTTTTATACATTCGAAAATGATTATGTCCGAAAATACGCATCTTAAGTCAGTAGTTTATCCTAGTTTTATCATGCCCGATGTAAAACACCAATGCACACCTTGTCACTTTCTCTGTGATTTTCTAGACACAGAGCATATCTCGTAAGTTAGGATGGAGACAGTGAAAAAAGCGTGATCAAGTCATTTCTTAAGAGTACATTATTTATCACAATGACAGTTCTGTGAGTGGTCAGATCAGTCAATCCTAACAAGTATAACAATTACAAAACACACTTATTATAAAACAACTTCATGTTTAAAGTACGTTTCGTGGTACAAGAATTAACACTTCATACCGTATTCGGATGATACCTGATGAAAGTGTAGCACGAACGCTGCTGGATATCACCCCCAGTAGTCTCGGTAAGAATGTACACCAATGCCACATATACTATATTGTGCAATAGATATTCGTAACAGTGCTGAACAATGCCAACATTCATTTCGATTGACATTCCTTCTCCGATAATTGAAAGTTATTTCAGGAATACGTACATTGTACCTTGAATAGGGATATTCATAGTAACACGCAGTTAAGTTCGTGTATTCATAAACCAGACATTAGTAATTTCGTTTTTATATTCATAGCGATTAGATCTACGCTTATAATTAACACATCATATAGACAAATTTACAGTTAGTTACCCTGATACTATTGTAAGGTACCATCAGGAAGTACAATTGATAGAAAACGCTAGGCACAAAACAGATTAACATTGATTTGAAATGTAACAATGGGCATATACACTGCGCAACTTTTATGATGGAGTATCATGGTCTACTCTGATTGTTTTGGGGAACAGGGATGTCAGTTACATTTTTGTACTTTATTGTTATACTTCGCAGATGAAGCGTATAATGCCACGTTTCTATCGTTAACTTCACACCGTGTAAAATGTTATGGCAATCAACGTTTTATGCATGATGATAGTAAGTAATTGAATAAAATTATTGATAGTCTAAATATCGCCATCTATTTGTTTTTTATAAATTATAAAAGATGTGCGTTGCAAATGCAGCCTAGGAAAGCGTCATACAAAAAAGCACGATATCGCCAACAAATCATCGAAACAAGAAGGTAAACCTTAGAATGGGACGAAAACAAATCATGGACGTTAATTAAGCCAAAATACAAAGTGAAAACAGCTTCAAGCAAACATAAGAAGAATGGTATGTATGGTGTTAAAAACAGAGAAACTGAAAATGAGAGTACTTCATTACCTCCGTTTAAAGGCCACCTTTCAATGAAGGCCACAATTTGTGTTTCCCAAAGTCGGCCTTTGTTCCCAGGTTTGACCTTATCTTACTTATAAACATTCTTTGGTGTGTTGTTGTTTCCCAGGTTGTTTCAGTGTCATTCTTTTGTTCTGTGATGAACCCATTTCGAGTTTAGCTTGAGATTTGGATCTACTTTTTGGAGTCATATGTTTGTAAATTGAAGCATTCCATGGCACGTTCTCAACTTCATTCAACGAAATTTATCATGAACTCAAAACCTTTACATGCTTTTTATTTCACGATTGAATATGCAAACACATAAGTGAGCGTTTGACAAATTTATTGGGAAGATTCTTAACCATTGATATTCATTAAAAAATAGTACCTGGTTGACGTATAAAAAATCCAAACATTGGAACAATAATTATGATAAAGACTTTAATCTAAGGCAACAAAAACACCACAATCCGGCCTCATGTGCTAGTGCAAATTGATCCAAAATTCCATATTTATTTAAGTTCTGTCCACAGTTAATTACTATCACACTGAAAGGAAAGCCAACCAATCACCTGTTCCGTGTAAGGGTTAAGTAGTCAGCATTCATTAAACGCGTTACATCACTTTCATTATACTAAGTATTAATCATGGTTTAACTATCTTCCTCCACTGTTCTTCCACCTTCAGTATTCATGGCATCAAAGCCATCTTTTTTCATTTAAGCATCCCACACAATGGCGATTGATCATCATGTTTCACGTCTGACAAGATAAATCGTGTAAAACAAACATGCCCTTTTTTTTAAAAATGACCAAGGTCAACCACTTCCTTAAATATCTTAGACATTTTTTTACTAATTGGCAATTAACAACCACGTTTAAGCCTCAAGATAAAAATATAACAACGCCTACAAAAAATATTGAAGCAGCGAAGATTACGAACCCATTTTAGAAGAACATATTATGTTTGCTGCTTTCGAATATTTGGATATCGTTTAGAACACCATAAAAATGACATGCTTTTCATTTGGATGTATTTGAAAGATTTAATTATATTCCAGAGAGTCAATGGCACCAAATTCCAGGTCGATTCAATGTTGTTCTTTGATATGGATCTGTTGTATTATTTTGTTGTTGACTCCTAGCTGCATATAACACCACTCGTTTCGTCTTTTACTTGATATGCATGTCTTATTTAGTGAACGTGACATACATGTATTGCGGTCTTGTTGTATTTTAAGCTACTTTCGCCACCAGCAAACTACAGTCTGTTTGTGTATGCTTATTTACCAGACCACACCACACCACGTTATTTATTGTATACGTGTTGACTTTAAGTCTCTTTTTCTTGATCAATTTCCTGTCAACAAGTACGTTCCCTGTTACCATTAAGAATTCCCCACCGTGTAATTCAAGCGTTGTATGATATAGTCTTAATGATGTTATTAGGCCTTTCCCGTAAAGCAAATGCAATGCTCTATTTGCGCGAATTCCCATGAAATGTGATACTGATTTTTATTGATCTGATTGAAAACTGACAATTGTTTTCGTCAATCAACGAGTTTTGCTAAAAAATTGCTAAATTATATTTGTATGCCGATTGGTACTTAAACCATTGTAAGGTTAGTTTGTTAGGTTTATGAAATTATGTATCTAAGGTCTTACTATTATAAAATTGATTTCTGGGCCATCTTATTTTCAAGACCTTGTCTAATTATTTTCTGTATCTTTTTACATGGATGTACAGAGAGTGATTTCTTGTCAAATGCGATGTGCTGATTGGTTGATTAGTACGGCACTAACACTCGATCTATGACAAAATTATCATCAACTACCGGACTAATAACTCAAAGTGACGTTCCTGCCAATTGAGCTAGTGATGTACACTGACAAGTCTAGACTGAAGGTTATGAAAAAAGATGGTTCGAAAGAAAGATATTCAGTAGAATATGGTTAAAGCAAAGTCCCTGGGATCATACTAAGATTATTATTATTATCCATGGCATATAAAGAGAAGGAAAGACGAATCCCTTGAAATAGAAAAGAAACTATAATAAAAGTAAGCAAATTGAATAATTTTGTGATTCACTTGGGAGTAATGTATACAACACCGTGTTACCCGTGAAAATAGAATAGCAATAAAATACGTTGTATCAAGATAATCTATGTTTAAGCTTCTTATTTTATAAGTCTTTGCTTTCAGACACATGTTTTTTTCGATGGCTCTTGGATCTGTTTGAAGATACGCTGACTGCGCAAATATAAGGAATGGACAATTATTCCTTCTATAGCTACACATTTGTCATTAACTGAATATTTTGAAATACACGTGGATTTCCATTGATTTCGGTTTATTTTTTAAAGTATGAATGTAACAAATAAATGAATTACCATATAATCAGGGAGACGACGACTATCATAGCACTGGAGTTGTAGCATAAACGCATTAACGTTGTGACATTTGGTAGGGATTGACAAAGCATTGCTGTACTATTTGACGCTATAAAAGTTGACGTTGCAACATTTAGTAAAACGTTGCTATTCTGTATGACGACTGCCCTGTGTTTCCCGGCGCTGTTTATGTGACTTATCTTGTGAAAGAGTTGTTCTCATATCGACCTTGGTCTCGGAATTCGCTACAGACATACATACCATAACGTAAGCAGTCTCTACAGTAGATACTAACATTGAACTCTTTCAAAAAGTCACTAGCAGTGCATAAATTTGACTTTCGTGAACATAGGAACGAATATGCTTATTGTAGCTAAAATAAAACTGTACTTCAGCATATTTGTACTGTTTAATCAACACTATATATTTTTATCAAGTGTCTAAAACATATGTGATATGGAAATGTAATGTAAGGTCAGCACAGTATTTTAATCTTTTTTTTTGCAACAAGTATCGAAATAAAGATGTTTCCAGCATTCGAAAAAAATATCTTGAATGTAGAGTCTTATTCTTGTATTGTACATAATTATCATTACTCTAATTATTACGTATCGAATGAAGCATTCATATTATAGCATATAGCCTTGACGTTTTATGGAATTATTATTTAACCATACATTTAAACTCTTTATGTTATGAAAAAGAGTAGAAAGAAGTAAAACTGTTTATATTCCATTTTAAAAAGTCAGTATCATTACTGAATTAAGGAATACATTTGATGTACAGAAGTCACTCCCCTAATGTTATGTATTCAATTAATTTTATGGACGAGCATCACATTTAAAGAAAACAATATTGATTTCAACAATTTATCATCGAGCAAATCAAGTGAAACATATTGCAGTATTAAACCCGACTCTTCTATATTACTGCATTTCTGGAATTGAAGTATCGGCGCTAAGTACTTACACTTGATTGCAAGATAAAAGGTGTTTTAATGATGTATTTATATCATACATTCTTCTTACGACTGTCTAATATTTCAAAACGTATTTCACGTCCCTCCACCGCAATTCACTATTCATGATTACAATTACAAACTACATGTACAATCGCCAAAGCAGTCGTAAGGAACTGATTACATGTACATATCTTGCTAGTATATGCACAATACCATCATGTGAATCGATTATGTATGGATTTATACCGCTTTATGGTAATTGTTTCGAAACGTTACCTAGATTACGTATGAAATGAAGGCTAAAGTTCTTTGGTACAATATTCATCTATATTTGAATAAATTTTTAATTACTGAAACACATGTCATCGCCAAACCAAACGTTACACCATACTGGTAAAACCTGCGGTTGATTAAATCTAAATGACTGCAGAGAAGTTAACAAACGCAACAAGGACTTAACAGACTATTGTACATGATTGACGCTTTGAAAGGTTGAGTTTAGTTCTATGTTTTATTGAATGATCCATGCTGGGATATCATATAATTAGTTCCTAAATTGAGCTGGATTTCAACGCATGTTGCGCGTGAAGTTGTATGCTTTGGTAAATTGTTAGCGTTAGTTTTCCGGTACAAGTTAACAATTCTACGGCCCTTTGTGCGACCAGCAAAATATTTTAATCGCATTGTATCTGAATGAACATATTTTTTTATTATGGGTGTTAAACAATGTTTTACAGCCCTAGCTCCGCGTGAATTTTATAGGGATTGTATGTTCCATAATAGGTAAGTCATGTATTGGATAGCGTGTGATACGAAGCAAATCTGTTCTATACTTAATTCATTACGTATAGGCGGCTACTTTTAGCCACAATATTGATCCTCTATTAAAAACATCTTTAGAAGCGTCTTCATACAACATTTTGATTCTAGAAAGATTGATACGAGATGCCGAAGAATCGAATCTTTCAAAGTATGCAAAATAAGTCAACGATCCGGGTAAGAAGTGTTTACTGAATTAATATGACAAGAAGCGAATGTCTAGAACAATAATTCCCTTTTCTTATCCTCCGTGAGGCGTAAAAAGGGGTCTGTGTCATGCTCATTAAAGATAGGGATTGTATGTCCAGGTTTTACTTTTAGCTCTTGAAATAAAATAGTGAAAAAGTGATGAAAAAGTGGATGAATTGTGCCTAATAAAAGTCTACGAGTTTCGCGAGTAAAAATGAGGGTTGAGCGGGCAACCAGAAACTAACTATTTTCTACTCCTGAGTTGAAGATCAATTCCTATGGGAAGTAAGTTTATCTATCCTTTGCTGCCCAGTTACGATCGTAATACTCTATTTTATTTTTATAAGGAAGTGGAAGCTTGTTCAGGCAGTAAGTGGTTCTCCTAAATGGGACAGAACTATTGCGCGTTATTTTCCTCTGTGATAGCTATTACAGAGAGAAGATACGTGATTGTGTCGGACGATTTGTCTTTAAACAAGTTATTTGATCTTGGCTTTTAATTCTATTGTTAATGTAGTATGCCAGTCAGTTCTATCTTAAACCATTTGTTGTTTGCTCCCCATGTTTTTCAGCATTTTGATTGCCGAGCTATTTGTTTTCAGTTGGGTTTCGATTTGGGAGAAAAAGGTTTAAGTTATGTTGACGGTTTTCTGAATTTTGCATGCTTAAAATATTGTGCTTCAAAGTAAGATATTGCAAAAGGCAATAATAATAGTATGTTGATGTATAAATTACCCTAACGGTAATATGGTAGTGTGCAATATTTTTCATGTGGTGGAATCCGGATGAACTTTGTTTTATATATGTTTTGCAATATCTTACTTTGAATGGAGTGTCGCAATTCCAATAAAATAGTCAAAAATAAATCATTAGTGTAATTGACTTCTATATCAAAATCGATATACACACCACGCTGTAAACGGCTGTTTTAATTACCAGTATAATCCCATACATTTGTGTACCACCATAAAATCTTACATTTGAATACCAGTATAAAACCCTTGCATTTTAGTCGATTCCTCTTTATGTGGTTACAAAATGGACCAATGACAATGTGCCAATCAGCACTTCCCTCCATGCTAAGTAGCCACGTTATAAACATATACAAAAAGTCAAATCAAGTCTTGATCAATTTATTTTATAAATAGAGGTACCGGAATAATACGAAACTAATATATACTTTTAAATCTGAACAAAAGTATACAGAAAAATATTACCGAAAGTATAAGAATAAAGTGAAAATGTATATGACCATTCGAGATTTAAAATGAATTGTTCCGTTATTACACAGTCCATGAAACGTGCCCAAAGTATGGAAACACTAAAAAAGTCCTTATTAGTGTATTAAACGCTATTTATCATTTTGATACGTTAGTGATGGTGATTATAAAAAATCTGTCTTATTGTTGACGTGCTTGTGATCAAATTTACGCTGAAGTATTGCCGAAAACAAAGGAATCCAATTTCTCAACATTTCTACACACTCGGCCAATTTTCAGATATCCCATATTCATATCAAACTGTTGTTTGGTCAAACAGATGTTGTTGGCGCATTCCATCATTTCTTGCTCCTGAAAAGATATTAAAACACAATGTACAGTAAAACCTGTGTTAGTGACCTTCTCTGAATAAAGGCCACACAATGTACAGCCAAACATGTGTTAGTGACCTTCTCCGAATATAAGTTCCCTTGTGAAAGAAAGCCGTTATTTTGATAACCGTCATTGATTATATTGAACAATGACCTCCGAATAAAGGTCATCTGTCAATGGAGACCACACTATGTCTTGCCAAGGGGTGACTTTTGTTCAGAGGTTTGACTGTGGATACTAATATCCAAAATATTGCAAACTTCAAGAAAGGGATAATTATGTCATCTAAGGTCTTCTGATCCACCTCCGTGGTCGAGTGGTTAAGGTCACTGACTTCAAATCACTGTAACCTAACACTGATAGAGGGTCGTGGGTTGGAGCCCAACTACCGACTATGTCTCTTTATGTGAGAAAGTAGGCAGTTGGAAGAATTTAGTTCTTGCCAGGAACGATGTTTATGTGAGCGAACAGGCAGACAGCCTCATATGACTCTGACTGTTGAAAACGGGCATAAAACTCAAACAAACAAACAAACAAACAAACCAAGGTCTGCTTTCGACGCACTTTGATCCAAAGAAAAACATATCGTTTGATAAGTTATTACATATAAACTTTCTGTTTGATAAGGTAATGTATTATATATACAGTACAACCTCTCTAGAGCGGCCCTCTGTAGAGCAACAACCTCTCTTTAACAACGCCTTCAAAATTTCCCTAAGCTGATATTTACTATAAATTTAACCTCTGTAGAGCAACGACCTCTAAACATATTAATATAAATATTTGCAGTTCACACAGGGTGTTGCTCTTCAGAGGTTGTACTGTAGATAATATGTAATCAGAAACTGAGAACTGTGTAATTTCGGAAACACGACCTCTCCAATTGCTATCTTTCTATTGTAGCGACGTGTCAATTGAATTTTACCGAACTAATGCAAGATCAGAACCGTCTAGCAATTGCTTTTAATTAGATTAAATAAAACAAAATCAGCTAGTATTCCATAAGATGAAGATATATAATACATTTATAATATTTGGAGCAGTTTGCTGTGGTGCATACCTAAGGACTCTGCTAAAGTGCAACACAGACTCGTAAAGTTTGTCCAAATAATGTATGTGGTTAACACAGTTCCTTTTACTGCACATATTACCATACAGTGAGTGGAAACAAGATGACAGATGTGCACCACGCCATCATAAAACACCGACTAACTGAATTATTTCAACTAAACATTTTTATTCTTTCAAGAAAGCCTTCTACTCGTGTAATACAATGTATTTCAAATCAACTTTGATACATTTCTGCAACTAACTCGGTTATTCAATGAACCTAATTAATGCCGCAATCGTTATTATGAATCTTGATTTTGTAAAATATACATGGATTCTAAAGTTGTTTACGGAAGCCTTTTAGGGTCATTTTGTCTTAGGAATTTTGAAATTTAGAGACCAAGGGGTAAGGGGAGACACCCAGTGTTGAAACTACAGATTGAATGGCTCCATCAAACGAGAGGAAAATACAGACAAGTGACAGCTCGGAGAGGAGGGGGCAGAAGAATCTATGAATTCAACAGTGACGGTGAGCAAACTGTCGAAACAGTGTCCAATTATGCCAAGAGAATCTTCTTTCCTGATGGGAAAAATGATATGGGCGAGCTGGCAGACATGGAAGTTAAACTGTCCTCATACATTACAGAAGCCATTGAAAATGGTAATGATGGAAAAGAATATTGTATTTAAGACTATTTGAAAAATATCGGTGTCTATTCATCACAATATTATTTGTACTTGTGAAGCCAGTCAATGAAGAGCTGCCGAATGAAGCGCCACTCACTAAAGAAAGCTTTTCTGTTCCAAGTATAACCTCATTGACAGTAAATGGTCATTTCTCTACAGACCATGGATATACATTAACATCCTTCTCAAAAGGGATGCAATCCACATTAGGGTTCCAAAAGCATTAAATGATGTTTAAAGACATATGTATCATACTTTTGTAAAACGGGCATTACACAAAATAAACAAAGAAATATAATGTCTTTCGTATTATGAATTGTGTCTTATATAATATGAATTATGTCTTTTGTATTAGGAATTATGCCATTTGTATTATGAATTATGTCTTCTGTATTATAAATTGTCTTATGTCTTACGATTATTGTCTGTCATTGTGTTTTTTTTGTAATAGCTCAAGTATAATACAAAGCAGTACAACTCAAGCTAGTATTATTTGACC
This sequence comes from Lutraria lutraria, assembly GCA_964023205.1. NCBI lineage: Eukaryota > Metazoa > Mollusca > Bivalvia > Venerida > Mactridae > Lutraria > Lutraria lutraria. The sequence continues at coordinate 15,649,360 of OZ026834.1, read as the reverse complement.
TTGAACAATATGAGGATTATAGCCAAGGGCAACATGTCGAGCCCGTAATGTGTCATCCATGGTATAAATACAAACAAAAAATACCATAATATTACAAACGTGTCCTTGACCTCAGACATTTGGACATGCTACTTGCACATTACTCACTATTTGTCCATGTGTACATTTTATTTTCAATTTCAGTCTGAAGTTCACGGTACGTGATGTTGTTGTGTCTGTACTTTGAGTGTGTCTTTTAACCAGCAATTACGTATGTGAATAGATAATAATAATTCTTGTATATGTGGCTTGTTTGCAACATACATGCTCATGGTGGTGATCAACTAACAAATTATTTTAAAATTCATCAATGCATGATACTGTTTTAGCTTGGTCGATGTGTAACATGCACATTTTAAACATGTGACCCGTCAAGCCAAAAGGTACCTTCAGGGTGAATGACGTCAACGTCAGAAGACGTGAGTCAATGTGACGTCAAAACTTTGGGCGGTATTCTTTTTAAATCTTGTATGCTCAGTAAACACAGTTTTGAACAAATGATACTGATAGCCAGATTGTCCAACAGTAAAATGAAACACGTTTGTGTAACGTATTTATTTGTGTTGTTACTGAGATACATTATGCACGTTTACTTGAAGGGTGATTCAGGTCTAGTCCGCCTTTGTTTTGCCATGTTGCCGCTGCTTTGCCTTTTTATCGCCTTATACTTAAGAACTAAGTCATAAGACCTAACTCATAACCCACAATACCTAATTTAGAACACAAAACGCATAATTCTGAATTCCTAAGACAAAATGGCCCTAATAGGCTTCCGTAGTTGTTTAATAATTCATTGTAAGTCATTTTTATAGCTTAGTTTTATCGTAATTGTTTTAACAAGTGACTGACTTTGTCAGTGTAATTTGTATGACAATTTATTACTTAGTCACGAATATGCAATTAATCATTGATGGCGAAAACAAACTAAACTAATTGACTGACTTTGTCAGTGTAATTTGTATAACAATTTATTACTTAGTCACGAATATGCAATTAATAATTGATGGTGAAAACAAACTAAACTATTTAATGATTAATGACCACCAGTATCTGATTTTTTATGAATGTCACGTAATGACGCTTAGTGAAGATACTAATGTATCTACAACGCTGATCCACTCGCTTTGAAGCCGTTTGATCTATTTATATGAAAAACGGAAACAAAACTCACAGAATAGCCTCTGAACATGTATATATCCTATAAAATATACTGACAACGCATTGGACAAGAACATGTTTAAACTTTAACTGGAGGTTAATTCTGAAATTCCAAGAATAGTGTGTGCCAGTGACATTAATTTTAAAGACTTATCTGACTAATTATTGCCATGAAAAAATTCGAAACTGAATTTATGAAGTTGCTATACCAAACAATTACATCAGCCCAGCAAAATTGGTGTTAATGGAAATTTTATTGGCCCCTGTTTAATTATGCACACAGCCCACCATGTGATGGCGATTTTCATGTCCCACTGAGAGAATATTTGGAAGGTGACTTATCGCGTTCTAATGTTATCATCAAGCCAAGAAACTTCCTTGTCTTATTCGATCGCGTCTTACAGTAGCCAATGAATTTGAACGCAACCGCGAGACAGGTATCACAGGGGAATGCCTTCATTGAATTACCTGTACTTAGTTGAAACTACAGACAAATCAGTTAACAAAGGCCACCATTGGCAAAGATAAAATGTGGCTTTTATTGACAGGCGGTATTTTTCCGTAGGTCACTTTATTCTAAATAATCAATGCCGGTTTTCTAAAAGACCGACGTTTATTCACAGGGTGGCCTTTATTCGGAGGTGGCCGCTAACATAATATGTTTGACCGTATATCAAAATGATCGGTAAAAAATAACATAATTTGCATGCTCATCAAAATCGAATCAATTGTTCATTACAAATCTCTAATACCTCACCAAAGACCGTCTGAGAGAAGGAACTGTCCATATCACCATATGGGAACCAGAACTCGTTTGATAACGGTCATGTTAAAATGGCTGTCCGTTTAGAACTGTCTCTTACGTGGCAATCTGGGACATTCTTACTATAGTTACACAAGGGACTGTATAATATATAATTACTCTTTAAATATAGAAAATAATGAGATTCTTAGAAAACAACACACTTAATGTTCTCCGTCCTCCACAAAATACCAACTTCCCATCAAAACCCCACCCAAAATCATACAAAAAGTGAGGGACAAAATGTTTCTCGGAGGATACAACCTTGAAACGGCCTGAAGCCAAGCTACAGGGCATTTTAACTTGCTTTAAGGGCCAAACCTTACCCTCATCAGAAAAATGGACACATACCAAAATAAAAGGCACGTATTAATAATAGTTCATATTTCGAATTTTATGCGAAATATCACAAGCGACGCGAATTCGTCAATAAGCTCTCTTCCAAATTGATGAAAATATGTATTTATCTTTTTAACAATGAATGATAAATGGGAAACACGTTACATTAGAAAAAAATATCGAAGGTCCGTAATATGATGCATTACACTCTTAAACCAAATTCACAACTTCACAGATTTGTTCTACAAAATATAGATTTGCAAACTCTGTGACGGGAAAAACTAAATATACTACTCAACTTTTATAGTCCGTCAACTTGGGTCTATTTCGAATACTTTGTGAAGAATACTATCACTTACTTTATTTCATAATTTACATATGTAACGTATGATACCATTATATTTATAAATAAGCTTTACTCAGACGACATTTTATCCACAAGGCTGATAATAAAAATAAGTTTGTTTGGCGTGCTCCTACCTAATCACGGAAAATCCTAGCAAATAAATAAAATAAAATTGGGGGGGGGGGCATTTTTTACTACTGTTATACACGTATAATAAAAGAAATCCCTACCTACCTACCTACACAGTGCTAAAATTCTGGGTCGGAGCACTCCAAACAAACTCCAAATTTTTATTTTCAGCCAAAGTTATCGACTACAATTACAGACTGTCATAAAAGTTCTTATGTTGTCATATTCTAGGAGACCTATTATTAAAGTTGAGCAGTATACATGATTTACTTGTATGCTATGTGTCTAAGATTTCGTTTTTTACGTTAAACTGTCAAAATATGATCCCGCAGGAAATGCTATTTGGGTTAATCAATATATTATGAACATATTTGTCAAAGGTTGGAAATCTTGTTCTTAGAATCATAAATGTGAACCTGAAATTGATTTACCCTAAAGAATACCGTAGCACCATATTTTAAGCAGGAATAATAAGTCAATGCGAAAAAGCATAGAGATTTTAAATTTGATTATGAACAGAACAGAACAGAGCTTTTAAAATCGGTCACCGAGTCTTTTTAGTAAGATTTTGAAAATACATGGTCCCATTAAATAATTTAAGTCAGTCAAAGAAATTGAATATTTTTTAAGAGGAAGTAAAGTTTATGTGAAAATAAAGTGACATTATGTACATGATACATATGCAAAGTATCAAATAAAGAAAGGGATAATCCTCCTGACAAATATTCGGAAATACCATGTTGACCGATTATAAAAGTTGAGTAGTGTAAAGAATCATCTCGTTACAAACATATAAAATACAATCAAGTTTTGGTTAGTGCGTGGTTAGTTATCCAGTGGCTAGTGCTGGATTTGTGACCCGGCGATCAGGGTTCGATTCTCGGTCGCAACAGGTCATACCCTTCCAGGAAAATTGGATGACAATATCAATATTCCTCCACATGTGGAGAAGGTGCCGGTTCCTTGTGGTAGGGTGAGTTAGTAATGGTTAGAATGTAACCCAGGAAAACTAATTAGGTAAATTGTCCGCCGTATGCTAGTAATAACCGAAAAATTGTTGCTAAATGGCGTTGAACTCAAATACATAACCAATATCGTAGCAGGAATAATACATCAATTCGAAAAAGTATAGCAATTATAAATTTGATTACGAATACATACCATATTGTCGAAACATATGTTGCACAAAAACAAGCAGATATCAGTGGCAGAGAAGTGTTTTAGAGGCATAATAGGCGTGACTGGTGTTGAGGCGACAAGACAAGAGGTCAATGCGCATGCGCTGAAGATGCTGAATGTGATGAAGTTCATGTTGGCTATCTTGGATTTTTCGTCAAACGTCGTCTGCAAATTAAAAAAAAACATTTATAACACTTTTTGCCATTATTTTCAAATACTTGTGTCGGGATAAGGCCTAAAAATAGTATTTATTTCGTTTACACGACCATTTCTAAACGGTATATATTTTTTATGAGCGTGCATTATATACTAGTAAATGTGTGTCCAAACACCACAAATATCTATATGGCTCTAATTCAAAGGTAATTCTAAAGAACGGACAAGTAAACTTGGTGATAGATAATATGTATTTACATGTATGTTCTGCGAAACCAGTGAAACAACAGCTAGTAGATAAGAAGTAATGATTGGCTTCATGTACAGTTGACCTTTATTCGGAGATTTACTTTGCTTTTTGTATTAATGCGGATACCCTAAAAAGTCACCTACTTCAAACAGCGTGTTCTATTTACAAGTGGTCATTCATTATTAATTCGGCTTCTGTTATGAACACGATGTTCAATCAGAATTGTCACGATATCCACAGTGATACTAATTTTCGTTAATTGGTACAGACCCACAAGCAACGAGTATTTCAGTTCACTTGACATTCTTGTATTAAGATAGCTATTACGGCTTTTAATGATACCCCGCACTGACATTCATATTAAGAGAAAGTTCTCCGTTACAACACATTTACATTTCAGTTGACCCTATTAATACTGTACAAAGTGATCTTGTAAATACGATAATAGATACTATTTCAAGATCTATGACCCTAGGTACCGCATCAAGAAGCTCCGTAAATTCGTTTAGCCATAAAATCAGTAAATGCGCCTTATTTGTTATTCCGGTTGGTGTGTTGCTGTGGATAATTCCAATTAGAAGATTTCCCTTCGTCATGAGACATATGACAGACACTCATGAGATATGTATCTGTTTAGTTCTGTCTAAAGAAGCAAATTGCCGAGAAACTGTCGGATAATAATAATAATTGTACAGTAATTGAATTACATTAAGCGTTGTTATATTGAAAGCGATATACAGAGCAACCTCTCCAGAGCGGCCCTCACTTGAGCAACAACCTCCCTTCAACAACAGCGTGATGTTTTCCAACCGCGCGATTTAACTATTGATTCAATTGCTACTCCCAAAGGGTGTTGCTTTGGATAGGTTGAACTTTAATTGCATCAATGTATATGGATATGAAATGTCTAAGTCAATATACAAATAACCGTCTAAAATATCTAAATAAAAATAGACACAAATGAACAATACTAAACAAATTATATTCCGATTAAATCTGCAGAGCTCATTCTTTCTGCTGTTGTTGATTGTTTTATTACGGTCCCAAACCACTTAAAATGATTTTCATGACAAACTTCCTTTAAGTGTGCTATTCTTAAATGCCTCCTTAAACCAAAGTTAATTTTGACATTTATCAGCTTACTACTCGGAAATCTTCGGAAGATTTTCGGATAGAAAATCAGTATCTCCCATAACGAAAGTCTAATTCACAAAACAGTTTCGTCGGAAACGAAGGCTAATATGGCGAATGATGGAAAATCTTTATGATGTGGATAGTTGCTATGAAAGAATTGTGATATAATTTCTGTTATTTAAGAACATTGTATTTATGTTGCCGGCAGTAAAACAATAATACACTACAGTATTAGCTAGATCAGCATAAGTGTAAGTATGAAACGGATAAAAATCTGTATCAATAGTAACAATGGAATTAGTTTATGCAGTATAAATGACATACAGTAATAGTCAAAACTTACGAGTACACAATACAGTAAACTCAGACTTAGGGACATCACTTCAATGTTCAGACCAACATTATCATAATAACCACCTAGTTCATGATCTGTATCCTATGTTACTTTTATACTTCATCTACTCGTAGTACTAATATTCGGTTATTTAGACCATTTAATTTTAATTTCGAAGAAGGCTTAACATTGAAGATTTACTGTACATATATGTATCATAAAATGAATATTTATTTATTTATGTTTATCGCCAATTTATTCAACATTTTATATACGTTGACCGGTTCACTTTACCAGTTTTCCTGGAATATATTCTAACCAGTACTAACTTACATTTCCACCAGGAACCAGCAACTCATCCACACGTTGAGGAAAATTGACATCGTTGTCTAATTTATGGGAGAGTATGGCCTGTCGCGACCGGGAATATAACCCGGTTCGCTGGGCTACATTCCCAGTGCAGGCTACAATCCCAGCGCACTAACCACTAGAACACGACTGCGGAATAATTATAAAATGACTGACCTAAGTCACCTAACATACTGGTTTGCGAAGGATATGATGGCGCAGTCATAACAACAAAATACGCTTTAGTGACGCGGTTGTTTTTTCCAGGAGTGACTGACTCTGTAGTTTGAGAATGACGTAAGGAACATGAATCCATAAAAAAATGTTCGTTCAACCCATGTAAATGTAATACAAATGCAATACATGTTTATATTTTGGGAAGGAATTACTAAGTCTTAAGTACTACTGAAGTACTCAAATCACAAAATTTTGCTTATTGAGAATTAATGCGATTTTAAATCGAATGTACGTATGTTTAATGATTTAGGATAGTGTCTATCTTAAGATTATGTTTTCTTTAATATAATATGAGTACTGCATTCTACTCTACAGCATGGAAACGGTATTGTATGTTCCCTCTTTACTACACCTTAGTTAGAACAAAAATAACAACAAACTAACAAATTGTTTTTTGGTAACGCTGACCGACTGTATATACTAGTATATATTCTCATCTCAATCCACATACTTCTGTATACACTTACTGTACAATTACACTTTATAATAAATCATGACATAATAACATGTTTAGCTATAAACATTCAAAATTTATACACATTTACAAAGAAGTGTTTCTTATTAATCAGTATACGATCAGACTCGCCCAGTAAAAAACAGAGATTTTTACTCTGGAAAACTGTGCACATTTGTCAATTGTTTGTCACCAAATGTTGGGCCTCATTCCTGATATAAATGCTTCCATTTCATGACACGTGTGGTTAACTACAAACCTTTACATTAAACAAATATGAACGTTCATAATACATTATCTTAACTAATACATTTCATGACATCTATACGAATAAATGAATAAATTTAGCTATGAACATTTAAACTTAATACACATTTATATATTCATCAATGATTGATACGTGATAGATAATACATACATAACAATAGCTCCGCCCTTTGAAATAGTATCTGTTAAACTTCATTTCTTACAATATCCGACTGTTGTAAATATTGTGTTTTAAAGAAAACAACGCCTACCGTCGGTCGTTCCCCAGAGTTTAATGACTATTTAGCGCCAAAACTTACTTTTGCTTACTCAAATTTCGTGCTCATACATGAGCGACACGTAACGGAGAAATCTTACCATGGGAAATAAATGTTCGTCTAATTCACCTAAATTCATACGAAGAAAATTACATACTTCTTTCATAACGTATCACGAACGTATCTGTGGATCTGATTTATATGCATGATGCTTTAAATAATGTCTTATTCTTCAGAAGCTTCAAACCCAGTTCGTCTAAAGGTCCGGACTTCCTTTGAACTGATTTTGGTCACTGATATGCTGGAAGTTACAAACTAATGTTTCTTAATGTTTTGTACTCATTAGTTCCTGTTTAGGTTTTTTTTATTGAAATCCCATTGATTCACGTCGCTTCCGAAGGATTTGATTACTTCTAACTGTAAATACGGAAGTTGCGAACCCGTGAGTGTATATAAGTCCTTGGTTTGTCAATCCCACATGTGTGTTGTATGTATTCAAAATGTACATGGAATACAAGTTTTTTTTTCATTTTTGATACCTATGCTATATGTTTGTAACATACCTGGGAAATAAAATGATGTATTCTGTTCTGATAAAAAAAGTAAAGGATTGGAAACTAATTGCTAAGAATGATTAGTACGTTTAGAAAAGTTATGAAAAATTCTTCACACAAATGAATACACCAGCTAATAAAAAATTATCGAATCAGAACAGCGGGGATTATTTGAGGAGTGTCACAATAAGGGGAAATATTGCGTTCATGCCCCCATCGCATACCAAACACACTCCGTTGAGGACAGTTCAGTTCGGTTAATTCACAGATCGGTAAATACATGCTTATGGTTTCACGTTGGAACGAATGTCCGCCTAGGTAAAAAATATCATAAGAACGAATGTCCACAGGAACCGTTGAATAGATACCCGCATTAATATACATCTGCAACACATATCAGAATACGGAGAAAAGCTGATATAAATCATGAAACATGTACTAAGTTGTAGGTCTAGCCAGTACAAAAAAAGAAGAAACGTAAATGGTCAGAATACTATTGAGGTTAATATAACTCATTACTTAATACTTCTAGTACTTAGAGTATCAATGTGGAAGATATGTTCTTACAATATTTCATTTAAAATGAAAATAAATCCACTTTTTATCATATATAACACATATGTTTAAGCACAAAACCTTATCAGAACCAATATAAAAATAAAAAAGTTTGTTCGAAATTATTTTTTTAATGAGAAACCACAATATTTCATGGCAACATGTTGACGTGCTCCATTAAAATTCCAATGAAAAACTCACAAAAGTTGACGTCAAAAGAACGTCATGTCGGATTACTAAGCATCATCGGTACTTCAAATTATATTCGCAATTTGAAATACCCCTCTTTTGGAATCAGTATAGAAAATAAACATCCATTGCTAAGGCCGCTATAGGTTTTGCACTTATGGAGCGATTTGTCAATATTTAATGCCGCTTCGCTTTACGCAATTCCTCGTAATTATTTCCTCAACGCTTACCAAAGACCGGCGATTTACTCGAAGCTATCTTATTACCAATTTTGGGTATATGCTCATAATTGACCGAGTTATACATCCGTACATTCACGTATTCTAGGGTTTAATAAAACACCACTATATAAAAAATGTATGAAAATCTCACTCATGTTCCAAAATTATTTTACAGCTCACCAATCAGTTGAAGTGTTCGCTTTCATACGTCATATTTTCAGCTCAACCGAGAACAACTTTATATCAATTTAGATAGGAGATATTTGTGAAACCTAGTGTAAAATCAATTAATCAGCTGGGCAAATTCTTGAAATATGAATGAATGTCCATAGAAAATGTATGAACTTGTATTACAATAGAATAAGAAATCCAGAGGGAACAGGGTATCACCTCTAATGTCTTCTATGATCTCCATAATGTGAAAATGGTGTTGTTTAGTATAAGTCGCACAGTTAATGTTTCCAAATATGTTTTTCACTTAAAGTATTAAAACTATAAATCGTCCAACTGAAGTTTAAGCACGTACATGTTTGTATCTCTTGACAACTAAGTAAATAGATGCGTAACAAATTATGAGATATGTGTAGCGTATCTCTGCGTATATGATGAAGTCGTTGTTCTGGCTTTGTACGTTGTTGAAAATGTCACTTTATTATAAATAAAAGTGACTGTAATGTCTAAGTCTCTTGACGATATTCTAGAAATCAAAGCTATAAGTCATATATAGCAAACAGCAGTGTTGATAAATGTGATATGGGTTGCATATTTGATAGTAATTATATCAACTTTTTTTCAGTCACTGAAATAATCCAAACAAATGTCTTTTAGCGAGGTTTTAACTTCGGGTTGAAAAAAGAACAAAAAAGTCATATTCGAGGAATATGACAACGTAAAATTCCGTCAAAGCACTTCATTGAAATCATGTCAGGCAACATTTTGCGGGCTTCCTAAAAAACCTGCATCGTAAGATTTTAAACCAATTTTTCGAAAATAAATTGCGTTATAATTGGTTACTTATTACTTTTGTATTCCTGTGTCTCACTTGTAACAAAAAAATACGACGATGATGAATTTTCTGTTGTTCGGAAAATTCACTTATTGCCAAGACTTTTCTATGGTTGGATTATGTCCGAGGTTGTTATACAAATGACATTAAACTATATAGCTAGTATTGTTTTTCTTCTTTTCACATTAAAAAGGACTCATGTGTCGGTAAATCCGTCATTAATCATGTCAAAAAGAATCTTAAGGCCATTATTTCGCTGTGACCGGGAATCGAACACAGATCGCCGGGTTCCAATACCAGCGCATTTACCACTGCCGTGGCCAAAATGATTCGTAAATGGGATTTCACTAATAAAGTCATCGATGTCATTAAATGTACTTTTTGTATGTTTATCGTTTTGAACGAAGAAAAAATATTACGAAAATTTGCATTTCATGATTTTTCTGTGAATATAGAATTATAAATACATAATCACATTAAGGCTGATATCGTCAATGAAAAACACAGGAAATACAGGTACATTGTATATGCATTGTATGATGATCAAAGAAAAAGAAATGAATGTTATTTAAAATATCGACAGAGAATCGTCAAACTTGTAAATAAAAATCATGGTTAAAAAAGATTAATCCCATCTTTGAACTACATTCAACGGCAAGTTATCTTCAACGTGCATTTCGTGACTCGTAGTTTTATAACTTTATATAAAACTTTGAACTAGTTAAATACCGAGTTTCTTTTATTATAAAAAATAAATTTAACATTTTAACAATTTTAAAACTTTTAAACAATATCTATACTGGCATGCATTTCAATGTACGTTGAGGATATAAAAGAGTTTTCACAAACAATAAATTTCATTTAATCATTGAAAAATGCCACGAAAAGGCATATGTACCGACTACGGGTCTTAAATGGGCATGCCCTGGAACTTGAAGCGTCTCGAATAGCAATCAAATTGGTATCATTTTAATGCCTAAATCAATCAATGAAAGCCCTGTAAAATAAAATATCCCGCTAGTTTACTCAAAATACACATTTCAAGATTTACCAAACCTGCCGATTTCGGCCTCATAAATTATTCGTCATTTTCACAACTATACCCTTTCAGTATCTGTCAAAACCGAAAACATCGCGGAAAAAATGTCAACAAACTGAAATGGTAAGTATTCCTCATGTTATGTTCACTTGAAAGGCAGCGCACATGTTCAGTTAAACTCTCAGACGAATCGGAAATTTCGTTGTCGTCAATAAAAGGCTGACAGCCTTTTATTCAGATTGACATACAAATACCGACGCGCGCGTTATAGGGTCATTTTTGAGCGCACATTCTTCTTTGACTTTTCGGTAATAATTGGTTTTACAAATGACAAACACATTTTTGGTGTACGAAAAGCATGACACAGCAGTTCCTGGGCATGCCCCTCTAAATATCAGTCCATTGTATTTATCATTCATTCACAGTCTTTGGCAATAAAAGACAAGAATAACCCCATTATTATGTATTCAAAAGATGAGAAATAAATTATTTATTGCATAATTATTTACAATGAGTGTTTTACCAGGAGTAATAATAATCTGATTTTCTACAACTACAGCCACAAAATATTGTATCGCATTAAAACAAAATTGCATGTTTTACAACAAGTATAAAGTATGTTCAAGACAAGCAATGCTATTTTAATTTATTTGGTTATTATCTTAACAAACTTCGATTTTTGTTTGCTATTCCACGAAATGATTAAATATAATTCAGTAAACGGTTGAATTTCGAGTTGACATATTAAGAGAACAAGCGTATAATGATACTTCACTTATACAAAAAAGTTACAATTCCAAACAATATAACCTGGTCTATAGTGACAATCACTGATACAACAGTCGAATAAAATGCGGATAAATGGTTAGAATTGTATTACATAAGAGACAGAAAATGTGGAAATCAATTACTATTACGCGCATAGAAAAATATTTTCAAAGTACTTTTTCACTTACCTATTAGTTTTTCGTGACGAAGGTCTTGAAGAGATTCTTCGAATGGATAGAAAAATCTGTATTCCTCTCTTTATATAATCGAGCGCGCTTGTACACAGTATAATCGGATTGCCTTGGATATCATTCAACGAAATTTCTCATTGGACAAAAATAAAAGATCGATTCCTCTAAAAACCGAACCTTGGAATAAAAAATTTACTTCATGACTGGAAAGAAAGTATGTGTTAACCATAATAAACACATTAGTGCATGCAAATTTAATAACTCGGAGACACTTGATTGGAATCTTAAACTCATAGCAGTATTCGAAAACGTTTGAATTCAGCGACTTTATTCATTTATCTATTGTTTAACGGGTCATTCGACAGCTATGGTCATTTCAAAGTGACCACAAAATGAGGGGAGGTAAAATACAGGAGAACCGACCATTTATATCCCTACTCTGTAAGATTAGTTGTTCCTGTTTTTTTTTTATCGTGTCTGGTATAGTATAGGTCGTTGGTGTAAGAAACATGACACGCCTTTTCGTTTTTCCTGCGATTGTCAAGACACAGTACTTGGCTCGGTAGTTGGGATGGGGACACTGAAAAAGCAGTCATGGTAAATTCGGAAGACGGAGCCGAAAATCTAACCCACGACCTTTCGTTTAGTAGACATACGCGTAACCGCATGACCATCGATCAGCCCTCAACGTTTCTTTAATAGCAATCATGGTAAACAGATCTATCTTTAATAGCAATCATGGTAAACAGATCTAATTTCTCTTTTTTTTACATTCGAATTCTTTCCCCTTTCACCAGTCTTTATGTATTTATTTTTATTTCGAAAATGTTTTGTAAACCATACCATACAGGTTTCGCTTAGTACTCACCGGAGCCCTTTTTGTACATGTACTTACATTCAATGCTTGCGTCTCTTATTAATAATGTCAATTAAACCTGATATTGAAAACGGGTGAAAATTAAGTGGTCGTTGTATTGAAGGACGTATAAACGTCCTTGTTGTAATTAAGTGATCTAGTGTTGTGAAACGGTGATGGCTGAGTAAGGGTTTGCTGTATAAATAGGGATTGTTCCATAGTCGTGATTCATATGTTAATTACGTACGTGTGTACAAACTGTGAAGTCAATTGACGTTTATTTAGCACTGAAATGAATACGAAATATCATCAATTAGATAGCTCCTATAGTATGACATCACGTCTAAGTTTGGTTTCATACAGAATATATACCTTATTTAGACTTAAGCATTACAGCTCACCGGCATATATAATTGCATGCGTGAATATTCAACATTTACAAGCATTATACAGAACTGAATCATAAAAATCAGTGCATGACATGGTTATTTAGCTTAGTTTATAAAATGAGAAAGCTTAATATACAGTGATACTTAAATAACAAATTGTCAGAAGTTTAAGCCAAATGTAGAAAACATAATAATACACATTCATGTAGATACAGTTGTTAATTTGTATAAATAGACTTTGTACAAATAAATTCATAATATGTTTACCTGTAAGGCGTTACAAACTTTTTTTGTTTACCGACCGACCATTATTGTCCACTGCATGGACCCTAGATTTTTATTCAGTCCGAGGAACGGTACATTCGCATTCTCACAGTTTTTCCTTTCCACTCTTCAAACAGCCGAACAAGCCCCGACCTAACATCCTTATTTTTGATGAGCATGTAACCAGAAACAAACAATATTTTAGGAGCCTTTATCCTTGAACTACTGATTGTGTTCGGTGTGCTGTTTGTCAATACTTCACAGTTTACTGAATGGGCTGAAACCTGGTTTTGTCTGCAAGTTTCAGTCAGGCCCACATATCTGCATACAATCGCCATGGTAACTTTGGAGGTACGTGTACATTCTTTTTTACCTTCTGCTTAACTTTTTTACCAAACATCTAAGCGACTTAATTATCTCAATGATTAATTGGGTGAGGCCAAGAATAAAAATATGAATATTTGCTCAGACGATCCAGAAAAATGACTGCAACTCAATTTTTTTGTTTTTAACTTTTAGACCTAGACTTTTTTCAGTACGGAAACGCAAATACAACTGTTTTCGGTATCCACGTTTTAAACAAAATGCTATCTTTGTCTAAATAGCACATATAATTAATAAATTGTGTAAAATGAAAAGTCTGTTTTCAATCGTTTGTTTTTCACTTAAGCCATTGAACAACTGTTGGCACTATATAAATGACCCCACCAATCAACATGAGGTCTAATATCATGTTTTATAGCCCCTAATCAGGTTAATCATATCTTGTCACGGTTTGTAGACTTGACACCTAGTAAAAACGTAGGGTAATGAATTTTATTGATTTATAGTGATCATTAGTATATGACTAAATTCCTGTTGTTTTTATAAGCATCGAGTATCTGATAATGTAAACAGAAGCTGGTCTACATTTGTATCAATGACCCTATCTGTTTTATTACCCCTTCTGTGGAAACAGGAGTCTTGCTAGTCCATAAGTGACATGCCTCCCATTCCTGGTTCTGCCTTTAAGCGAAAAAAAAATATATCAAAAAAAAATATCTTCATACCTACCCAAAATATCAAACGTGGGTATCGTTAGGGCAAACATAGACATTTTAAATTTAGGCCCGAGTCACGAATTTCGGCTTCTATTTCTATATTACTAGTATGTCTCCCTGTTTTGAAAAGGTGCAGAATCTCATCGAAGCAACATGTGAATGCAAAAATTCTGGAAATCTCATTTTGAATATGCTAAGCAGCTGTAGCAGTCTATAATTGTTCGTACTTCAGGCCGATATAGCAATAAACAGATTGACAAATCATTGCTGATAGCTAGACCAATATATTGGTCCCAACTGATACTAAGTCCGACGGTATGTAACGCATTCAATATGAAATCTCAACTTTCTGTTCTACTCTTAACCCCTTTTCAGCCCCATGTCATGCTGATGTATGTGCGCCATATAACAGGGGTGTCAACAGAGCCAAATTCAAAATCCTGAAAAACATACGCTGCAGACCATTTTGCCAAATTAGAGTCCTTCAAGTTGCTTCATCCACATTGTTTCTGTATTTATCTGTTTTTAAATAAAAAATCCTCATAGCAGACTAATTTGACCATAACTTTGCCATTTTTGAAGATATTTTCATCAAATAACTTTTATTTTGTTAAAGAATCATAGCTCTTTTTTGGACTAACAAATCCAGAATATTGTCACCCCTGCATATAACTAAGTCCATGTAAATATCTTGATCAGTTGGTGTTAACAGAGTACTGTGACTAATAGACAAGTGACATCACTTGATAGAAATTAATGTCAGAACATTGACAGCAGAACATCAGGATATTGTGGTGGGAGCTAATAAAAGTTTAGGATCACAGGAAAGAATTAGGACAGGTTAGATAATCAGAAACAAACACTTTTAGGCCTAACTGAATCTACCACAAGTACCAGTTACTGTTCCTAAATGAATGGTGATTCTGAGCCACAGGGACAAAAGGTCACAAATGACCAAGGCTTCATTGACTTCCCTATAGTAAACTTAAATATCAGTAACCAGATGAAAAATCCCCCCTGAGGATATTCTATTTGTATACAACATAAAAATATCAACAAATTGTTTTTATAAACACTTTTAATAAATTTGACCTTTTTATAAATCTTACATAATGATAACAAAATTTAAAACGGAAAAAAAAGAATTCTCACAAAATGTACATCGTACACAAATTTTGTTAATCTGTACAAGCTCTCATCAAACATGTTGTATTCTTACATGCTTAGCATTCATCACCCAGAAATAATTTCATGACGACCATACAAGACATCATTCACCATAATTATTTACACAGATAAAAATGACAATAATAAACAAGAACAGATTTCTTATCAATATCTTGCATACAAATTATATCAATGGTGTGGCCCTCCAGTTTTGATGGCCAAAAATGATCCAGACTAGCAAAATATAAGCATCTATATTCATATTCCAAGACTATTTCCCTTCTCTGGCGCTTAATGTCACACCAAACAGCCAGGGTGTTTTGGAGACTTCCAGCAGCTTCAACAGGTGAGGAGGACCCTATGTGTACACCTGGATAGAACCACTGACCTTCTGTAAGCTAGCTGGATAACTTCCTCACAGTTTTATTTTCCTGATGGGATTCAAACTAAGACAGGTGAGGGGCTAGTTTTGCTAGTCAGAGATCATAACCACTTGACTATCGAGGCACCTAAGACTGTTTCCAAGAGCAATAATATTCTCAAAAATTACAAAAAGACATACACAGAGAATATTACATTCATCTGTAGATTATAACAATTCATATGAATTACATTTCAGGGTGGCTAACAACATATACAGTGATAATTCAGTAATATAATACTACTATCATGGCAGCCTGTTCACCTAACCAGTTTTTTCTGGTCTGAATTCAAACCAGTACTAACTCTCTTCCACATGGAGCCAGCCACTTTTCCATACATGGATAAAAATCAAAAGTATTGTCAAATTTTCGTATGAATACATAATTAAGACTGTTGTTACACAAATAACTTGATCACCAAGCTGATAACAATACAATGATAATTACCATACATATTGTGCTGGGTAATCCAGAAAATGATAATTACTGTTTACAGCAATAGTTTAGCAGTGGCCAATGCTCTCTATATGACATTTGTGTCTATGAGTGTATATAGGACAATGACCATTAGTTTAGCTGCTAGCATGTATGCTTTTTTATCATAGAAACATTTCTGCCACCTTATATGGAAAATCCGTCCAAAATAAACTGTATAGGATTGAAACATAATTACACAAACAGAGCGAACAAAAAATATTGGGAGACATAATTAAACAGCTGACCATGTGTTCAATTAGTTTGCCCAATGAATGATGATTGACACATTATTTACTGAATTTAAAATGTGATAACAACTAAAGTTAACTACATGTATATGGCAAATCTTGAATGAAATCAGAATTCAGTATCATGACAAAAAGCCATGTACATAAATGATAATTGACTTATTTCACACACATGGCTGATAATGCCTTAGAGTACCATTTCACGCTTACTTTTTAAATTTCATGCTACAAGATCCCTTGGTTAATAAAATGATCAGAGTACTACAGTTTTATATTGTATGCAGATGCAAGAAATGACGAAATTATTGAAAATGGAATAAGAACATCATTTAAATCGCATGAAAACATCTATTTTCTAACATACAAAAATCCTGTTCTAAATCTGTATTACAGGAAAAAATTTAGTCCTAAGCCAGGTACTTGCTAAAAATACAGCTTTGAACAATCAAACTATTTAAAAAGCATTAGCTAATATCATTAACAATATTATAGCGTTACACAGATTACTGAAAGGTCTTGATTGATAAATTTAGAAGTTTTATCAGCCTTTGACAAAATGCCGTATTAGATCAAAATGACACAGCAATTTGATTATTTCTGGGCTTTCTCTTGACCTTTAAAATAATGGTCTTTTGAAAATATTTTTAAATGAGTAAAAAAGGGTTTCCGACTCTTCAGAATTTGTACCAAAGGTTCAAATTTGTGATTATGATAGTAAGAAATGTTCCTGCTTTAAAAATATTATCAGCCATAAGTCATACTTGACCCTCAAATTTTGAAATCTAATGAGAACCCTGCGTTTGTTTACTTGATTTGAAGTTGTGTCATTAAGGCTTTAATTCAATTAAATACTTGAAGAGAAATAAATTTGCTGACAAAAAGAACTAGAGCACTTCCAATAAATAACGAGTCATTTTCATATAACGGGCGCTAAATGATTTGATATCACCATCTCATTGAGTAGCCTTAGCCTTTGTCTTGCCAGTTTTTTTGTCCCGTTTCTTCAAACCATCCATATTCCCCTTTAACAAATTGCAATATGCCTGAAAATTAAAGAAAAAATGTATAGATACATGTACATACAATACATTACATCATTTAAATAAACCAGAGTACAAAAAACAGACTTGGATACATATTAATAAGGACTATACTGGAAACCATAAACACAGTATTTGATATATGATTCGGACAAGTCAATCATAAATAGCATATTATAATACAAAACTCAAACAAGAGAGAGAAATAATCAATAAGCATGTAATATAAACAGTATTTAACCCTTTGCCAACAGTTTTATGCAAATTTATTTATGAAGATCGATATCTCTGTAATGTTTTCCAAATCCACTTGAAAGCCACAAACAAGAAGTTGAGTACATTGTATACTGATTTCAAGTAAATGTACTCATTTTTATTCATTGGTAAAATCTAAAGAATTAAGAATAAGATATCACGGCCTGACACAAATATATTTATATATTGCCAGTATCTCAGAACAAAATCAGATAGGATTAATGACATAAGACAGTTTCTTCAAATGGACTGCAAAAACACTTTAAACAGTAACTCTAATATGCTTGGAACAAATATGCAAATTTAGTAACATTTATTTCCCCCATCAACTTTTGTTTGCTTATTCAAGAGCAAATAACCATTGGATGAGAATATCTTTAGTTTAATTATTTTTTATTTGGGTTTAACACCGTTTTATTTAATATTAACACATTTTCAGTTATCTATGGTGACTTGACCAGTTTTCCTGGACTGTATTCTAACCAGTACTAACTTACCCTTCTTCAATGAACCAGCAACTTCTCCACATGTGGAGGGCAATCTATATTGTTGTCAAATTTCATACAAGTGTGACCTGCAACGACTGGAAATCTAACCTGGATCGTCAGGTTAGAAATCCTGCGCACTAACCACTGGACCATGTCTGGGGTCTCATATCTTTAGTGGCCTAACATACAGTCTGACAATGCCAAACAAAATACTACATATTCTTAGAACTCACCATTTGGAATTTATTAACATCTTTCTGGTGGATCTAAAATGGAAGAAAAAAAATGTTTCAGTACAAATAAAATTAACCATGAATGCAATGATACAAATGAAAATCATAGCGACAGGAGACCAAATGGTGATTTTCAATCGCAGTAGGAACACGATTTGTAGACAAATCACCTGAGCGGTACTGATACAACATATCTATATCATGCATCAGCACACAAAAATACAGCATAAGTCACACCATGAACGTAACTAGTATGCGACTTAACATTTTCTGAGCATTTTTGTAGCATACGATTTATTTGCACTAACATAACTTACAAAGTTTGTTACATACCAGTAAGGTATCTTCAATAAACAAACTATCATAATTATGAAATAAAATGCTTTCAGCTATCAGAGAAAACATCACAGAAATATATAGGATCATCAGAATTGTATCAAGAAAAACATTAGAACGGGTAATGCACACACATGCAGGGTGCACATTTTGTAAAATTCTTTTTACTTTAGTTTTATCCCTTTGTGATAAATCAAATTTTACCCATGTCCAGGTATGTAAAATGCTGTTATCTAATTCTACCCCTTTGTGTTATTAATGTTACCCTCATCTAGAATACAAACTTCTGTTCCTAAACTTTATTGTATACAATATAAAGTTTTCAGCAAAATTACAAACATTACATCACCTGGTCTGTATTGACAGCCAGTCTTTGAGTTAATCATGTTACAAATTTATTTTTTGTCAAAATAAAGATGAGGTAAGTGCACTGGAAACTGTCATACAGATTCAATCTAAACTTCATTCATTATTAAAATGATCACTTACAACTGTACTTAATTTCTTATTTCCTGATGAAGCTCGTACTAAACATTTGAACTCTGTAGGATCAGCCTGTGCTCCCTTCCTTGGTTTAGGTTTATTTCTTCCGTCATCTAAAAACACAAATTATATCATATCATATATATATGACTCATTATGAGGAAGATTCCTGAAAAAAAAGACATATAAACAACTCACCTTTCCTAAATAATACCCTCTCCTTTTAAAGAATCCCAACCAAAATGTGCCCAATATTCAGAGACATTTATACATACAAAACAATCTCTCTGAGGATAAAGCCTCGGATTGGAAGAGATTCTGATACAGTAGCAAAGCTACATGAGAGCTTTTTTAAACTAGTTTAAATCAGGGTCACTCAAATAGAAGGGTCTGGACTCCGTGAATTAAAGTGTTGGGTAGCGATCACGTGATCGCGCGCAAGATGGCCGTCATTGTGAAACGGTGAAGAACGCATTGAAATAGATACCCAAATATTCACAAATTACTAATCATTTTATTGGTGTAGAGCTCCACGAAAAGTTAGGTCCTATGTATCCCCTTCTAATTTGACCAATTTCTTAGGATAAAATCCATTTATTTTGTTGTAATCTGACGGTATATAAATGGACGAAAACTCGTTTTAAGCCCAGATTTAGATTGTTGTCGCAAAGTGTGTATTTTTCGTAAGTAAATATGACCCTATAAAGTTATAGAGTGGTGTAGTTGGGATTAATTTCATGTCTTTTAAAGGTTGTTGAAGTAACTCATTCAGTTACTTTTTCATATTGTTTCCGATGTTAAGAAATAATGGTACATGAATTTGAGCCTTTTTGAGAAGTCGCCATTTTGAGTTTGACCTGTTGTAATATATTTTACTATTTATAGTAAGTGATTCCGTCTTTAAAAATTATCTATCACTGAAATGCTTGCAATCCATTTTAGAAAAAATCAATACTCCGTTAATTCATGATTTTACTTTAAATTTTCGATTTCTTGTTTTTGACAAAATGGAAATTGAAAATGTGTGTGTAATCTATACACGCGTGAAAAAAGCTCTCTGATGAGTATCGACAGCACAACTTGATGTTTATACAGAGATATTAAGCGCATGAAGAGCACGAGTCCAGACCATTCAATTGAAAGACCCTGTTTAAATCAAAGGCCAAACTTCACACTAATCTTCAAGAAAACAGGAAACAAAGTTGCACAAATAAACATTAAATGCATACATAAAAAGTCGACACTACAATCAACAGCAATCATAATTAACAAGTTGGTTTCTGTCATTAACCCTAACTAAATATTACTGTAATAACAAATGCACTAAAATAAGTAGTTCAATATGAATAATGTTCAGTTCATGCTTATTTTTATGGATAAACCAGTCAGGGTTCTCAATAACAGCAGGCTGCAGGCCAATTTAGCCGCTTAGAAATGTGTTTGGGCCAGTTGGGAATATCAAAAGTTTATGAAATATTGCTAGAAACTGCCTGGACCCCCCATAACAGGCCTGTTAGCCTGGCTTTTGGGCCTGTTCGCCACAAACTTATTGAGAACCCTGTAAACCTTTCTTTATATTCATAAGCATTCTGAAGATTCAATATAATATTAATTTTATTGCATGTAACAGAAGACTATCAGTGTCACTTACATAGTAAAAACCACCTGGCTCATTACATGTATGTACCGGATCTATAATTATCATTAGAGTATTAAGACTCAAGTGACATGATTTTTACTTACATTTCTTCATAGTCAGTGTTACTGTTCCTGTATTACGTGACTTTTGAAATAATTTTGTAAGCTCTGTCAAAAACTGAAAATAGAATTAATAAATGTAAATCTGGAATGAGTTCTAACTTGCACACAAAATATTCGAAAATCTGACATAATGGTGAGTCATGTATCTCAGTTTACTACTTGCAGGGTTTAATTTAACATCACACCAACAGCCAGGGTTATTAGCCAATTAAGTTACTTTTCTAGTTTTAATGGTTTCAGAAGATACGAGGTACCTGGGATAAAATACTAACATTCTGTAACCTGGCAAAACAGCTTCCTTATGACTATGAGTGCAATTTGGTCCTGGGTGGGATTAAAACACACAGCAGTGAGGGGCTGACGGTCATAACTGAGGAGGTCACAGTGCACTATAATTAGTTAGACCAATATTAAGCATAATACTTATGAAGAAAATTCAACCAAATATCATGTCAGCTTTCTAACATAAACTGTACAAGCTTTACTTTTACCAGTAAATAATCTGGTGGCCATTCCAACCAGTCAACCACACACCCAAGGTCTACACACCACAGCAAAATTCAGGATTGCACTTCTGTTGCACAAATGCCTTTAAAGGAGTCGTATTTCCCACCACTGGTAGGGTTGGACACTGTACCATGGAATGGTACGGTACAATACCCATACCAACAAAATCATATCGATACCATCAGGCGCGTAGCTGCCTATACGCGAGTACGCGGCTGAATCCACATGATTCTGACAAAAAAAAAAAAAATCAGGAATTTTTTAAAATCACAAAAATCTACTTCTATGGTACCAAAACTGACTTCTTGAGAACTACATTAATGACCCTGAAATCGCCTAGAATGCACCAGATTGCACCATTATTTTCAAAAATTTTCGGGTTTTTTTTTTAGGAATGGGGGAAGACGCTGGACGCTGGTGAAAAGGGGAAAAACACACGAAAGAAGCAAATTTGGGGAAAAATCCCTGTATTTGTAATACTGGTTTTATAAAGTTATATCAATTAATCTCCTAGTCCAACAGCCTCTATACAGGGGTATTTCGCTGTCTTTTTGTATTTAAACTTGAAAGACATTAACACTTATATATATCATAGTCTTGCTTATTTAACAGACCTTGCCATAGTCACAACTTTTTATTAGATGAAAATCCACAAAACACGGTAAATCAACATAAATACGATAGGTAAACAATATACTTAACACTAGGTCTGGTTGATTTTCATGTCAAAACACTGTGTCTGAACTCAAACATTGCTAACTTCAATACATAAACATGTTTTATTGCTTTCTGAGAAGCAGCCATTTTGCACATGCGTGATTTACGCTGGAAACAACAAATTATCGCTGGACATTCATTTATTTTAATTACAAATGCGACCAAGTTGACAGCAAAATGATGCAACGTAATTCCGTCGTGTGATTGGTTAAGATAATGCATTACGGTTGTAACCAATCAGCACGCAGTGATTTATTCAGTGCGGCCAGACGAATGGTTTCCGTCATCATATGCGGCGAATAAACGCCAGACAATGAAGCGGGGATCTAGTGCATTTGTTCCCGTCCTCGTATGTAACGAGGTTCGTATGCTGGTACACAGTATCCGTGATGTAATAAAAAGCTATATTTAGTATCACCACCGTAGGTACTAGTCAAAAAGACTACCTAGATGCTGTATGATGAAGCATTATTCAATATGCGAGGAATTCTAAATAGAATGGACATGATAATGTGTACTTTATCATAAAATATATTGGATTTTTTTTATGGCTCCGAGGGAATTTTTTTTTGAGGGGAAAATTTTCCGAGGGGAAGGCGCCGACTATCGGCGTCACTTTCTTAGTAAAAAAAACCCCTGCAAGGCCAATGATCAATGACCAGGTAATATAGTTTCCATCTCGTAAAACTCATTTTTACGTAGATTTTGAGATCAAAACCAACAATGAAGGTATAATACTGTTAAACAGGCTAAAACGTAGCAAATTTTCTAATCCAAGGGTCCATAACTCTTGAAGTTGTGGTCCGATTCCACCCATATAATAAATGAAGGCGCTAGAGTGTAAACAAGCTAAAATATAGCAAATTTGCTAAGTTAAGGGCCCATAACTCTTGAAGATGTGGTCCGATTCCGCCCATAATCAAACTTGTTCGAGATCTTTTGGTTATACTCATTTACTGAAAATATTATTAGCATTGGTGTATAAATGAAGGCGCTAGTGTGTAAACAAGCTGAAATATAGCAAATTTTCAAAATCAAGGGCCCATAACTCTTGAAGTTCTGGTCCGATATTGCCCATAATCGAACTTGTCCAAGATCTTTTGGTTATACACATTTACTGAAAATATTATCAGGATTGGTGAATAAATGAAGGCGCTAGAGTGTAAACAAGCTAAATATAGCAAATTTTGTAATTCAAGGGCCCATAACTCTAGAAGTTATTATCAGATTTTGCCCATAATCGAACTTAGCTGAGACATTGTGGCCATATACATTGTGAGCAAGTTTAATCAAGATTCGTAAAGAGTTGCGGTTGCTAGAGTGTGAACAAACTAATTGTGGACGGACAACGGACATTCACCGATCCTAAAAGCTCACCTGATGAATCAGGTGAGCTAAAAATTTGTCTGACAAGTAAGATATAGCTTAATATCATTTTTTTTTTGTGAAACCAGTTATTAATTGTTTTGATTATTTATAAGAATAATTTGTCTATCTTACTCGTGATGCACAGCCTGAATTACGATGTTTCATTGAGATATGAAACTTTTACTTGTGAACACCTGAGGTATCAATTTTCCATACTGGTATTTTTAAAACAGTTATGGACCGGTACAAATTATTTAAATAATTCTTTGAGTCTGTACTGTTTAGGTACCTGATACTGGTGTCCAACCCTAATCACTGGTCATCAGGCATCTATGATCTAACTGCATATTGTAGAACAGTCATTGAAACAACCCAGACACACCGTAAGTCTTCAAGACAGTGATTGCTACCCACTGCATGTGACCCAATCAGAAATATGTTAGCTTGTGATATTTGTATTTAACCTAATAGGGATCCATCTTAGTCCAACTAACTAGACTGTTTGTGACGACAAGATTCTTTTTCGACTTGGCCCTGTACCACACAGTCTGAGAGGATTCGTTCACAAAATTGTCCAAATGAAAAGCCGAATTAGACTTTAATTAGTAGGTCTAGGATCCATCTCCACCATGTGTAAAAGTTTTAACAGTTACAAGTAAGCTATTAAATGGCCATGCACTGATAATTGAATAAGAAACAAAATTAATTCATCAGATCTAAATAGGCCCATATGTCAGATATATGACATGACACCAAGTGAAGTGATGAATGTCGACTGGAAAATGTCGCTCACTCAGGACTTACACAATCAACGCAAATATATCAAAAATACGCCACACAAAGTCAGTATTCAAGTATATAAAAGCATACTAACCGTATCGTTTTCAAGGAGAACCATATTTACTCAGAAATAAGACGTTGGTGATGTGTAAAGTTTACAAACGTACTCTCATGCATGTGCGATAAAAACAAAAGTATTCCGTAACACGAATTTTGATTGGCCAACTCGTTTAACGATGAACCAATGAAATAGTCTGTCACAGATATCGAAAGTAATTATAGCATGACATCAAAAGCCTATAATTGTACGGCTCTAGTTAATTTTCCGTTACAAACTCCCGCAGCGGTTACTTCCCTTGATCAGTATAAATGCGAGGAGTTGGTAACATTCAAGATGGGAAGCCAACAACTAGTATTTAACGACTCTCACACTGCACAGCCTTATGGGATTTGGCCACACGTTTTAAGGAGTCCTTACAGGGCCTGGGTTCAATCAAGGACTTATATACATGTACGTTCAATCTTCACACAACAGAAGAAAAAAATGTACATGTGAATTTCTTGCAAATGGAGTTTTCGAGTTGTAAAACTTTAACTCGAATGAACAAGAATAACTATAACGAAACGTTATTTGTAGACGATTTACCAGAAGCTGGATCTGGATACTATATAATAATAGTATCAGACGCAACGGGAGAGAGCTGGGAAGAATTAGTCCCACTTGTGAACGGCACTTCATGAGTCTACGCTCACAACACTGTCTTCCAGCTGGTTCCAATCGACAATAGGTCGCGGAAAGAATGAATGTTTTTAAAAGGAGTCTGATCGAACTAACTTACTATTAATAGTTTAAACGTTCTTGGTGTAACACAATGAATGTCTTGTAACAATACTCACAGCATTATAGTCATAAAATGTTTTTGGGGTTATTTTGCGTTTATTTCTTATGGGGGTCATATAAAGTCATGACAAGGTATAGCTGGCACCAGCCCCTCGACCACCTTATAGAAGAACACCAGTCTATTTGCCTTCCTCCTGTCCTGAAGTGGTAGGAGTTTCTGTAAGTATCTTGGTGATGGTTCCTGATTTCTGTGTGGTTTAGTCCCCGGTGATGAAGCGGGCCGCCTTTCGTTGAACCTTATCAATACGTTCGATGTCTTTTTGTAGATAGGGATCCCATACTATTGAGCTGTAATGAAGTAGGAATCGTACTAGGGCCATGCATGCTGTCTTTCGGCATGGTAGTGGACAGTGCTTGAGATTTCTTCTGAGAAATCCTAAAGATGAGTTGGCTTTTTTGGCAATCTTGTCAATGTGGGGTCCCCATTTTCAGTTTTCTGAATAAGTTGGATATATATATATATGGAAATCCAATTACTGACCGTATTTATATAATTACTCTGAGAATTTAGACAGTTCTTCGATTGGTCAATTCCTTTGAGCCATGTGATTGACTGCTGTCATGAAACATCGAGGATTTTCGTATGTACTGAGATGTTACTAATGCCTGAATACCCGAGATATCAAATTGCGCCCTTTATTTAAAATAATAAAAGCACTGAAGGTACTGATGGGAAGGCTTTGTACAGACTTGGCGCGCATGAATTTTGATACAGACCAGTACTGCGTTTTCTACATCCGCCATGCAATTGTTAAACAACAATGTAGTTCCTATTCCATGTTGCAGTGCAAGTCTATGTATTAAAGTTAAGTTAAAGTCCATGAGTATTTTTAGTAATTTGATTTATAATTGCTGTGCAAAAACCTGTTTTATTATAAATTATTTGATAACTCTGACCAGGGACTATACATGACCTATATACTCGTTATGTATAAAGTTCCTGTTTTGATCTACTTCATAGTATTTAAAAAGGGTAACAAACAGTTTCTAGAAAACAACATGATTTTTAAAGTCAATGTTATATTGATATAAATGTAATATGTTTTTATTTATGCATGTGTATATACATGTATACAGATATTATTGATCGATTGAGTAATTGTGGTTTTGTTTTATTTTAGATGCAGTATCATTTTAACTGTAAATTAAGCCTCTTCATTCGCTGAAATTTCATATGTGTGTAAAAACCACCATATTTTTTTTTTAAATAAAATTTTATATAATTAAATGCTTGGATTATTGTGCCACCGATAGTGGCAACCGCATACACACACGTGTAACGTAACTATTGTTGTTGGATTAAAATAAAATAATGCAGTACTTCGCTTTCAATGTTCTTTATTCTCCGCGACCAAATTAAAATATTAATTAAATTCAATGAGTACCGTTTTCAATTTCATACTGATCTTACTTCCGTCCGTACTCCCGTTCGTACTAACTTTCGTACTCTCTATCGTACCAACTTGCTATCTGTAGTCGAACTTTCATATAGGATGTCCAGAAGTGTCTTGACAGTTGGGTGGTCCTTGTTTTCTGACCAATGGGAATTAAGTTAGAATTTTAATTAACCAATCACTAATGGCTTACGCAACATTGTGCAATTGATCTTTCTTTAATGTCATATTGCTTTCGTCTTGCCAAAAGTGAAGAGTTATGTTGATAAATTTATTCTAAAATTACTTATTGATTATTAGACAACTGTCACTATATGATCAGTTCACAACAACAAACAAATACTATCAAGTGCAAACTATCCATCTGAACATACATACCAATGCACGTGCACATCACGTGCATAACCTAACTCGTATGCTTCTCTATCAAGTATGCACTTATAGTCATTTAATTATCAATCAATTCATCAATTATATTTACATACAAAAACAAACATGTATGAGGCCACTATGTTACACACGTACGTACCACCGCGCGCGCACACACACCATCCATTCCTACATCCTTCGACCCAACAAATATAACAGACCCATGGATACTGGCCATTTAAAGATAACTAACTTCTATGATCGTATTTAAGCGGAATATCTTTTGAAAATTATAAAACTAACACAATGTGCACATAAATAAGCACAAGTTATTAGTGAAGTAATAAAACGGTACAGTTTTGCTAACAATCATTGATCCATTTTCTAAAATAAATCCAAACACATCAAATGAGGAAACTGTAACATGATTTACACAAAAACATACAAGTCTCCGTGAACAATTGTAAATAGTCCAGAAAATCCCACAGCTCTAACACTGAATCGTACAGTAACTCCACCACCAGGTATCTCATCCACATCTAGGACGTTTTCAATAAAAGTATTCGTTGTTTCCTGCCACTGTAGTAGATCACCATCTCCATAATCAACCATTCGTATTGTTACCTCGTAGAACATCGGATGTTGATAAGAAAAAACTCCATTCCAATGTGCAGAGGCTACTGATGTTTGTTTATCCCATAATGTTGAAATTGGTTGACCTGTAGAAGACATTTTAATTAATTTCGAGCAATACATAGTCGCTAAATACATGTATATAACAATAGATAAACTACCAATGCTATTTTGCGTGAAATGAATCATTCCAGTTACTTATGAACGTAAAACTTATGACAAATTTGTAACACTGAATTTGTGAAATTTTCATTTACCAGTAATACTTGGAGCTTGGGTAAGTAGACTAAAGCCTGACAATTTTCTCTGACTTTGCATCTTGATTTCATTTATAGCAACAACAGACACTGTATAATCCCCATCAGTAAGATCGAGTCCAGTAAAACCAGCATACTCGTACGTTGAATGTGAGGCTTTGACAATTTCCGTTGTTTGATAAGAATCTCCTTGGAGCGAAATCTATGAAAATAGCATACATTTGTACTCAAAACGGATTCTGCATTGTTCCTATGTATACCTATTATACCGTTTGAATACCATTGCATTATTAACTGGCCAATAAATTACGCGTATCTTAATTTAAAACTGATAATCTCATTACACTGACATATATTTGAAGGGAAGCAATGCAGCATAGGGCATTACATTAAAAACACTATGATAACTTAACACATGTATAATTATGATTGTTTTAGAGTGAAATTACTAACCAAATAACTCGCAATGCCATCAACATCATCAAAACCTATCCATCGGAAACGTATTTCAGTTTTGTTACCATGGTAATTTCCCCTAGGCTTGAACTGTGTCTCTGATGTCGTCATAAGCTCAAGGACAACATTATCAATGGAGGGAGGTTGGTCCATTATTTGGACACCGTCAGATGCACATTTGATAGTTAAGCCAGCAAAATTGGTGCACATTACTGTAGAATAAATGATCCCTTCAATGGTTTGCTCAAGAGTTATCGTGGCGTTGCTTTGACCTTCAGTTATGTGTGAGTAGCCTTGGATAAAAGTATCATCACCATGGACGCCTGTAACGGTAAGAACTTAAACGTTTTATGCTTACCATTGAACAGGTAAATAACCCAACACAACAATGATTAAATTATTGAGCTAAGGTAACACTGTCTTGTTATCCAGTTACTTCGCAAATTCAGACTATTTTTTATTAAATTGCGTTGTAATTAAAGAATAATACAAACTACCAACAGCATACTGGTAGATAATATTACTATATACCGTCAACTCACCAACAGCAAGCTGACATTCCTTGATTCCAGATTCCGAGTCCGTTATGTCCCAATATACTTTTACTTCAAGGCCTTTCTGAAAGTCGATGTCCCCTCCTGTAACAGAAAACATTACAAATACAATAAAAACATAACAGTATCTTTATCAATCATCTTTCGCACTGTTTTTCGAATTTCGCATCATTTGCGACAGTTTTCACATGACTTACTTATAATAGACCGAATGAAAACTGTTCAATGGATTTTTTAAAACTTTGCATATGATAATAGAAACCTCTTAAGCGAAAGAAAATTGGGGATCTCGTTTTTGACTTATCTACCCTTGAATTTGTATTTAATGTTAATTCATATTTAAGATTGTAGCATCATGTAACTATTAGAAATATCGTACCGTGGCTATGGCCATCGTTTATGTAGTTGCATATTGGTGGAGTTAAGTCAATTATCACAGTGTCCGAATAGCTAACTGAACGTAAACCAGCTGCGTT